>JACRUU010000015.1:5876810-6024310 GCA_030449085.1 Kryptopterus vitreolus | reverse complement strand
AATTATAAGACAAAAAGAGGAAATAGGTGCTAAAGTCATTAGTTGTCATTAGAGGACAAGAGCTGGAACTTCATCCTTTCACTTCAAAATTTGACACATTACTTTTTCTGCAAAGTGCGTCTGTGGCACGTGAGTGGTTTAACTTTGTTCTGTCCTTTTTTACAGTTTGTCCTCTAATGTGAGGAATTGGAAAGGAACAATGTACATTAGTCCAATTATTTGAGCTTGCTAGTGGAGCAAACTCACCAATAAATGGCCCGAAGATTAATCTAGGCAAATCCACACTGTCACTCCCAATCACTGCTGTAATGGTTAAAGTAACGCCACCTTTACCAGGCCTCTCCAAACTCTTAACTCACATTAGATTCTGTTAATATGACATCATGTCTTACTGTATTATCTCATCAAATTTTTCATTATACACCTTGTAAGGGAGGTGGGAGCTCAGTGGTTAAGGTATTGAACCGGAAGTTCAAATCCCACCTCCACCAATCTCGCACTAGTGGACCCTTGAACAAGGACCTTAACCGTGAATTGCTCAATTACAAGTCACCCATAATTGTAAATCAAGATTGCAAAAAACAAAAAAGATTACAAAAAAAAGTGTTGCGGCTAAAAAAAACTTGCTAGAACTAACCAGTAAACAGAGGCCATATACTTCAGGCAAACAATGGGCTGCTAAGTAGAAGTTCATCCGGCTGCTCGTTTGCAATAAGTAGGATAAATGTAATGGATATTTTTAGTTATAGGGACATACCGAGCCATATGATTTTGAAGGAGTGTGAGCTGTAGTCCCATCTCTCAGGTGCTGTACAAATCCAGCAGCGCCAACACTATTAATCAAAACAGATGGCTTAAAAATACATTAAAGAAGAACTTGGCTTCCTTCGCTTGCGTCTTAGTTTCTTGTCATAGTGTTTCACAGATAATAATATGTGAAAATAGGCGTATCAGTCAAAAGGCAATTTATTAGCCAACAAAGTCTGCCAGATCTCACCATCTGCTTCTGTTGGAGCTAATCCTGAAATTGAAAGCCGTTCTTTTCTGTAAAAGAAAAAGAAAGGTTGAGGATTTTTCTTTACTGACAGGCTTCTACAAAAAAGAAAAAAGAAAGAAATCATTATTAATAATTAAAGTATTCCGATTTGAAGGACGCACTGACCTTTGACAGTGTTAAACAAAATGTTTAACAATATAGATATCTATCATTTCAGAAAAACAGAAATGTTTCTGGAATGTTTTTTATCATTAGTTGGTCAAAAAGTCCTAAAGGAGGGATATAGAGTACATTGGAGAAGTGGGATATGTGTATGCTGTCGACAACGCTCACACGTTCACACGTTCACTCAGGCTTTTTCACGATGGTGTGGCGGGACTGCTCTTATTCCAGAGATCCCTTATGTCTGTGTTCCCTTCTGGCTCTCCCTTTTAGTTATGCTAGTGTTCCCGACTGCACAGTGTCTTTAACTTTTACACCACGATACTGTCACTCAATAATCCACATCCCTCTCTCTCTCTCTCTCTCTCTCTCTCCCTCCCTCTCTCAGTCAAGTCATTCCTTTCCATCTGAAGGAGTTTTTCCTTGTCACTCTCTCCACCGGCTTGCTCATAAGAAACAAACTTACACTTATAAAGAACAATGTTTTACATTCTTACTTCACTAACTGTGTAAAGCTGCCTTGAGACAAAGTCCATTGTTAATAGTGCTCTACAAATAAAAATGAACTGAATTAAACAGCATTGCATGCCATATAAAAGAGACTTGATTTCTAAATCATCTGCTTTTTAAAATGCCACATTTTGCTTTTTAGACATCCACCATTCTAAAAATACGACCCTTCCTTGTTTTTCATGTATTTCTCTTTGCTTTTATAGAAATGATATGTTTACTCTTTATAAACATACATGACATTTTATTTCCAATCCGCCTACCCCAGTGTTTGCTTAAATAGACGCCACTGACAGAGGGAATATTTCCACTCTCTGTCACAGTATACTGCTGAATTTCCACACCCAGAATAATGGCTAGTCCTCACTCCACACACACACATACTAATGAACCCGGGTGTTTGCTAAAGCATGCAAACACTTTATAGAGGTTTCAGATATTCTTTTATTCATGAACCATAAGAAGTTATGCTGTTGAATTTTAGATTTATCTACAAGCACCAGACTGGCACTAGGAAGGGAAAATACTGCTTGATGTTCTCACAGTTATTTACTCTGTATTTTGTTATACCTAGTAGTAAGACTAAGAAAAGCAAATAATACATTGGCATGACTAATCACCAAATGAACAACTGTATGTAATCAGAGGATTTCCATTTGAATTTGTATTCTGGGAAATGCAACCAAAACGTTCCCACGGTTAAATGAGCACATGATTTAAAAATAAATAAATAAATAGATAAGAATTAATGATGTTGATCAGTCTCCTTCCCTCTTGCAAATGATCAGCTAAGAAAACCCTATGCATTAATATTCACAACTATCATCAATATTTCAAATACCTCAACAACCACACGTCCCGACAAAATAGTGCCTGATGAAGAGACTCAGGATGAAGAGATGTAAAATATTCAACTTTGAATGGGCCATAACATTTCAGAGTGTTGCATTTATACCAAAGTTTATCAGCCGTCTTTGTGTGGCCGTAGAAAAATCAACAGGAAATAAACTAAATTTGCAGAACCTTTGGATTCAGCGCTTTTGGAAGCAGTGATTAAATATTAAAAGATGCACCTACAGCTGACAGGAGTCTTGGGAGATTATTTGGAAAACTGATCAACTTCTCAAGGCAAATAGATCTTGTGGAGTACCGAAACACAAATATATATATATATATATATAGATATATATACATATATATATATATATATATATATATATATATATACTATATATATATATATATATATATATATATATATAATGTGCAAATGTGCTTTCAAAAATGGAAGTGTTAATTATTTACTTTCACCAATGAACAAAATGCAGTGAATGAACAAAACAAAATCTAAATCAAATCAATATTTTTACCTTCAAAACAGCAGTAATTCTTCTAGATACACTTACACACAGTGTTTATGAAGGAACTCGGCTGGTAGGTTGTTCCATCTTGGAGAAGTAAACACAGATCTTCTGTGGATGTAAACGTTCTCACATCCTTCTGTCTCTTCATGGAATCCCACACACACTCCATGATGTTGAGATCAGGGTTCTGTGGGGGTCGTGCCGTCACTTCCACTAATTCTAGTTTTTCAAAAGGTAGCAGCACTAAATATTGATTTGATTTAGATTTTTCTTTTGTTCACTCACTTTGCATTTTGCAAATTGACAAAAATAAAGAATCTTTATTTATTTATTTTTGAAAGCATTCTCTGTTTACAGCATTTTTTCAAACCTGCCTAAAACTTTTGCACAGTGCTGTGTAATGTAGATATATACATACATACATACACACATACATAGATACCTACATACATGTATATGTAGTTTCACACTGTGCTTCTTCCAGCAATCTTAGTCTACTTGATACACTCATAGCACTGCACACACACTTGTATTAGTGACACTTGTGTACCATGAGTGGTTCGATGCATGAAAAATATTTCAACACTAGTGCTTTGGTGGTTCCTATCCTATGATGTACATGGCAACAAATGGACAATACTTAGTACTAAAAGCTATAGAGCTTTATGGGTGATATACCTGCTAAAAGGCCAGTTATGATCCAAGAAGTGGGTGTTCCTAATAAACTATTCAGTGTGTGTATACACGTCATTTCATAAGAAGAAAGCGGTATTCAGCTTTAGTGCATCATTTAATCGGAACTGCAAGCTCTTTAAATCAGGCAGCTTTTAATAAACACGTATGAGACGTGAAAAATTTAAAGACCGCAATCTCTTATCTATGGTTCTGGTCGAAGAATGAATCTATTTAACAAGTCTATAAAATGAGTCTTCACGTTGCTGTAACTAATTTAGACCCTCTGCACAGCCCCTGCAGTATTATACCATTTAAAGCCGCCCTTTTTGAAAATGCAATACCATGACATCTCTAAATCCATGACCTGTCCTGTTATCATAGTAAGAAGCAAAGGAATGAATTTTTCATACACTTCAAGCCATAGTTGGGAGCTTCAGCGCTCGGGGCCAAACTGGAACGCAAGATAAAAGTTGCTTTACTGCCTCGTGAAATGTGACCACATCACTCTTTCACAAATAAGCCTATATTTTCAATTAGCAATGCTTTGAAATTTAGTGCAGCAGGAAATAATGAAGAATATACATTAAGAACCAATTTAATTTTTATAATAATATTTAAAATGAAAAAATCAATTTATATTTTTATATAATCAATTATTATTAGTCATGGATGAGTCAATCATTTTATCACAACCAGCATTATTGCTAAAAAAAACACACACAGTATATAATATAATTGTAAAATTGCAGGTGCCGTATGAAAGAATAGAGTGTGCTAAAATAAACTCCACACACAGCTCTATGCTAGGCCATCCCAACAAAACATTAATCATGCTCTTTTGTATTGAAATGTTAGTGTTATTTTTGCCCCGTAAAAAAAAAAAAAAACTCATCCATATTCAGGAAGCAGCACTTGATAAATGTAGCCTTACAGGGCAAAGATCATCAATTTGCGATACTGACATATTTTCCCTGTGAACCGAAATGTACATAATGTATGTTTGAGTCTTAACCCTGGGGGAGAAAGTGTTTTTTTTATCACTGGAAAATTAATTAAGAACAGAGAAGCGATGATTATTCTGATAAAATATCAGCGGCATATTATGTGGGATGTGCGTCATCTGTGTGGCATTAGTTCAACACACTTGTTCTGTGTTTTGCATTCATTAGTCATCTGCATGCATCGCAACCTAAAGATGAAGTATATATACCAACATAGAGTGCTTAGCTATAATGTGTTATAATTGTCATATGCCACAAGGCGAGCAGCAATAACCAGGGCAAATATTACAGCAAATTCTCTGCCCCCTCCCCCCCCCCCCCCCCCCCCCCCTACCCCCCCCCCCCCCCACCCCCCCCCCCCCCCCCCCCCCCCCCAACTCTGGAATATGAAAACAATATCCTTTGCAAGCTCCCAAGTGGCACAACAGAAGAGCAGTCCAAATTGGCCATGCTCTTAACGGAAAATCAGATTGAGTGGGTTATGTTGCCCTATGACACAGAATGAGCAACAGTGTGGTCAGCTAGCTACATTACACATTCATGGTCCATGATGCACCACATGAGTGCCACAGGAGATCCTGTATGGCTACATCTACAACTACAACACAAACCTCCTCAGTTTAAGTGTTAAACAGCTTCTGTTGGCCGTTTTCGATGTTCTCTACTGTATACGTTGACCCCTAGACTTCCACCACTTTATACATGGTGGAGAACCATGCATCTTGGATTTTGTTCTCCCTGGGGGTCGTTAACGCAGGTACACCTTCAGTTTGCACCATTTCTTCCTGTTGTGCTACTCTGCCAGAGTAAGCACACTCTTTGCCACATACATGAGGCTTTTTTTGTGTGAATTCGGCCAGTCTTGTCAATGGTCAACATTCTATCCTGGTTGGAATGCAGGTGTTTAGGTACCCCAAATTTCAAAAAACATTCCTTTATCAGGATCTTGGCTCCTTTTTATCATGGGTGAAGAAGGCCTGTTTAATTTTGGTGAACAAATCTGCTACCACAAGGACATTCTCCTGCCCATCCGTAGCTGGATCTAGGCCAGTAAAGTCCACTGCAATAACATCCAGCGGTTGTGAAGCTAGGATTGGGGGTACAGGAGGCTTGAATTTTAGGCTGTGGCACCTTTGACAATGTTTCATCCCATTTTCCATATCTATGTACATACCCCCATAAGCATTTCTGCTTTTTCAAGTAAGACTTCAAATAACACTTCTGAGGACCTGCTCAGCCAAACAGGCAGGTAACAGATTCTAGTGGCACTCTCCAATGGGATCATCTTCAACTACATGATACAGAAGTTAATCTTTCTTTCTGATTTTCTTCCACTCTCTCAATAGGAACATCACTGGCTGGGAAAAGTCTTTTTATTCCTATTCCAGAACCTCCTAAAACACTAAGAGTTGGATCAGTTTCCTGGAACATGACACAGTTCAGCATTAACCAAGTCAAGAAGGCTTTTTTCATTTCAATAATATAAAGTGATAACTTGGATTACAAATCGGATTCGTTCCAGAGCGTGACTCGTATGCTGAAATGAATTTTTCCACATAAGGAATAACTTTATTTACATTTACGGCATTTGGCAGACGTTCTTATCCAGAGCGACTTACAACTGAGCAATTCAGGGTCAAGGGTCCACAAGCAGCAGTATTGTAGGGGTGGGACTTGAACCAGTGATCTTCCAGGCCAGAGCCCAATGACTTAACCACTGAACTACAACATCCCTTGTTATCGTATGTTAAAATATAAAATATATAATATGTTAAAATAATAAGTCATTCCAGACCACCAAAAATGTTACTATAAAAATACAACCAATATGCATTCATCTTATTTACTTTGTAGCATTTAATAATAGTGCCTTAACATTTGAAACATTATCTTTACTGGGTACTTTATCTATGAGAAGACTAGATGAGGAGGGAGAATTATTGTTTGGAAGGAGAATCTCCTTCCATTATGTTAAGACGGGTTAAGACAATGCTCTCGCTATGTAAATGGGGTTAATTGACTGTGTGACTGAGTGGCACAGCGTTGATGGGCATCACGCGAGAACCTTCGTGGACTCGAACTACGGCCCATAATATCACTCAAAAAATGTTCAAAAATGTTACGTTATTTATTTATTTTTTTTTAATCCTGACTCATAAACTGAATTACTCGTACACTGTCACACTCATAAGCCGAGGTTCCACTGTATAGTGCAGTACACTATACATAAATTAACCGATGGAACTACACATAGCTCTAAAACTAAAAAAAAGGTCTGGCGTGGCTGTGACACATATATGAAACATTTATTGCAAAAAACGGCAAGACAAGGAACAGTAAACAGTAGTGCCGACCAGTCCACAGAAATGTATAGTCCATATGCAAATCAAGATACACATTTAAATGTAAACACTGTCATTGAGGAAGGATTTCTACAAAGGTTACTAAAAAAGGAAAAGGAAACTAAAAGTTTCTATTAGTTTGTGTTAAAATGTGTGTGTGTGTGTGTGTGTGTGTGTGTATCAGTCCAGTTCCTTTGTGTTGAGGAGTCTTGATGGCTAGTGGAAAGAAACAGTAGAAGGTTCCTCAGAACAGAGGGACCATGCGCTGTAAGGTCTTGTGATCTGAAATGGTGCAGTTCCAAAACCAGGCAGTGATGCGGCTGCTCAGGATGCTCACAGTGGTTCCTCTGTAGAAGGCTCTGAGGATGTGTGGTGGAAGCTGTGCCTTCCTCAGGTATTCCCAAGAATTAAAGCTGCTGCCACCCTTCCTTATTATGGAGCCACTGTTGAGGGACCAGGTGAGGTTCTCTACCAGGTGAACACCAAGATATTTGATGCTCTCCACAATATCCATGGAGGAGCCATTGATGTTCAGCAGGGAGCAGTCATGTTTGTCCTCCTGAAGTCAAAAACCCATGCTGTTGGCTTTACATACTTCTCTACCTCCTCTCTGTATGCTGATTGATCATTCATGCTGATGAGACTCACCATGGTCATGTCATCAATGAATTTGATGATGTGGTTGGAGTCAAGTCAAGAGGTTTTTATTGTCATTACAACTATATGGAACGGTTAGGATGATACTCAAACTGCAGTGGGGCCAGTGAGTGTGGAAGTTGGGATTTGATATTGTAATAAGATTGCAACTAATCCAACGTTTCTAGCATCTGTCTCCAGAACAAACGGTAGGGGAAAATTTGGGTACCCAATCATTGGAGCACTAGTTAACTTTTCTTTGAGTTGCTCAAAAGAAGACTGCAGATCGCAAAAGTGTTTAAACAGCTACTCTATCCTGACTGCCCATATGGGGTGATAAATGCAGTTTTGTGTCTTTCTTGAGGATATCTACTGGTAAGGTCTATTGTAGGAAAAAAAAAACTCGGCTCCCCCAACCCCCCAGGCTCTTGCCTATGCAAGGTAATGGAAAAGCATCAAGTTGGGTCTTACTATATAACTTCCTATAGTCTGCGCCAAATCATATCAAAAATGCCTGTCCATCATATCCAAATAAATTATAGAGAGACAGAGAAAGAGAGAGAGAGAGAGAGAGAGAGAGACAAGGCAAACGCAGTATTGTTGGCACTGTCCAGCAACACTCCTCAGGTATCCCATGTAGCCCTTTGAAAAATATAATTGCCCACCCCTGTACTAGAAGGTAAACACACACGCTCTGATGACAAACCCTTTACTATGAGGTGACACTAAGGTTGCGACTGGGACCAACCCTTCAGGCAAAGGCCCATTTCCTGGCTCAAACAATGACCAAACATCACTACCTGCTGACCTTTTGTTTACTTTAACATACACTGTGGGTCAACATACTATGTGTCTGTCTTGCAATGCTTTTTCAATTAGCTCCACTTCATATACTTCTTGGAAAGCTTCCTGCCACACAGAGTCCACATTGCCTCCTAATTTTGTACTTAGAAATAACTAACTGCTGAGCTATGTTCATTCGTATTATGCCAGGGGGCATGAAACATCCCATCTCTGACTATTAGGAAACCACA
The DNA here is from genome assembly GCA_030449085.1 of Kryptopterus vitreolus. Classification (NCBI taxonomy): domain Eukaryota; kingdom Metazoa; phylum Chordata; class Actinopteri; order Siluriformes; family Siluridae; genus Kryptopterus; species Kryptopterus vitreolus. The sequence goes on along the minus strand of JACRUU010000015.1, from coordinate 6,015,589 downwards.
CTCCGGTACTGTCATTCCCATAACCTGGATATCTAGTTCCACATACCTCAGATATAGCAAAGGCAGCTGGTTGGTTGCCGTTATCTTCACCATGGAGATGTTCCAAAATAATATAATAAATAAGTGTGTTTAATTTGCTATCTGTGGCCAGCAAACAGTGAACAAGTTCACTACCAATATGAATAATTATCTCTACTGCATGCTCTAGAAATCTTTCTTTGGTCAATGGGCTGCTGGAGCAGGTAAACAGCTTTAACCACTGTTGAACCTCAGTGTTCACATCAGTAAGGACCACACATGGTCCGCTCACACAGATGCAGTGCTGAAGAAGACTCATGAACACCTCTTCTTCCTGAGACGGCTGATGAAGTTTGGAATGAGCAACCAGCATCCTCAAGAGCAATCTACACCTGCACTGTGGAGAGCATCTTGACTGGCTGCATCAAAGTTTGGTTCAGCAACCAAAGTCAATGAACAGCATTCGAACGTATGCGTCCTTTTTGTCCAAGTATGTGAGAGCCAGATGGAGAGTGGTGGAGATCGTCCGTGGAACGGTTGCACACTTCCGCTCTACCGTTTGTTACACACTGAAGCATTCTACACACACATTGCATTAATACAATAATATATCTGTTTCACTGAATACATCCAGGGGGCACGGTGGCTTAGTGGTCAGCACATTCGCCTCACACCTCCAGGGTCGGGGTTCAATTCCTGCCTCTACCATGTGTGTGTGGAGTTTGCATGTTCTCCCCGTGACGCAGGGGGTTTTTCTTCTGGTTCTTCTGTTTCCATCCAGTCCAAAAACATGCATGGTAGGTCGATTTGCACCTTCGAAAATTGTCCCTAGTGTGTGAATGTGTGTGTGATTGTGACTGTGTGCCCTGCAATGGGTTGGCATTCCATCCAGGGTGTATCCTGCCTTAATGCCCATACAGTAGATGCCTGAGATAGGCACAGGCTTCCCGTGACCCAAGGGAAGATCGGATAAAGCGGTAGAAGATGAATGAGTGAATTAATACATCCCATACACATCCATGTCTCTGTATATATCACATGCATACAGTCACTGCACGCAGCACATTAATATTATACAAATAATACAAATAATACATGTTAAATGTTTACCATATTTACCATTTATTTTGCACTACAATCTCCTGCACTCTTTACTGCTTGATCCACCATGCACAATATTTTGTAATATATCTCTTTGCACATCTTTTGTGGTTCTGAGTACGTATTTATGTAGACATCTATATATATTGCATATTGTCACCTTGTATAGAATATTTCCGTACATAACTGCCTATGTAAATTGGGCATGCATTGCTTGGAGCAAGCTCACAAGAATTTCACTCACCCTTGTGGTGCAGTGACAATAAAAGTGACTTGACTTGACTTGCTATTCGAGCCTTCAGGCTTTCCGTGCATTGCCCAGCACACCATAATGGAGGGACTTCATTTTTGGCACAGCAGACACTGAGGTCTAGACGGAACCGGATCCAGGTGTTGTTTGAGCTAAGTGTGTCTCACCCCTCACACCTAAATCAGTCATCAGTGTACCTCAAACTGAGCTTAGGCTTTTTACTCTTGTCAGGAACACTGGCTTTCTGTATGGTAAGCCCATGTACAGCATCCGTAAGCTTGCCAAGTGCTTTGCCTTGCTGAGTAATAACATTAATGTTAACACTCCCTGCAGTGTTATAGGCAAGTCCGTGTGCACTGTAGAGCCTGGGTTGGTCTGTTCAGAAATCTCAACTGCACCCACAATATTTCTACTTCGAGCAAAATTTACAGCATTTATCAAACGCCCTTATCCAGAACCTTTCCAGTGGTTCATCATCCACACACCACATCATAGCAACCCTCAATCAAGGTACAATTTGGTATCTCTCACACAAACCTTCACAATTCTCTTCAAAGGGTAGAGTCTCTCACCCCTTCAATGAACTGGTCCTGGTCTGTGGGTCAGACATACCATTAGATGACTGTTGCTGAGGAGTGTTCAATCCTCATCTCATCTCATTAATTAATCTTCCCCATCTGTTTGTCTACAGGCGAAAAAGGCATGTAACAACTGGGGTGTTGTGCCCATTTCCCTAAAAACCCCCCTTAAGCATGAAAAGAGCTATTGTGGCTGTTTCATCTCTCCTCCCATAAACAGTGTTATCTCATCTAATGCTGAGCCTCTTAAATAGGGGTGTATGTAAGCTACCTAATTTGCACTATTAAAACTCCGAACTGGGATGACTCTCTCAATTTCATTAATAAACTGATTATCTTGTGCAATAATCACCAGTCAATGGAAAAATGTGATTCTCTCTTGGTATTAATGCATAAGATCTACAAGCAGAAGTACAAGCATTACTCATGTTGGCAAGAGCCGATATTTCTGGTCATGTTTTTGCACCACCTCCTGAATCAGGGTTTGGAGCTGTGGTCACCCTGATCTACAACCTCGGCACCATCTGTGTATTGGCTGGCTCCAGCTTGAGCATTGGTCACAATCAGGTCCTGATCCATATTCGGAAGCAGCCTACAACTCTAAAAGTAACCATGCAGTAGCACCAGCTTGTGCATAGGTTCACTTAAAGGTGTCAGTCTTCTGCAGTCCACTTTGGGGAAAAATACAAAAATTCAGTTTTCAATATCATGTCAAGCTTTTATTGTCATTCAAATCATAAATCATGCTGTGAAACAAAACATTTCCCCAAGACCAAAGTGCTTCAACGGAAAAAAATCAGCTAACAAAAATAAATGACATAATGCTCGAAACTAACAACATAAAGTGCATATCTGCAAACACTATGTCATGAAGTAGATCCACTGTGATATAGGTGAATCAAATTCAGATAAAAAAAAACCTTTCAGAACCAACCTAGAAAGTAAAAAAACAGAAAATAAAACCAGAATTTTCTGCTCCGAAATGTCCTGCTTATATCTTCCGAAAAGAACCTAGTGAGTTTACAGTGAGTTTACAGTTTTAGACACTTTCATTATTTTTTAAGGTATCATGAATTTTAATATAAATGTCAAAGCACATATCCAATCAGATAAATTGCCATTGCCGTCTAAAATCTTTGACATGGACACCGAGCTCAAAGCTAAAATTAGTATTAATAATACTGCTGGTTTTAATTAGCAGGATGGAGATGATTGAGATAATGTATACAGTGGTTAAAATTGGCCTTTTTGTCCCTTTGTGTTCAGAAAATTGTAAATGTTTGAATTCAAATCGCACAGTATTTACATTCATTTAATTCAAATATTCTGCAGAAAGATCTTAACCAGTCGTTTAAATTACTAATAAAACGAATAACAGTCACATTGTAGTTCTATGTTCAGTTGACGAGTTACACATTCAGAAAATAAATAGATTTTTATTGTTTTCATATCGCTCAGCCTTAGTGGATTCTGATGAACCAGTTTGTACCTGGACCTTTATAATAGATTTAACTAGACCTAATATTCCAAAATTTCATATTCTTATTTTAAAAACCAAAGTAACTGATGAAATGCTGTGAAATAGCAAGCTTTACATTATTTCTATGTTGAACAAAGACCCGAACAATTCCCACACATAGAGGAAGCACTCAACCAGGTGGTGTTTTCATGTACAAATGAATCATGGGGTAGAACTTCCATCCTTTCAGAAACTGATCCCCACCCACTCCAGTCATTTGTCTGGCAGACCACCAACATTAGTCGATGCTGACAGTTGCATGAAACTACAGTAGCACATTTGTTCTTCTCCCTTGGGTTTAGACGTCAGTTATCGTAAAGTACTTCTAAGCACCGCTGTGCATAAAGACGAGGCGGAAGGGCAGCTCTTTACAAGGGAAGAAGTGTAGGAGGGCTAGCTGGCTGTCAAGCTTTCAAATGGGGTTAGAATAATACTGATGTTCAGGGTAATATAGCAAAAGTCTCGGGTAATTAAAACAAGTTTTAAAGTTTCGAATTGGAGATGGCAACCGAGTTAAGTGGAAGGTCTGCACGCGGGCGCGTCCTGGAAAGAGAAAGTTTCTACTCGAAACCGAGATGTAAGCCTGAACGAGGCAGATGGGGCTCTCGAAAATGAGTTTGATTCCAGAGAGCGTAGGGAAACCCTGGAGATTCAGGGAAAATTTAATGCACGCACCATTTGGTCCTTTAATTTCAGCCTCCTGACTGAAGGTACAGTGCTCTATGGCTGAGTGCTTCCTTTCCTCATTACAAAGGCTGCTAGGCGCACTCAAGAGAGTCTCTCCCATCAGGTTTACTAGATATGACTTATTAAAAAACCATACAAGCTCTTCATAAACAACTGACTGAAAAAAGAGCTTTGAAGATACTTCATGAAATAGCAAAGAATACTGGTATTGTAGAGAAGCTGGACATCGGCATGAATAAATACTGATTAATTAATGCTGGGAGATGCTTTTCAGACATCGAGTCGAAAGAGAACGAATAAGTGAGAGAGAGAGAGAGAGAGAGAGAGAGAGAGAGAGAGAGAGAGAGAGAGAGAGAGAGAGAGAGAGAGAGAGAAAGGTGTAAAGTGATTAGTAAAAAGTGGCACACATAAATGAAAATATATGTGACAGACAAGTATTATAATGCTAGACTGTTAGAATAAGCTTATTTTGGATTCAATATATAAACATATATATATATATATATATATATATATATATATATATATATATATATATATATATATAATTGTTATTTTTTCTTTTTTTAATCCCTCAGTAATTATATATGCTATACTCTAATTGTGTCCTCTTGTAACATTTAATAAAGCTTTTTTATTTACGACTACATCCAGTGTTTAGAGACCTAGACGGTGCTATAGTGGGATGAATAATGCTAGCAGAAATTGCTCCAGCGTGATGGCCTGTATGAATTCTGTGATATTTATGACCAATTTAGAGCCTATAACTCAAATAATAAAATATAAATGTCATACAGTAAAGGCTGGTGCAACGTGGGCTTTTTCTTTTCTCCTTTTTTTTCGTTTTTCATTTCATTTTTCATGGAGGAGTGCTCCACGGTTAAAAGTGCCAGAAGCCCAGTCCTGCTTAATCATATCTCGAGAAAGAGTAGAGGGGTTTAGCTTGCATTTTTTATTTTTTTGGAAATCTAAAGTCAGAGGCCATGATACTGGCAAAAGCATCAAAAGTGAAGGAGAAAGGAGAAGAAAAATGGACCATCACCATTAACAAGCCTTGAGCTATTTCACAGTGTTCTGTACATTTCTGTGTTTACAGGTAGCCCAGGGGCTGGTATGCAGTGAATAAATTATACTTGTAAAGTAGTGAATATGCACCATCAAGAGGAGATCTATCTTTGATCCGATTGTTATGTAAAAAGCTTTTCAGAAGGATTGTTGAATCGGGAGCATGTATATATGATGCTTGGTTACTAGAATCATTTCTACAAGTGATACACAGCGCCTTCATTGTCACCTTCAGACAGGCATTTAATTTCTAAAGAACATTTGTGACAGTGTTATATTTACTGGCCACTTTAATAGTAACACTCTCATGAGTGTCCTCTCAAGATTACACACAGGACAATGCAAAAAAAATAGGTCAAGACCTTAAGCTAATATTCATATCAGACATCAGAATTGGAAAGAGTCTCCATTACGCAGGCACTGGCAATGATGTCGGCATCAAAAGTGTGGCCTTGTGAGTGTTTCGGGAGCCGCTTCATTAATTCAAAAGTCTCTAGAGCTTATATCAAGCAGTGAGAGAGGTCAGAGGAAAATGTCATGATTGCTTTGAACTGACAGGACAGCCATGATAACTCAAACAACCACTCTATAGAGCTGTGGTGAGAAGAAAAGTCTCTCAGGATTCAAAACACCTTGAAATGGATGTGCTTCAGAAGCTGAGGACTCCACCGGATTCTGCTCCTCTCATCCCAGAACAGGTTTCTGAGGCCGCAATGGCCATAGGCTTACCATCCATCCATCCATCAAGACATCCATTTCTGTACTGTTACCTGATTGGTTAATAGAACAAAGTAAGTGGAATGTGTCAGTGAGTACTTTTACAAGCTAGGTAATTTTTTAAAATGCACTGATACCTTATCTTCCATCATGGAGCTGGTCATTTGATCTCCTTTAATGAAGCTGCAGTGTGAAAGAACCCTTATCTAGCCACCGGGCCATAACGCGGTCGATAATCAATAAGCAGCCAAGCGTATTTCTACCATAAATGAAACGAGTGTATTTAAACCGTACAGCAGTGATTATGAATTATTTAGTACAAAAAAAAAGAATCAGTTTCCCAAACACTTACCATCTCCACACTTAGCTCCTCCAGAGTCTAGTAAAAGGCAATAATTAATGCCACTTTGACATAATAATCGCTCTGCATAAATGTCAAGCTACAGGTCAATTTAAAACACATGATCTGCATAAGTAGTATGTTTGCCCTTCGTCTTATGGCCTCTGCATTTCAATAAAGGTGGCCAAAAAAGTGGGAATAAATTAAGTTCTAATTAGAATAAAACTTGATTTGTCACACTGCTGTGAAATCCAGCATGAATTAAAGTGACCTGTTTTGAGGATTTGAAGAAAATATTTTATCCAAACTAATATGTAATACTTAATTATCATTCCATTTTATATCTCCAATTACTGCTGTAGTTTGTGGAATATTCTGCTAGACAATATGTATGTGTGTGTGTGTATGTGTGTGTGTGTGTGTGTGTGTGTGTGTGTGTGTGAGTGAGGGGGGTTTCTACATTCCAACAATTCTGAAGCAATGTAGTCACCAGTAACAGAAGAATGAAATCGATTGATTGAAGCTGCTTCCGTTGCCAAGCAATCCCAGTGAAATCTCGTAAAGTAAATAGGTGTAGCAGAATCAAGAGGACACCAACCAATTACACCGTTATTCACAGACCTGGGTCTCTCAATCCTGGCCAGATAATTAGAAACAACGTCAATTTTAATTTGGTAACAGGTTTAATTCGGTTGATGAGTACTAACAAGGCATTATCTTTTAGATTTAATTCACATTAAGGTTGAGAAAACTCTTCATGTTGTAATTTATTGGAATTTCCTTAATATTGACCTCACTGAGCTGATATAATCCTTACTGACAATTCTAGTACATTCCATATATTTTATACGGATAAAAGTTTGGGGAGCCCTGACCATAAGATTCAGATGTTCCACATTTAGGTTACATTTGCTGTTATAATGACCTTCACTATTCAGACAAGATGTTTGCACAAGATGTTTGTGTGTGGATGTGGAGATCAAGGTAGAGCTGACCATTGAAATTTACAGGGGTTAGTTTCCGAGAGCAGCCACGAATCATGAAGAAAATGTGCATAAATACCTATTTTTATAGTTGAAACCCTAAATATGTCCACAAAACAAGACAAAAAAAACAAGACAGTACAAATAATGAATGATATACACATGAAACAATATATACTGTCACAATAAGGAAATAAAAAAATTGTGGAGGATATTTTTGGTTCCTGTGAGCAATTATTACTTGGGTCCTAAGGAAAAATGCGAGAACGAATGAGCCTGTGAACTCTGAACTGCGACTTCGTGGGGGCTGACTACTGATGTAGTTGAGGTGAGGAGGCCTGGGCTGTAGTCAGCATTCTAATTCATCTTAAAGGTTGTCAGGGTTGATGTCAGAGCTTTATATCTAAAAATATATTAAAAAGCTCATCTGTGTCCGGGGATTCTAACCAGTTTCTACTGCTGCATCATCAAAAGCATCCTGACCAACTCCATCACTCCATCAGGCTCCATGGAAAAGCCTTACAATGGGTCATGAAAACATCCAACACATCACTGGAACCAACTACCTGACATTGAGCATACAGGAACATTAGCACCAGCTTTTCCCTATCCACTATCACCTTACTCAACTCTACACTACACTGTTAGTATATAACTGTATATACTGTTACTTCTGTACAACTGCACATACAATGTACATAACACATATTGAAATATTATATACTAATTAACACATTGTACCTTACATACATCTGCACTTCTTTAATTATATGTGTATCTGTATATATCTTGCATACTGTATATACTGCCGTGCACAAGTTTTACTACCTTGTGTTCTATAACCCTTAATGTATACTTACACAGTATCTGCACATTTCTCACTGGCATAGTGTTGTTCTTTCCACATATTCCACTGATATAGCTTTATCATTTAATTAATGTGTGTATATATATATATATATATATATATATATATATATATATATATATATATATATATATATATATATATATATATATATATATATATATATATATATATGCTATATATATAAATGCATGCATAATGTCAATTTGCACATTGCTACTATTTGCACTTTTGGTAGATGCTGAGGGTTGCACCTCGTTGCTGCCTACCAGTACTATACAATGACAATCAAGTTCTATCCATCCATCCATCTATCTATATCAGTGCACTCAAGATATTCCACTCAAACGACACAGAACGTGCCGAACGTGGCACCCTAACCCCCTCCACCCCCTGGTCAACAACCTAAGACATTCTGCCAAACTGCCAGTGGTGAGCCTTTGATGAAGTCTCTTAACCCTCAGATGTAAGTCTCTCTGGATAGGAACTTCATCTGGCTGGAAAAGTCAGGTGTCTCAGTACTTTTGTCCATACGAGTTAAATACACTACAGTTCTTTACTTGCTAACATATGGTTCTCTTTTGCACATATCTTTCATCTTAGTTTTCTTCAGTTGGAGGCGACTCTGCTGGGATGTTCCTCATCTACGGCCTGGAGCCACACGGAGCTTTGAGGATGAATTGGGATTCACACAGGATACAGTTTACATAATGTCTGATCATCATCACTGCACACCTCAACATCGTTTAGCTGTAATACTGTACGCAGACATTCTTCTCAAGGTTTCTTCCTTTTTCTCCCTCAAACAGTTCTTCCTTTTTCACCACCTGCCTGCTCATAACGGACAAACTTACATTTATAAAGAACAATCTTTTTTATTCTTACTTAATTAACCATGTAAAGCTGCTTGAGACAGTGTTCGTTGTACAATATAATGTCCAAGTACAAGACACATATAAAAATGAACTGAATTGAATATCTCAAGCTGTAAGTAAGGTTATAGAATAGCATTTTAATATTTGGCTGCCTGCAAATGTGTGAAAACTAGTTTAAACACACCTGCTATATATTGAAACCATTCATATTTAATATGTAATTGCTAACTCTATAAATTATAAATATGGTCATGCAAATGTCTTTCTTTATAGCAGATTCAAATTTATAGAAGCGCATTCAGGCTTTTTAGACACCATGACATCCAAAAGTGGTAGTTTCTTCCTCAGACCATCTAAGGGAGGTTTTCCTTGGCAGAGAAACACAAAGGCTTGCTTATCTGGATAATTATGCATACATTATAGTAGGTGAATTTTGTTCAATGTTTTCTTTTTATTCTGTAAAGCAGCTTTGAGACAATGTTTATTGGGAAAAGAATTATAGAAATAAACCTGAAATGAATATTTAAATTCAATTATGTTCAATGATAAAAAAAAAATGTTGACATATCAATTCTTGCATAGCAATCACAGCAGTACTAGGATAATCTGGGTACCTGTGAGTTTATGTATGTGGAAGATTGTGATTTGATTAATGAGCTAGATTTCTGGATCCCAGGTGTCTTTTATACAGATAACCCGTAGGAGTAGGAGCACTGTACAATAATATAAGCAGTATATTACCTGTTATAAAAGACACCTTTCCACAGCAGCAACCATCGATTAATCAGATTCCAAAAATGGCCAAGACCAAAGAGCTGCACAAGGATGTCAGGAACGAGATTGTACACCTTCACAAGGATGGATTGGGCCTTTGCTAAGAAGCTTGGTGAAAAGGTCACCAAAGTTTACTCACAGATGGAGTGTTAATGATCATGGGAAGCTGAGGAATCAGCCCAGAACTACACAGGAGGATCTCAAGGCAGCTGCAACTATATTAAGCAAGAAAACAATTGGTAACACATCACACCATGAAGAACTGAAATCCTGAAGCACCTACAAGGCTGAAGAAAGCAGCCAGTCTGTACCAGCCAGTCTGAAGTTTGTCACTGAACATCTGAATGATTAAAGTGTTAAATATGGTACGTGTCTCCTTTAAGAATTAAATCAAATGAAATAAAATTATTCCTGTTAAAGCAAATTTGGATTAACGCATTATTAACACCATGTGACTTTCTTAATATATTTCCTAATATATTATACCTAATATATTCATTTGTCAACATGATGTAGAGTGAAGAACACTCACATAGAAATGTGCCCTATATGTATCTGTTGCATATTTTCAATGTCATAAATTAATACTTTTCATGTTTCTAATACTCTAAGTATCTGTAACAGATGTTATTATTATATTCATTTCTGTAAAAATATCTCCATTTAAAAAAATTATTGATTATTTTTATTCTTTTAATATAAATTTATTTTTAATTAATGATTTACTTGTTGTAAAATATGGGACGTGGCTCCTTTAAAAAATATGTTCAGGTTGCTTTCCATATAAACTGGTGATATGTTTAGGTTACATACGGAAGCGCATTGCATTCACAAAAGAAAAATGCGCTTCCCTAATATGGATTTGGTAATGCAATGCGCTTGCTTTAGCTCGTACCTGTTGTGAATGTGCAGCTAGTAGGTGTAATTTGGGGAAATTTAGGAAGCGTGAGTGGATGCACTGAAGTTTCTTTATTCATTTGTTCTTTTTTGTTCTTTGTTGTCTGGGAGGTGGTAGCCCAGTGGTTAAGGTGTTGGACTCTGGACCAGAAGATCACCAGAAGATCTTCTGGACCAGAAGATCTTACAGAGTCTCTCAATCTTCAGGGCACAAAGCCCCATCAGCCAGCTCCAGAGTACCGCTGAGGGCGCAGCTGTGGTCCAGACCTCCACCAGAGGTACCGGTGAGTTCCAGACCTCTGCAGAGGGCGCCACCAAGCTCCAGACTTCTGTAGAGGGTGCAGCCGAGTTCCAGACCTCCACTGATGGGCCTCACTCCACCTCATCACATAAGCCAGAATGCCTGGGGGTTCATCATAGATCCCCCAGGAGGCTCACCATCCAATTTGTCTGGCCTTTCCGGACCTGTTCTACCCATTGGCAATCCCCCTCAAGCTTTGCTTGGTCCACGGCTGGCAACCAACCTTCCTTGTGTCCCGGCTTAAGAATAGTTCTCCACTTTTACCCTTTTGTTCTGGCTCAGTCATTGTTACACTCTGTCTGCATCCTGCTCTCCTCTCCCCACACCTGACATCATCCGTATATCCTTGATTATCCTTATATCTCTATATACAATGTGTACAATGTGTAATGAAATAAAGGACAATTGATTGGAATAATACGTTTATATTTAGTACAAGCTAATTATAATCTACACATCTAACCAACACATCAATACTGACAATTTAACATATTTAAAAAAAAAAATTGGAAAGTTTGAAAGAAGATTGAGTGATCTCTTTTCAACATCTCGTCTGTTCACTTGTGGCAGTTAAAACACAAGCCTCATTGTTTTCTCTGCACTCAACTAACTCACTGATTAATTGAGGGAGTTCGGTTCTGCTGTGTACATTTCCCTTAATTTCATTAAGTCGCTCAAATCTGAAAACTTTATCTACATCTGTGTGTGTGTGTGTGTGTGTGTGTGTGTGTGTGTGTGTCTTCTTTGAAAACAATGTGATGTGCATCATGGAATATCTGACAGCTGGAATCTGATTACATTCTGAACAGCGAAGGTTTTTGCGTGTTTTGCTGTGCACGGATTTATCCGCCATTCACTGAGAGGGAAAATACACATAACTAGCAAGATTATGTACATCTTTTTATATAGATTTAAACTGTCAGAACTCAAAACCATCATTTGAAGGGGAAAAACTTCCGATTTTAGCCAAAACGCCATTTTCTTTTTGTTGTTTAATAGCCTCACTGGAACAACTTCAATGGACGACCCCAGAACCCTCCTCACTCGCACCCTCTTCCACTGTCTTCCCTTCTAATGTCTATTAGTGCAGCATGTTCACAGGTCAGACTGACACATTAAATGAGTTTTCAAGTGCAACAGCAAGCTGATAATGGAAAAAATGAACAAGACAAAGAAGGAAAAGGGTGACAAGTAGCAAGAAAGAGCTTTCAGGAAGCAGTCACACATAAATCTAATATGAACAAATATCTATCCCTCTGAACTTCTGTCACTCCCCATGGCCTCGGGGCGCAAACGCTGTTTTTCAAGCCAGCCTTAAAACACGATACCTGCAATAAAGTATACTCGCAGGAGTGTTTCTGAATGCTGCGAATTCCATCACACCGCTTCTCTACAGAGACCCACGCGGGAAGCGCTGCCAGGAACCGGGTGAAAACGCCGGAAAGAAAAAGAAGAACAAATGAAAATAGATTACTCGGTTCAACCATTTATCAAGGGCAAGCAGATAGATATCTATTCAAAGATAGTGCCATGATTCTTAAATCCCAGGTCTATCTGCAACCTCCTGGCTGTGATATGTGCTGCATCTGCCATTGTGCGCGACGACAAATTTAATTTAAAAAAAAAGAAAGAGAAGGATTACATACAAAACACACTTAAAAAAGTGTCCTTGTACTTTATCGTGCTCTTGAAAGCAGAATTGCTTCCAGGATGTCTCAAATTTCTCCTTGGGCTCAGGTTTTTAGTTTAATAAACTTCAGGAAAGTTATGCCTGGCTTTAGATTAAATACAATTGCGACGTTGTGAACAGACTCTGAGGCCACTATCTATCCTATACACCTGTGTTAGACCCTTTAGAATTTTTTCCGCATGGCATTGGTATTCTTCAATGGGGAGAAATAGACTTTTATGCCCAGCTATATTTCAAATGCACACAAAAAATACAAATTTCACTTTATCCGTCGTTTGCCAAGTGAACATTGAGTGACTGTTCTTGTTAACATGACTGTTCTTCTCACTGACTACATTTGCTTTTCATTTTCAGGCTCGGGAAAGAAACAAACATTGTTTCATAAAAGGCATTTAACACTGAATGAATATTAATTTAATCACGCATTCAAAGTATTGTTACATTCCTCTGCCGTCGCTCTGATTCACAGCCTCTCTTTTGAACAAAAGCCATTTTTTCACTATTACAGCAAAGCTTCATAAAATGAAAGGAAAAAAAAAATCCCTGAGATTTGTATATCAGATCTGGAAAAACGCCCCCAGATGAAGGTTGTCCTTCTGTTAACGAACCGCCATGTACTCAAGAATAACACATTTAAGTATTATAAGAGATGTGAGATATGCTGGCAAGAAATTACACCCACTTGCATACATACGCACAGATGCTCTTATAGACTCACTGCAGAAAAAGGAAAAATCATACTGTATATTTTGAAAAAAAAAAAAAAAAACTACTTTAATTCGTAAAGGGTCTACCTTCCTGAGCTAGCTAATGGGGATTTAGTGACGGCAGAGGCTCTCTAATAAATAAGATAGAGGCAGCACTCTCATCTTCACCTTTAACCCCTGTTATTCCACATCATATCTCATTTTAAGTCTAAGCAGCAAGAACCTGCCACTTTATATACTCCTGGGCAAAAAAAATGGGGATCAAGCTCAAAATTGCAGAATATTCAACTTTTAATGATCTTAAGCTACATCTACACTAATCCGGATAAATTTCACACACACACACACACACACACACACACAAAAAGTCGTCTCCAGTATTGTTTTCAGTTGCTCCCAAATAGCGTGAGCAAAACTTAACATGTTTTAAAATGTGTCATTTCCACCTGGCATTTTTTTTTGGTTTTTTTTGCTCTCCAGGTCTTTCAAACTTTATATGATTTACAACATGTCATCATTTTTTCAAAGCCTACACTGCAACGTAAAAACGGTGTATTCAAATTTATCCACACTAGACTGCGATTTCAAAAATATTTGTTTCTGTTGACTGTAAACAGCATCACAGTTATATGCATTTTCATACACAATTTTATTAGTGTGGCCCTTAGGAACAAATCATTTGTCATGAACTTAACCAAAAATTCAAAAATGAATATTATTTGATATCTTTCCATTTACTTTCTTTTATAGGCTTATGGGTAAACTTGAGGAGAGTCCGTGTTTTTCTATTCAGTGTTAATGAGCTTTAAATAGTTGATGAGATGATGCACAAACCTTTCTGGTTAGGGTTTGTTTAATGCCATCTTGAAAAAGACCTGGATCTGGATTCAAATGAGACCAAATGCTATTTTGAAGCATTTTTTTTCCAATTTACCAAAATCATTATCTTAGTTTAAAAAATATTAAACAAGAAAAATGTCTCATATATTTCCAAATATGACTAAATAGCGACGCATCTCACTGGTACCTGCAGCTACAATTCTCCGCACATTTCCTCCATGCTTAACTGGCAGTAAATGCATTCAGTATTGAATTTCTCACAGGATATCACCAGAAGGCAGCTTCCTGGAGCATCACCATGGAACTCAAATCGGTATTCATCACTTCACACAACTCCACTGAACTATTTTAGACCAAAAAAACCTTTCCACTGTACCAAAAGTGTTTTTTTTTTTCACCAAAGATTCTTTAACCATTATGCCTTAGTTTTTTGCCCAGGAATGTGCACTGCAGGTCTGTTACACTGCTCTGTTTGCACCCTGAACAGACAGAAATTGGAGATTTCATCAAAAATTCTTTTTGATTGCAATATGAGCACATCAGGGTACAAACAAAGTATTTTTGTTACAGTATATACTTAACTTCACAGGATGTCAGACATCTACATGGTGGCAGTAACTATAAAGAACATATCAAATGCTGTATAGAGGGATTACAGTAAGACACAATCAGATTATCAGATTTGCTTCTTTATTTTTAATAAAATGCTTAAAATAAAATTTAATAAAGCCATAATAATTAAAAGGCTTTTATGAATGAATCATCTATTACATGCCAGCCCATTCTTAAAAATACAAACAGCTCGTTTCCATGAAGACCGATTACAAAGACTAATCATAGTAGGTTTGTCTTATCAGTCACGTGTGCTCATGCATGGTGAATACGGGAATAAAAGCCGATGACATTGTTGTCAAAAGTAAAGAGGCAGAACATAGTCAACACAGTGTTATTTCTGTTCCTGAAGCCTGACAACCCATTTCTTAGAAACAACCAACCTCTCACCCTAAGTGTGCATTTCTGAATATTTAAAGATTATGTACATTTAAATGTACATAATGACAGGATTAGACATAAAATTCTATTAAATTAAATATACAAAAAAAGAGAAGAAAAAGAATAAAGATGTGCTGCACTAAATACCACAAAACGTTAACCTAAATTAAATCCTGAACCTGAACATACTCAAGGCCATCAGAAAAAGGACAACCATGAATGACAATAAATGTTAGACAAAGAGTGCAGAGAACCGTGAAAATAAATGCTAATTATGTGAAAACACATATGACACATATTTCATTTACATTTTTGGCATCTGGCATCTGCTTTTATCCAGTGCGACTTGACTGAGCAGGTAAGTGTGCTGGGAATGAAACTTAAAAACCTTCTGATCAGAAGGACAACATCTTAAGCAGCACTCACTGAGGTGAACATTGTGTCCAATATCCTGACACGACACTTCCACTTTGGGAGAAATATATATATATATATATGATATATATATATATATATATATATATATATATATATATATATATATATATATATATATATATATATATATAAATCAAGTAGTTATTTTTCTTATTTCAGTGTGGTATTGTTTTATGTGCAAGATACTGTTTAAAAAGGCACGATGTACTTTTGTTCTACGCAAACTATTTTATTACAAAGTTTAAGATGCCATCCTCAATTCATAGCAAACAAATAAAAAAAAGAACTCAATTTTAAACACTACCCTAAACTCGCCCAACTAAGTTTGCTCAATATCTTTTCTCTTTACTTTTTCCTCAATCTTTACACTGTGCAGTATCTAACAACAGAAACTCTTCTGTACAGCATAGATTTTTGAACGTACACGTACGATACTCTTTGTTTGTCTGTGGTTGTCGAAGTCGATTAGACGTAATCCTTTTTTTTTTGTTGCTGTGAAGTGATATCTTGGCAGCCAGAGAATAGTTTTATTGTTTAATTGTGTTAAACAGCCCCTAAATGCTATTCATAGATTTTTTTTTACCTCCCACTTTTTTTTCTGAAACATACTTATATATAAAGCTGTGCATTATGTAACACTTGGAATACCGCTATAGATGTTGTGATACTATATTCCCTTCACTTGAAACAGGAGAGCCAAACCTGTTCTAGCATTACACTTTAGATAAAGCCAGCTCCATGACGAAATGCTTTAAACAGGACCCTATTGAGCATCTTTAGTGTGAATTGAAAGGTGGAAAAGCCCTCTTAGACCTCCTCACCTAACATTCTAACATTCATGTAGCTGAATGTTGACTCTCCACAAACACACTCCAAAATCTAGTAGGACGTCTAACAAAAAAAAGAGAGGTTTTTATTGTAGAAAATGGGAGTTGAATGTGAAATTTGATAGTCGAAATACCAAACTCACGGTCATGTCTCCAGAAACTTCTGGCATATTATATAAGTACAGTCATAAATGAACACTAGTACATGAAAGGTAAAGAGAAACCACTCTTGGCAAAAAATAATAATGATCAGTAATTAATAATGAAATAAATAATTGCCTTTGCCTCCTCAAAGAAGTCAAGATTATGCATAGTATGAGTGACATCTATCTAAAACCAGGAGCACCATCTCACGGTCTTGCATCAGCTGCATGTCAAATAGTTTGAGGAGCAACCCAGGATCCTACAGCGCCAGCCTTTTGGATAGTGGAAGTCCATGAATTTGCCAAAATGATTGTTAATGCTGTATGGAGAACACTAGGGATTGACATGTGTATATGACAATCATACAACAAGTTGGGACTCCAGTGAGTCTTGCTAGAGCTGTATAATATAATAAATAGTGAATACTAAGATACAGATAAAAGTTACTAACAATATTTGGTTATTAGAGTGGAATTCAATTTGGAGAAATTGTAGTGTTGATTTCAGTGCTACTAAGGTTAGGGTTGGTTCAGGTTCGAGTAAGAACTAAGATGGGACATCCAATAAACAAGCTACAGGACGTTACACTAATCCAACCTGGATTAAACCTATATTGAAGGTAACAAAGTCAGAATGAAATTAATTGCAATAAAGCAATCACTTGTGGGGCAGGTGGAAGTTCAGTGGTTAAAGCTTTGTGTTACTGTTGGGAAATGACCGTGCACTCTAACCCAAGCTTCTGACATCACTGGGACATGTGAAGAAATAACAATTTCCCTGCGGTATCAATAAAAAAAGAAAAAAAAGGTTTTCCCAACTTTTTTTAGACCTACCGTCAATATTTTGCATGTAATCAAGCAGAAAAAAATAGTTATGTTTTTATTTGTGTAGTACAACAATGGGGGGGGGGCACGGTGGCTTAGTGGTTAGCACGTTTGCCATGTGTGTGTGGAGTTCTCCCCGTGCCTCAGGGTTTTTTTCTCCGGGTTCTCCGGTTTCCTCCCGGTCCAAAAACATGGGTAGGTTGTTTGGCACTTTGGAAAATTGTCCCTAGTGTGTGAATGTGTGTGTGTGTGTTCTGCGATGGGTTGGCATTCCATCCAGAGTGTATCCTGCCTTAATGCCCATAGACGCCTGAGATAGGCACAGACTCCACGTGACCCGAGGGAAGATCGGATAAAGCGGTAGAAGATGAATGAATGAAGAGTACAACACTGTTTGCTTTTAAAGCATTGTTTCATCAGATCTATTCACACGCATCTGTCATATGTAAAGTCAGCTCATTTGATTTTACACATATCTAGTGGAACAGTAGATACATAACAAAATAACAGAACAAATCATAACAACATGAGCCTTGTGGGAAAGAAAAAAATATTATTTTCAGGTTCTTTATAGGAAACATCCAAAGTAAGATGAATGATTCGGCAGCGGTAGATTACCTTCTGGATCAACCAGATAATTAAGTTGATAATATAAATTCATAAGATGATGGCTATTATTTTATTTAAAAACATTTGTGTTGTGGCCAAGAAGGGCAAAGCAATATAACAAATCATAAAACAAAATAACAAATTCATACAAACCGGAAAAGGTAGGTAGAGTTTGAAAATGGAATACTTACTGCTTATTGGACAAGACACCTGTCATTCAAAATATTCAGGAAATAGAAAATTTCATAACTTCTACTTTTTTTATTTTGGGGTATTAGTGTACCTATAAATATAATACAATTACAGAAGTAAACACTGAAGAGCAAGGGGAAAATGGTATTCATTCCATGCTACTTTGAGTAAAAACATTTATGGTCCCTCTCCCCAACAACACACACACACACACACACACACACACACACACACACACACGTTCCAACTTTCTCTTTTCTCTCTTATACTTGATGTGTATCTTGAATGACAGGGTGTCGAACCCAATGAGCGGTAATTGATCCAATCTTTAACAATACCTACCTTTTCCGGTTTGTCTAATAGTCAATGTGTTTTCAGATTTGCTAATGTGTTTCTGAATTTGTTATTTTGTTTGTACATTTATTAATGTGTTTCCAGATTTATTTGCAGTTATTTTGTTCTATTGTTATTTGTTTTATATTTGTGATTGTGTTTTGCTCTTCTCGTTCACCGTAGAGGGGTATTCATAACAATCCTGCAAATACAATAATATATCCAGGCCGTAAGAGCACTATTAAGCAAATTTGTGAAACCTAGTGGTTTATATTACTGGCATTAGAAAAGCCAGCACAAATCAATAAATCTAAATTGAAGACAGCTAAAAATAGTTATTCAATTGTAATAAAGAAAAAATTATAGGGGTTACAGATTTTTTATTTTTAATTTCGCCACACCACTTTCTTATCATCTCAATTTGGCTCGAGATATTTCAATCCCATCACACTGATAAATATTTCCGCTGGTATAGTCAAAATACATCCCACTTTCAGATCTCTCTCTTTCTCTCTCTCTCTGTCATTTCATGTTTTCAGCCCGCCATGCTCTTGACCTTTTATGGAGTTTTGTGGGTGTCGCTAAATGCAAATCAGCTGTGTCAAGAATACACTTTTCTCATGTCCAAATGAACAGCATATGCACAAAAAAGCCTTTCAACCCTTTTTCCTGTTGGCTTATGCAAACATTTACATAAAGTGTGACTACATGATTGATTGACCCAGTGCTTGAATGAATTTCATTAAATCCTATTGATTTGTAGCAAGGACTAGGGGACCACAAGGCCTTTAAATAGCACGGCATTTCTTCCAGGCAGTGTTGTATATTTGAGTATAGTTCATGAATTCGTCCTGAATTTGTTTGTAATCATTTATTGATTCACGTGTGATTGGTGTACCTGTTTAGGTTATAGCCGTACTTTACACGTGTCTAGAGAAGATGTAACATGTAACGAGTCGCTCGGTGTAAAAATCTCTTCCTTAGAATTTCAACAAGTCAATCATCGCTCTTTTCTTGTCCTATAAAATTATTTGTAAAACATAATAATCAACTAGGAATGTAGACTGGTGATAAGTAATCATTTTATTTTTAAAGTAAATGGAGTGTAATATCTTCTGCTGTTTTAATTTACACTATATTGAGAAATGCATTGAGACACCTGATTTTTTCAGACATATTTGGTTCTTGTCCAGACAAGACAGGAGATCCAAGCCTGTTCCAACATGACAATGATCCTCTGCATAAAGGCTGCTCCAAGATATGGTTTAAATTTTGCATTAGGCACTGAGCCACTGGATTAACTGCTTATTCCATTTCTTGAGGTAATCAGTGCATATCTCTCGTCTTCGCTTACATCCACTTTTCTATAGAACTATAGGTGATTTCACTGGATATCTATAAGGGTTCAAACTCTATTCACATACGGAAGTGAAATAAAAATAGAGGCGGCACATAAATCAAGTGGCGCACAGCTCTGAGGTTGGTGTTTTACATACTTCTAATGCCCCTCTGACACAGGCTGTGAGGAGTGAAGCACTTGTTAAAATGCCAGTGTACTGTCACGTGTGACAGGTGAGAAACGTGTAGGGTGTGAATTATCCAAGCTGACATCTCAAGGCAGCTTTGTCTGTCACCAGACCTTGGCATCATGTGTTTTTCTCAGATTGGATTTGTTAATAATCATAAACATTAATTTTTTTATTCATTTTTTATTTATAAGATAAATGCTGCAATGCCTGTGATGGTTCATGTACAATTATAAACCAATACTTATTTTGACATCAACTGAAGGTCTGTAAATGCAAAATGCCTAGAAACAAATTACAGCCAAAGATTCTGTGCAATATAAATTTGGAACATGACAGTTTATATAATTATGGGATTCATATTCTTTTAGAGGAGATATTCTTGGCCTAATTAAAAGGAAATCAGTGTTTGTTTGTTTTTGTCCATTTTTGTGTCAGTGGAACAATTTCTCATTTCCAGAGATGACAGAAAAATATTCGGATGTCGCATGAAATTCAAGTAACATGTTGTGTAATAGAGCATTATTCAGATTAATAAAAAATAAATAAATAAATAAAAATCAAGACTTGATATTTGAAAGCAGAGAGAAAATAAGACAAGAGAGATGGTGCAAAATTAAGTCCTCCTTTATGTTCGATACTGTGATACCTGACAGTGTACCTGAGAGACACGATGCTATTTTTTCCGGAAAAAGGTTAATCAAACCAAATATTACCTTGATCAAGCTTTTAGTGTTTTATTGTTCATTTAAATGTACTATACATGGGAAGCAAAGTGTAAGCACAGTGGTCAAGCTGTTAGACTTCTGTCACGTGATGGTACACAGTAGTTAAGTAAATTTAAATCGTTTCTGTAGCTTTGTGGGATTGGGTAGCTCAGGGGATAAAGTGCTGGGTTACTCCATGGAAGGTGAGGGGTTCAAGCCCCAGTATCACTAAGCTGCCTCTCTGAGCAAGGCCCTTAACTCTCGGTGTGCCAGGGGCACTGTATCATGGCTGACGCTGCATTTTGACCCTAAGTTCCAAACAAGCTGAAATATGTGAAGAAATAATTTCACTGTAATGTATACATGGCAGTGGGCACGGTGGCTTAATGGTTAGCACGTTCGCCTCACACCACCAGGGTCCGGGTTCTATTCCCATCTCGGACATGTGTGTGTGGAGTTTGCATGTTCTCCCCGTGCCTCTCCGGGTTTTTCTCCGGGTTCTCAAGTTTCCTCCCGGTCCAAAAACATGCACGGTAGGTTGATTGGCACCTTGGAAAATTGTCCCTAGTGTATGAATGTGTGTGTGTGTGTGTGTGTGTGTGTGTGTGTGTGTGTGTGTGTGTGTGCGTGCCCTGCGATGGGTTGGCATTTCATCCAGGGTGTATCCTGCCTTAATGCCCATAGATGTCTGAGATAGGCACAGACTCCCTGTGACCCGAGTGAAGTTCGGATATAAACCAGGCAGTGTTTTTCTGTGATTTGCTCATCATGCTGTAATCTAATCATGGAGGAGAGAGCTAGTTGGTTACTATTGTACCTGGTGGTCAGAAAGTGGAACAGCAACAAGTTCACAAGAAAAATCACATGGAATCATCACGCATTCTTCATGGAGGAATGTTTTCAGGATGGGACGCTTAATGATGGTTAATGTCATTATATGCTGATTTAAGTTGGTTTTTCCAAATATCACATTTTTCATAATACGAAAGCAATTAATCTGAGATGTTTTCTTTTTTTGGCAAATAAAGGAAGGAACAGAAGAAAAGGGTGGATCAGGTTGTCGGTACATCAGGAACGTGTGTGCACTATGGTAACCTTGTTTTCTGAACAAAGGCTGTGAAAAAGTATGGCTGTTTTTTTTTTTGCACTAGTCTCGGATCTTTTGTCTGGTTTTTAAGAGGCAAAGTTGGGTTGGAAATGTTGTTGGAGCCTAGCAACCGTAGTTAATAATATTAGCTGTTATATTGCTGCATCAAACACAGTTGAACAAAGGTCCATTTGAAACCATTCCAAGATCCATTTTGAAAATGTTAAAAATGCACTATATTGTAGGCTAACGACTAAGTCAAGCGTGATAGCCTCTTGGCCTAATTTTGTTTGAGGCTATGCCATTAGTAATGTTGTCCTACCCAGCCAAAATCTATTGGTCACGAGTCACTGCTGATACAAATAGACTGCCGTTACCGAGCAATAAGACAACTTGAGATTCTCAATTTACTGTGCACAGCACAACTTTCAGCCCAAAATGTAAATGAGAACAAACATTAGGTATGGTTGGTTGTACTTGGGGATTTTGTTGTGGCCCAGATCCCAAATGTTGTGAAACCTTAAAATGGACTGCTAACAATTCAGTTCACTACACCTGATGTTCACACTATATGGAGAAAAGTTGGTGGACCATACGGTTCTATGTGCATTTAGAAAATCTCATTTCACATTTAATCCCCAATTTGCTGTTGTAATAAACGCCACTCTTCTGGGAAGGTGTCCAACTAGATTTTGGAGTGGGTTTGAGGATGTTTGTGCTCATTCATCCACAACGGTGTTAGTAAACTCCAATACCGAGGCAGATGAGGTGAGGAGGTGCAGTCAGTT
The DNA here is from genome assembly GCA_030449085.1 of Kryptopterus vitreolus. Lineage (NCBI taxonomy): Eukaryota > Metazoa > Chordata > Actinopteri > Siluriformes > Siluridae > Kryptopterus > Kryptopterus vitreolus. The sequence goes on along the minus strand of JACRUU010000015.1, from coordinate 5,992,911 downwards.
CCAATTTATCCCAGAGGTGTTCAGTAGATTGGAGGATAGAGCTCTATAGCAGGCCACTTTAACTCTTCCACTCAATCCTATATAAACCATATCTTGTGCACAGGAACATTTTCACATAATTGTGCAGCTCCAACTTCTTGGCAACAGCAACAGGAACAAACACACATGGCAAAGGCAGGTGTCCCAATACTTTTGTGCATATAGGGTATGTGTAATACAATTATAATAATAATAATTATTATTATTATTATTATTATTATTATTATTATATTTCTGAACCTAATAACAGGGTACTTTTATCAGGAAAAAACTAATGACCAGGACACAAATCAAGCTGTTTAACATTTCCTAATGTGAAACCTTTGCGCCCGGTACGGTTTGTTTGTTTTCTTTTGGGCTTGACAATCCTTTAGTTTTCAGGACAGACTAACAGAAGCTTTGTCTCTTCAACACAGCTGGTCAAATGAAAAATGTTTTGTGTATGTCAGACAGGTCAGTATGTCTTAATCAGGGCACACATTTTTCTGAGTGGTAAAAGTCACCAGAATTATGGAAGCTTCTTGTTTGTGCATCTCTCCTCTGCAGTAAGTGAGGCACGAGGACAGGAAATATTGAGTGGCTGAATAGAGCTGTTTGGCTGCCCAGGCCCTGTGCTGCTGGACACGGCATTGCTGCCATAGTAACTGACAGTGGCAGAGATGTGAGCACTGGCACTTTTCCACTGTTGGCATGTCAGGGGGCGCACTACAGCAGGGGGCTGATCACTTTCTGATCCAACAGCTCCTGGAGATACAAGATTAATGGGGGAACAACATATTGCAGGGGAAAAAGTTTAAGGGAAGGTGATTGCAAGGCAACTAAAAATGATGATATAGACTGAAATTTCAACTACACGCTGCATCCTAGTGCACTCAATACGATAGATAAACAGACAGACAGACAGACAGACAGACAGACAGACAGACAGACAGATAGATAGATAGATAGATAGATAGATAGATAGATAGATAGATAGATAGATAGATAGATAGATAGATAGATAGATAGATAGATAGATAGAAGAATGGATATCATATATTAGGTTTAAACACGCTATTATAAGATATCATATCATGTAATCAATTCCGTCCCAATCATTTTTATTTGTATATCGCTTTTATTACAACGGTAAAGCAGTTGTTATTTATACTAATGAGCAAGCCTCTGGTGAATGGTGCGAGGACAAACTCTCTGTGTGGGTATAAGAAAGAAAGATTGAAAGGAACCAGACTTGGCATAGGTTAAGATGCAAATATTATATATTAAACTAACTCTCTAATATATAAAACTTTCATAAAAGTAATAATTATAATAATTGTGTTTACCGATATAGACTCAACGTTAGTAATGATTTTAATACAATTTTGCACAAATGTAATACAAATCTTTAAGGTTTGTTTAATTGACATGAAAAACAAAACAAGCAAACAAGTCTAGTCACTGGACTAGACTTGTTTGCTTGTTTTGTTTTTTCAATTCTGAAACTGTAGAAACTTTTATGAGAAGTGTGAGTCTTTTATCGTTGTTGAGAGACACCTGCAAGCACTTTTTGACTCTCTGAAACAAATCCGGTAAGTCAATGCTATGAAGACTGACTTTGAATAAAAGCACAGATGTTGCACTTGAAAAATCCTACCTCAGCATGAATAACAGCTTTATACACTCGTGTCAGTTTTCACCAAACATTCAGCTGGAATACTTTGCCGAGCATTTTGCTAAAGATGTTCTAGTTGGAGATTTCTTGAACCTGTGATCCATTTCATACCAGAAGCAGTTCAGCAGGACTTTGGGTGCAGTGACATTTTATGATAGACTCCAGTTGACTGTTTTGCTCGCTAACTAATGCTTGCAGAGCTTGGACTCATGCTGTGGGTCATCCTTTTGTTTTATAGTGAAGATGGGTTGAATTACTCAGTATTCTTTCCCCATTTAACCAACAGTGTTCTTTGTACATAAATAAATAAAATAAATAAACTTGCAAAGTGTAACATGGAAACATAAGTACCATTAAATAACATTAAAGTTTTCTTCAAAGTTTTCAATATAAAGGTGCAAAAAAGACAAGTCACTCAAAATGATAAAAGTTTTGGTCATTCCAAACTTTTGACAGGCTCTGTATTTCAGCTTCAATACCTAATAAGTGTCATTTTTAATCATGGATTGAAGAAATATTATCATATTATCTCTAATAACTTTATCTCTGATATCTCATTACTATTTAATCCAATGGTGAATTATTTAATTGAATGTACATATTACTTTCCTCGATTCATGTTCATGCGTGGTTAGATGTGGGGTGGATTATGGTCCACTGATCCTGAGATTCACATACATACTGGACCAGTCACAATCCCAGATGTCCAATGTACACTACAATCACAACTAAAGTCAATCTATAGTAATCCGACCCAATAACTGTTTAAAGAGGTGAAAATCAGGGAACCAGTCAGGAATAAAATGTTATATTTTACACATAATAAGCAGGATTTAGGATTAAACTGAGCTATGAGGAAATAATGTTACAGTACAAGTTTTGTACACATTGTTACTCACTGGTCATTAAAATGAATCATGATTTTCTAAAATGAATAATGTTGAAGTTTATTGTTTGTTACACATCAATTTACACAAATGCATTTCCAAACTGTCCTGAAGTAAGAAGTGGTATGATAAGTAGGTTTGCAGTGTCACCCAGGAAAAGAAGATCTTTTGAAAAGTGTATTCATTTTTATGTCAGTGCTGTAACCCAGTGGTAAATCTCTGCTTTAAAAACAAAAACAGGATTCTGTTCAAAGGTTGATTCTTGGCAAGCACGCATAAAGTGAGAGAAAACAAATACAATAGAGTCGGATTCTAGGTACGGCTGATGGAAAGGGAATTATGGAAATGATTTTGATATTCACAGAAGCTAGGAAGGAATCGCAAAGCCAAGTCAAAATAAAACGCCCAAAGCGCAGTCAGCACACCGCTGTTCCACATTATGGTGATGACGGTAATGACAATAATTATGGCCATTCTCTACACTGCAATAAAGGGCAGATGAGAGAATAATTGTAACACCATGTAAATGGGTAAAAGAGTGAATTTCTATATTGTCAGTGCATTTTTAGCGATTTAAAAAGAATGGTGCATGTGTATAATAAATTCTTATGTAATAAGTCCAATTTTTGACTTGTTCAATTTCCTGGAATAGTGGGGGCCTGAAGCGATTCGTTTTTTTACACTCTAAAGTCACACAATAGAATGGTAAACAGCTACATATGCAATTATAAAGTGAGGGTTTTTTTTTCATTATGCATATTTCCAGTTCTTACTTAAGGCATGAAAAACAAATAACAAGCAAAGCATTATGGGAATTAGCATCGGATTTTAGCTTTCGGTTAAACTGACGCATAAGGAGCGGTTTCTTAACCTTGTGTGTAGAAACGAGTCCCACTCAAAACACACGACGCATTTGCATTCCCCTTATCATAAATTCATTTGCTGATTTGTATTAATGCCATATTATAAAATATTTAGTCCTATATTTTTTTTCTCTTTCTCGGGGGTCAAATTAAAGGTCACTTCCAAATCCCTTCTATTATCTATTCTAGAATAAATTATTTTAGTTAGAGAGGCATTGTGTTGCACTTATCTTGACCTAACTGTGTTAAAAAAACATTTTATGGCAAATTTAAATCTGGTATTTCCTATCCTATCCTAAATTTGCCACTCTTAACATTTTATATCTCTCTCTCTCTTTAACTCTCTTTCATTCTCTTGCACATGCACTTATTATTATTTTTGAAATCATAAAGCCGCTATATAAATTGTGGGCTTTTTTTATACAGATGTCCTTATCAGTGCAGCTGTGGCTCTTTTTTTCCCAAACACTCTCTGTTTCTTATTTCCTGTTCCAGCAATGCCCTGACTCAAACTGCACAGTGAAGTCCTTGAAATACTCCTTAAAAATAAGACAATGAATCTACATCTCACTGTCTGTATCTTTGATACCCAGACATTATTACAAAGATGCAAACACTGGTCCTCTCTAGTCTCTAATGGGTTTCCTCTTGTAACTACATTTTCACAAAATGAAGATTTGTTGATTAGGAACACAAGATCACTGTAGAAATATCGCCTTGGCAATAATGCTCAGACTGGGGCTTGGCCAGTCATAAGAAGAAACTGATAGAAACACTTCCAGCTCTTAGAGCCTTCTGCAGCTGAGACCCACTTGGCTATTGAACACTGTAGGCTCTATTAGTCTCAAAGCATGGAAATGAAGATAATGCCATTACTTATCAGAAACAGGTTCTCTGTAACCTGCCCAAAAGACAGCAACGTGTAATTGCATGCAAATGTAAAAAGTTTACTGTGAAAAAAGCTCATAGGGGGTTGAAAATTAGCCACTTCTGTCACACTTCATCCAAGTCACATGACAGCGTTAAATTGTTCTGAAAGTGTTTTTAGGAAAATTACTCCAGTCTACAGATATGGGAGAAGCTCCAGCCCCGGTGAGACGGCACTATTTGAAAAGAAGATTCATAGATTCAGTAAGGCTAAGGATGATTTGGATTTGGATGTTGATAGGTTCATTCATTCTTCATCTGTATCTGTAATATCCTAGCCAGAGTATCAGTGGATAAGAAATAAGTATCAAAGATATGAAATAAGAATAATCCCTGGACTGAACAATTATTAACCATGCATATATATATATATATATATATATATATATATATATATATATATATATATATATATATATATATACTACACAATCCGTACCAGAAACACAATTTGCACAGAACATGTGAGAAAACTCAGATTTATACTCAGTTTGGGATTTTATACTCAGTGTGGTCCCCCATCTAATTTGTTTGAGAGGGAACTTATATTTTAACTATACATGGAAATACATGGATAAACCTAGTGTTCTACTGTGCAGGAAATGTGACACAATGTGACACTGTGCAGGCCAATGTGACACGTTGCAAGTCAATATGAGTCAACTCAAATATCCCAGCCATAATGCTCGGATATGTTCCTTATCTAGGACCACTGGCCATTTTGATTTGAGAAGGAGTGGAAAGCTGGGAAGAAAAACGATGCATCTAAACTGTGAGTGCAGATGCCAGCACAAGGCCTGAGGAATAATAGACTTTATTGAATTAGCCATCCATTTTGCACTATCCTCATAAATCTGGGATCTCTCTGGCACCCAAAAAAAATAAGGAGGCCGCACTTTAAAAAGCGCGAGCCTCCCAGCCATAGCAATCACACAGGACCTGAGCCCAGAGATAGTCTAGTGTCACTGAGTTAATGCACAGCTGCTTGGCTGCCGCTCAGACCTCATGGATTTAATCTAGCTGCATAATTCCAGGGACTTTACCTGCCTTGATTGGGGGATGTCTGGGTCAGTAAGGCACTTGGCGAGAAATGATTTAGCATTATAATATCTTAGAGAGATACTGAGTAGAAAATTACATGCTGAAGTGTTGCTTGCAACAAAACTATATGAGCATTTCACCTATCACACACAGGGGGGGGAAATCAATCAATCAAGGAGTAATAATAATAATTATTATTATTATTATTATTACTATTATTATTATTATTATCTTCTTCTACCGCTTTATCCGATCTTCCCTCGGGTCGAAATCCAAATTGACTACATCAAACTAGTAGAATCACTTTAGCCTTTTGCTGTACACCAATCAGGCATAACATTGTGAAATTATAACATTATGACCAGTGAATTAGCAGCTGATTATCACCTGTTAGTGGGCGGGATCTATCAGGCAGTAAGTAAACATGTTCCCTTCAAAGTGACAAGTAAGAAAAATGTGTTTGAGCGAGTTTGACAAGGGCCAAATGGTGATGGCTAGATGACTGGGTCAGAGCATCTCCAAAACTGCAGCTCTTCTATATATAGAACTGAGGACAGACTAAGACTATATATATAATATATATATATTATTATATATATATATATATATAATAATATATATCAGTATATACCTTATATATAATATGCAATTGCAATTGGAAAACAATTTTACAAATAATAAATAATAAAGTTTAACAGTAGTGACAGTGATGTGCAAAAGAAGCGATTAGAGCAGCAGTAGAAGTGGTGGAATGTGCAAAAGGAGCATGTAAACAGTAACACTGTCTAGAAACCAATATACACCAGAAATGTATAAGCCAGTATGAACAATAGAATGCTGTGTGAATAGTAATAACTAGTAATAGTGTATGCACTGGTCGATGCTAAGAGAGTTTGGACTGTCAATTGTCTGAACACCTTGTATAAATTAGAGATCATATGTACAATATGGCTGTCAACACCAGTCTTACTACTGAGCTCAACTGACCAGGAGTCATTTTTCATCACACACTGGCAAAGCAATCCTATGTGATCTCACTGTCTTAATGAAAATGCTGGGTGCACACTGTGTGATTTTTAATAGCAACGTTGTAGGATTTCATTGTAGCTATTTACAATCAATTAATTTTGTTAATTACATGCCTTGATACTAACAACTTCACGCATACATTACTGTTCCATCCATAACTAATGAAAGTTTCTCTTCTTGCTGTATTGGTCACCTGATTCGCTTCAGCATTTCCACGCTAATCTCATCATCGGGTTCGGTGCACTGATTCTTAATTTGACGGCCGCTGTAGGAGAAATCACAATGCAAAAGATTTAACATATCTGACAATGCCGAAAAAGATTGCAACAGCCTTTAATCGGCTGTCAGTGAACATAGCGATCACAATAGCGATAAAACTAGTGCTCAAAGATTAATAATTTTACCCTTGGATAATCAAAAGTTGACAAAATCATTGCACAGTGTGAACCTGGCTTAAGCTAATACATGGACCCTGAGATTTGGCACACATGGTCTGTTAAACCAGTTTGATTACAGTCAAAATCGGTGCATCAGGTGCAGAAATAATACAGACAATATCTTAAGAAATACCTCACTAAACTGTTAAGCAACACAAATGCAAGTAATTACAGTCGTTTAGTACAGCCCACCTTCTTCTGAAATCCATGTGATTAGACAAGAAAAACCAAAAGAATACTTTGGTGAGAAAACAAATGATAATGTAGGGAGAAGGATATAGAGACAATTGCTTAGTGTATACAGTGCACTTGATAATCCCAGCAAAATATCTTGCTACAGTCAGGGCTTTCTTGTTTCTCATTTGGAAAAACACTTGATCTTTGTAGGACAGATTGTTTCGAGACTACAGAAAAAAGTATTGCGTCATCAGACCACAAATAGAATTCTGCCTCATTGCTCTGTCAGGGGATCATCATGCACATTCATGTAGTGTGGGAATGAGGGGTTAGTGAATCATAAACTGGTCTGTGTGTGTGCGTGTGTGTGTGTGTGTGTGTGTGTGTGTGTGTGTGTGTGTGTGTGTGTGTGTGTGTGTGTTGTGCATAGCAACATGACTCTCGTTTCTTTAAGAGTTTATTCTGTAGCTTTCAGCATTTGATGAAGCCTTCAGGCTTCAGTATGATGCACTGATTTATCAGTATTCCTGTCTCACCATGGCCTTTCCTGAAGGCCAAGATGGGCTTGTCTTGAAAACCAAGCTACAAGCTAGTGGAATTTTAAGTGCTATGACCAGCATGCACAATTTCCCATAAGCCTGACTTCATAACCCTGCAAATGGTCTACCTCTGTGAAATTGAAATGTGAAATTCAATAAAATAAAAGACATAGCTTTATTGATTGTGCCTGAAGGTGGAGATGAGTATATTCCTAATACATATTAGATTGCTGAGTTGTTATTAAGTTTTTCTTAAAAAACGCTTCAGATATATATATTGAGGTGAGCATGAATATCGAACGTGTTTTCAGAGCTGTTAAAGATCAATTAGGTGTGTGTGTGTGTGTGTGTGCGTGTTGGTTGTTTTCGAGGTGTGTCCCTGTTCAAGCTCATGCACAGTTTATTTGCTTATTGATGCATTATATGTAATCCGTAGTTGACAGAGCCTTGCCAAAGCATGACGCATGTAAATTGTGTAAACACACAAAACTTGCAGGAATATTAGAGCCCTAGACTGATGCCAGCCTGCATACGAATGCACTAGGCAAGGATTCTTCTTCTTCCAGTCAGAGGAAACACATGAACACTAATCCTAGAGCACGCCTGCTAAGAGCACAGTGCATTTTAATTAGAGCGAAGTCGGTGGGAAGAGTGCCTGCGAAGCTCACAGGGGCTTTGCAGCTAAGGCTTTGATGCCTTGCCTAGTCATCTCGGTTTAAATCAAATGTACACTGTCGACAGCTGACTGTAACAGTTAAATAACTTTGAGAGAACTCTGAACCTGACCTCTGACATGCACTTTCTTCTCAATTATTGGTTTTTATATATATATATATATATATATATATATATATATATATATAATATATATATATATATATATATATATAAAGAGAGGAAATACTTACCTATACATTCTGGTGAGAGTGACGACATATTTCTCACGCATAAGTGATCTTCAAGGATTTTAAGATATCTTTACACAACTCTATGATCTCCCCTTCAGCCACTGCTCACAACTCACAACCATGTGGGTAACTAGGCATAATCACCTGCCTTTTTCCTCCCATGTTGCTAATGTGACTCGCTCTAATCAGTTCCTTGTTTATAACATCAGATGGAATCCATCATTTTTATCGACACTGGATGCTTGTTCGGGTGCATGTTCAGTCTCTTGTCATTGCCAGACTGGACGACTGCACCTCTCTATTGGCATATCTACCTCTGAAATGCAATTCCTCAAACGATCCAAAACGCAGATGCGTGACTTGTGTTCAACCTGCCTAGGTTCCCTACACTACCCCACCATCCTAAACATTAATGCTTGCCTACAAAGCCACAGATGAACCAGTCCCTATTTCCTCAAAGCTCTTATCACTGCTTGCATTGCACCACTCTGCCTCAGGCTAAGAAGTAGGCATATTTCTTCTCTTTTCTCGCACAACATGGTGGAATGAGCTTCCCCTAGATGTCCAAAGAGCTGAGTCACAGCCTGCTTTCAAATGACAAATGAAAACCTGAAAAGGAATTTTTCCAATGTCTCTTTTATATCTTTGATTAAAATAAAATGCTATAATTTCTCTCAACGCAGTTTTAGTCTGATGGTATCATATGTCTGCAATATAGTGAACCAGTGTTTATGTATGTACATATAGAGACAAGGCAGACAGTTTGAAAATATTCCTTTACTGATAGGTTGTTATATGGTAGTCAAAAATTGGTTAGTGCTTGTGTCTTTCTAATACCAAAAAAGTCTCTATTGCACAGAATATAGGTCCTTGCATGGCTTCTTGTGTAAGACAACATCCCATTGATTTTAAAGCAAAGAACTTATAAACTGAGACAATCTGAAGGAGACACTATAAGGCCATTGTCAGGACACAACTACGGATACAGTGTGAAATTCTCTATAAAGGCTTTCTCTCTCCATTCTGACAGGTTAGAGGGGAAAAAAGCACATAATCTATCCAACTGAGATATGTGGCAGTAAGTGTGGTGAGTAAGCAGATGTATTCTCTTTCATACAGTCTCGCTAAAACAGATAGAGAACACTCTTGCACATAAATACAGGCATCCATTTATTGGACAGCAGGAGCACTCTGAAAGTGCCTTGCCATTTATTATTATTATTATTAATTTTTTTTGGTGAATGTTAAGGAAATTGAGAATAGGTATGCTGAAGAGGAGGAGGGGAACGGATACAAATCATTCCTCGGATGGCAGATCCTCCAGTCGAGAGCATACGCTAGGCGGAGGACAAAAATGTGATCGATAGCATTTTTGCAGAGCTGTCAGTGAATTTATCCTGCAATTAGACAACTCCAGGTGGCGTACGAGCTGTGCGGCTGTCTCGAGAGGTGAGCTGTGTTTACCATGGCCATAGGTAAGCCCCTGACAGCTGGGGTTCTCCAAGTGATGGCTGAAATCTCATCGTGCCAGACCTGTGGCCTCGGGTGTGACGGGATGGATACGCCACTCGTCCTTGACACCACCGGGTATTTTTCACAGGGTCGCGCTCTATGATCGCCGACAATGGGAGTCGACAGACGTGTCCAAGTGCAACAACTTACAATGAATCACAAACTATTTAAACTTGTGGATGAACAGCGAGACAGCAGTATGCACGAAAGCACATTTGGTTCTTTTAATTACTGTCGCTGTAACAAAGGATGTTATTGTGCATAGACAAATGAAAATGCCAACAGCTGATGTTCAGAAACCTTGGTCAGATTGTTCACTGTTAGCTTGTACTTCTATTACATTGATATATAAATTTCATTCCATATTAAAACGGTCCTGCTTTTAAAAACTGCGTGGGTTGCTGTGTCTGACGCTTATCTGCATGTAAGAGCCTGCCCCAAGGAGCTGTGGTTGGATTTAAAAAGAATTAAATGAAACCCATTTCAATTCTTCACAAGGAGAAATGTATCTCTGTAGAGAGAGCGAAGGAGACACTTGCTTTCTCTCACGTCGTGAAATATTCAACTGCATAATTGCATACAAATTGTCACCTGTGTCATTACCAGGACTACAATTGCCTTCAAAATTTCACTGGGTACCCAAAGACATAAGCACTGCCCGTTCTGAGACATATTGGCCTTCCCACCCAAACAAGGGTACCAAAATCTGTTGTTTTTCTCCACACTAGCACTCTTGTTTGTTTGTTGCTGCCACAGCATGAAGTGTTCCAGAGATCAGAGATTCATGCTCGGTCGCTCTGGCTTGACCGAAAAACAAGAAAACATCAACAAAGCTGTTTTTTTTTTGTTTTGCTTTGTTTTGTTTTTTTTTTAACACAGGATATGCGAAGGAATTTGCAATTTGGGCTACACATGTACCCTTCCTAAATCTTATATTTAGCGTCCATAAACAATGACAAATAACTTACGACACAGCTTATATTAGCTGCTTTGAAATCCAAAGCAGGCTTGTCTCATCATACTGTATAATAAACCCATTCAACCTTTATGGAAAATTCCCATGGTGAACAAACACTAGCAGAATGTGTGAATTTAATGGGATTGCATAGTACATTATTAATATCTTTCAATTCGATTGGATTTTTATGAGGTACTCTTGGAATATAAAATATCGTAAGAGATGCGATGGGATTTTCATGGGTTAACTTTAACATATGATCTGTTTTTTGTGGCTTTTTGTTTTACAGGCTTCTGACTCGTTTTGTTTTTTTGTTTGTTTGTTTTTTTTTTTTTATAAGCTGACAGTTCTTCTGAAATATACATTACCTGTTATTCTCTGATGCAGAACCTGCAGTAACGGTCTCATGTAGGGTTTGTGGTATAAGCTCTGGTGATTAAGGTGAATTTTATGCACACAAAGTGCTTTATATATGTACTAGGTTCTGCAAGGCAAGCATGAGGTCTCTCTTAAATATGTATCGCAGTGTCTCTAGGGTGAAGCCATGTAAGAGTACCATGACTAAGCTAAATCCAATTGTCATAATGGTAGTAAATTGTATCGGACCAGGATTGTCCTATTGATGTGTTTTATTTGTTTGGCAGCTTAATACTTAATATTATAGATAGAAATTCATTGAATGATTGTCTTAGTCCAACGAAGTAACTAACATGTATTCAAGAAACAAGCAAGAAGTCAGGGGCCCTTTGCAGCGATATCCCAATCCTCTTTAATTATATATAGCTTTTGGCATACTACGACAGATTTTTGAGCCAGCTATCTGTATCAGCTTGGGAATAAATCAGAGCAACAATCCTTCACTATGTGCATGTTTAGAAGTCTAAACTGGCCAACTATTGGACCTTAGTAAGGGGTTAAATCAACTGTTAGATGTTAGTTCATCAAAAAACATGTAAAAAAAATGTATAAAAGAGGCTAAAAAAATCCTTAGGTCAGCATTAGAGTGCATTGAATGATAGCTCTGCCATTGCAGGCTGTTGTTGTCCTTCAGTCTTGTCATATGATGGCAGTTAAAATATTATGTCTGTATAATATTTTCATTCATTAATGTCAGTGGACAAGGGCAATGTCTATTGACTTTAGTGCTGTGCTGTATCAGTGCAATAAATGTACACTGAGCTAAAAGTACACTATGTATGTGAGTACAGTATAAAGAATAACCCTTGGCACAAAAAGCAGCATCCAAAGACTTAATCATCTCAACGCTAGATGAATCAGTGCTTCACATGTGTATCTGCTAAGAGAGATAAAACGGCATCATGGGGATCTGCTCGGTGAGATAAGGAAAAGCTGCTTCTTCTTCTTCGGCTTTAGGCCGCATGTTCACCAGCACCTGATCAAAAACCTTCATGTCTGCTTTTGTGTGCAAACAGGCCAGGACAGGGTCGCCCTTCGATTTGCTTTAGCCATGTTTTATTGTGGGCCAGCACACACACACACACACACACACACACACACACACACACAGACACACACAAAAACGTTTCATTCACAATCATGCTTGTCAGTGAAACCCATTCTCCAGGGTGAGACTGGAAAAATTATAGCCGTGCTAGTTTCATAAGACGAACCCTGTTTCATCTTTCACCTAGTTTGATGGAAATACGTGGCATACGCTGACAGAGTGTCATCTTTTACCCTGATGGAAAGAAATGACATATACACTGACATTGTTTCATCTTTCAGTTTGAGGGAAAGACATGGCAAATATGAGGTCTGTGTCACATAAGATGAATGCGGTTCATATACATGCACCTATAAATTGCAAGCTTTTACCCTACACCCACACACACACATACTCACACAGACACACACACACAAACACAAGAAGATCGCCACAAATATACAGCAAGCACCCAAATCCCATTAGCTGAACTGACCTTGAGCAGGATAATGAAAATACAAATTAGCTTCCTCCCCTTTACCCTTCATTCCCCCACCCCTTGATTTATTTGACGCTGGTAAAGCTTTCACTGGCTGCTCAGAGAGGGGAAAGCAATGGTGCTTTTACCGGATTCAGCTTTTCTGAAGTAGTCTCTGATAAACAATGATGTCCGACCCTTCGTGGTCATCGAAGCATAAGCAACCTTGGGGACATTTCCTGCTAAAGTATGCTTGACTCTGAGAAGTAGTCCAGTTTGACGGTTACTGAAAATCTGCTTCTCTGCCTGAAGCGTCAACAATCTCATCAAGAAATTACAGCCTGCTCTTGACATGAGCCCCAAACTGAGTCACACTTAGAGTAGTGCAATCTGCCCAGTGACAGCTGGACTTTAAATAGTATTAGGGTAAAATATTATTCTACTCTATTGTACCACTGTGGAATAACATCAGACACTTTTTTTTCCATTTTATGGCGTATTATCAGTCATAAATCCCTTTTCCGCTTCACTGCACACTGGAAGGTGAAAGAGACTGAAACAAGGAGATGTCTTCCTTTGCAGACTACAGACACGTCGACTTGAAACGCTGAAGGAGGCTCATGCCTGTCTGGATTACAAACCCACTGGGACACTGGCGCTTGGGCAAAAGATGTTGGAAAGAGCTTCAGTTCCAGTCATTAAGCCACCTGCAGTGAACTGGAATCTATCGCTCGGCCTCATTAGAGAACAGATTCTTTTCACTTGTACGTTCTGATACACACATGCACTCATTCATGCTTGTAAGAACAACAGGAAGATTCAAAGTGCTTAATTGATTTTCTAAAGGAGAAATGGAGTCTGGAATTACATTTACACAAAGCAAATGTGACCCTTACTTTTCTTTTTTCTTTTTTTTTTTTTTTTTTTTTTTTTCTTTTTTTTTTTTTTTTTTTATAAACCTACACACAATCATGTGCACAATAATCAATTACTTGATTTGTATGTGTGTACTTCAAAAAGAATTCCTAATAAAAGAAAACCATATCTAAAATTCATACGGGAAAAAGTAAGCAGATGCTTTTAGCCATCACAATTTAAGCCTTGTCTAAGTTTCTCATACACTTGTCCATTTTTCCTGCTTCCGACACCTTAAATTTGGTGATTTGGTGAGTAATATATCCTACCTGTTTACAGGTGTTATTTTAATTACACTTTTTAATTTGCCTGTGACAGGTTTTAATGTAATGGCTGAATTCCTTAAGAGCAATTTTCTTTACATTTGTTACATCTACTTTTTTTTTCTTTGCTGGTATCAGCTGAACAGCAAGCACCAGAAATTGCCATCTCTACAAGAGTCTTTCAGCCATTAAGGCGGAACCAGTGCTCCCAGCTAATAAATTAAGGTTCAAACTCAAACTTTATATTGCTTTTTACTTCCTCTAGGTTTTATTTTTATGCAACACTTCTTTTGAATTTCCATTCCAGATGATTGTTTATCTAATAGTTTATCTATCTTTCTGTGAGTGAACTAACACTAACAATCACACAGCGGTTTGGCTTTTGTGAACTACGAACATTTTTGTAGCAATTGTATTGTACAATTACAAATTCTAAGAACATTGTGAATCTAATCATTGCTAAAACAACTTATTTTTAAAGAAAAAATTACAGGAATGTCATAATTTCTCAAATATTCAAGTGCACGACAAGGTTCTCTGTTATCTGAAATGAACCGTCGTCTTCATTCAACTCTGTAATTGCATCAGTTGGATACATGGCTGCATTTATGCTTGCATTTTCACGTTCCATATGTGCCATTATTGCCAGATCATGAAACGATTAAATAAAATATGTTAATATTATTCAGTAAAGGAAAATTGTGATCAGATATTGCCCATATGCAAGACATACAAGCTGATTGTCCATTCCCTACAGAATGTGTATGCTGCCTGGTGATTGAGTGTGTGATGCACAACACAAATTAAACCAGCTCATGCACAAAAAACAAATATGTGCATCTTTATGTTTGACAGGTTTGAAATATGAGAGACACAACATATTGGCGCGCTGCCATCATTAAGTTTGAGTAGAGCATGTTTATGTAGAGTATATAGGTGAAAGTTTACCATTGATTACTTGTTGATCTTGTTAATCACTATAATGAGCCAAGACATGTATGTGAACTTGAACCATATACATTTATTAGAATACCTGTGAACCTTCTCAATGTGGGAGAAAAACAAATTGGCAAGTCAATTGTCATTTTATATGATTCTCCATGGTCTCTTTGTCTGGTCTGTGTACATAGCGGTATGTGTTACGTAATCATGGACCATTAGCTTTTCAATCACATTCGATTCGCTTTCAAATCACACAATGCATATGTGCTGATTTTCTTCACAGTGAGCGAACTTCAGCCTTCACTGCTGTGCCTGCAATGCAGTCCAGGCAAGCTGTCTCCTAAAAGTTAAATACATTTCGCATTTCGTGCTGCATATTGTCGGAAGCAATTTATAGTGCTGACTACAGATTCATTAAAATGATCAGCAAAGCGAGTAACATTTCTTTCCCAGTGAATAATTTTGTGGAATTGTACATCTCTGAAGCTCGAAAAAAGGCCCCACCACGGATTCAAAATACATTCTTTGGTGCAGAACTTGCACCAAATTTAAATAAACACTTACGTCTGACATTGGCCTGTTGAATTGCTGCCTGTAAATGCCCACATTACAAGCGGCCCTTGATTAGCCAGCGGTAGTCAATTTAGCCTGAGTGAAAAAAAAAACCTCACTTGGAAGTGCTCCAAAAAGTCATTTCGCTATTCCTCGTCCATAAAGACATTAATTTCAAGCTCTTTGTTAAGCTCAGGTCCATTGACGTTGGATTCATTTCAACTTCGGGGAGACACGCTGCACACGGCACCTAAACCGTTGTAATTTTTCTTTTTTCAATGCGCCACATTACAGCTTGGAGCACAAACTGTGCAGATAAGCAAGCGAGTTATTTCAGACAAAAGTTCTCTCTTCAACAGCTGTGCAGGTCTATTATTAAAAATTAGAAAGAATATGGCACAGATACAACTCTGCCTAGAGCTACAGAAAAGGTGTCCATGTGTGCAATTAAGCATGTAAAAAGAAAATAACAAAGCTAGCTAAATTCAAATATCTTGCAGTGCCAGGAGACTCGGGTACACGTATACTGTCCAACAGGACAACAACCTTGAGTACACAGCCAAACATATAATTCCAAATACAAATGTGTTAGTAAGGCCAAGTCAGCCAAGAACACAATCTGAATGAGACTCTATGGCAAGTACATTTTTACTTTTGTGTACCACAACACTTACTCAATGTTATTCAAGCATTCATCCCTGTAACATATGTTGATTGTACAAAAGGAAATCAAATAGTCCATTTTTTTTATTTCCACTGACACTGAGAATTGAGTAAGAAGGCCATAAAAATGCTAACATTTTTCATCCTGGTGTTAATAAAGCTGCGAGTAAACTTCACCAACCAATACAAAATATTAATGTCTGAAATCACTCACAAAAATCAAACACATAGCATTTAGAAGATTTGGGAGAAGTTTAATCTTGGCAAGATCGTGTCTAACAGCAGGATGATCCTGGAACGTTCCATTCCTGTGTAACCCAGAGGAGACGACTGCAACAGGCTGGCTCTTTTGAATCCCTTAACTACAGTTCACACCCGTCACTGTGGGCATTCGGAACAGCGCAGGAGGACAAACTTTTTAAAACAACCATCTGCTATGTTCTTTCATTCATTCATTCATCTTCTACCGCTTTATCCGATCTTCCATCGGGTCACGGGGAGATTGTGCCCATCTCAGGTGTCTATGGGCATTAAGGCAGGATACACCCTGGATGGAATGTCAACCTATTGCAGGACACACACACACATATTCACACACACATTCATACACTAGGGACAATTTTCCAAGGGGCCAATCAACCTACCGTGCATGTTTTTGGACCGGGAGGAAACCGGAGAAAAAAACCCTGAGGCTCGGGGAGAACATGCAAACTCCACACACATGGCCAAGACGGGACTCGAACCCGCACCCTGGCGGTGTGAGGCGAACATGCTAACCACTAAACCACCGTGCCCCCTCCATCTGCTATGTACCCCCAAAGAGAATTTTTGAGAATTACTGAAGTTTTGTTTACTTCATTTGATTTTCAACAAATAATTACCTTTTCATTTCAAGACAAATAACACATTGGGTTCTATTGTATGGGCAGTCCATGGGGCACCACTCATGAAAGTGGAATTGATTTGTTCTCATTTTTACACTTCTTTTTGGAAGGGGCAGTGGAGCACCAACCATTCTCCTTTCTCCCTAGTACTCCTTAGAAAATGTACAGTTGTCCCCTTGGTCACAGTTAAATATATCACAATCCATGTGATATGTCACATCTTAAAACAATTATCATGTGAAGGGATGGGTTTAGGGATGTGGTGGATCAATGGTTAAGACATTGGACTTTTGATTAAAGGTCATGGGCACCACCAATTCCAGCAGCACCAAACCTCTTGATCAAATCCGTAAGCCGTTAACTGCACATTTGTAAGTCACTTTGAAATGACGGTGAAAAATGCCATAAATGGAAAAGGGTAATGGGAGGGGTAATTGGCATATTCTAATGGCTGGATGAATATGCCCTTGTTTGATGAGTTTCATGCATGAATCTCATGAAATGAATCTTATACATGGGAAAGATATCCCACACCATTCATTCAGGGCAAGCTGACACCGGTTTCAAGGTGTTGACTTGGCTTCCAGATTCCCCAGATCTCAGTCTGATCAAGCATTTGTGGGATGTTCTTGGCAAAGAAGAGTGATCATAGAGGTCCCAACTCTCAGCTTACTGGACCTAAAGGATCGGTGCCAAATACCACAGTACACATTAGGAGGTCTTGTTGAGTCCATGCTTTGATGCTTTTCGTTTTGACTGTGTCCTACACCGTATGGTGGTCGTGGGGGGGGGGGGGGGGTTAATGCTGCTTTGTGTGAATTTTCACATTTTTAGGTGTGAAAGCTTTCCATGTACATTACATACTAATTTGGCAATCTAAGATATATTAGACTATATATTAGACAGCTTTCATTCATCATTTTAATGCATACCAGACCCAAATCAATGCAAAAATGTCTGTTATATAGCAATACATTCTCATTTATTACCTATTATTAATTTAAAATTAGTAAACCTAAAATGTATATGTGCCTTAATGCCCATAGACGCCTGAGATAGGCAAAAGGAAAGATGGGATAAAGCGGTAGAAGATGAATGAATGAATGAAAATGTATATGCCGATTTTACAACAGTACGTCAGCTTATTTATGCAGTTATCCAATCATGCAGTCATGTGGCAGCAACACAATGCAGAAAAACACGCATACACAGGTCAAGAGCTTCAATTCATGTTCACATTAAACATCAGAATGGGGAGAAGTGCAGTCCTTGTGTCCAGATGAGCTGGTTTGAGTATTTCATTAGTTGCAGATTTCCCTGGATTTTTACACTCTCTCTAGGGTTTACACAGCATGGTGCAAATAACAGAAAAGAATTGTTTGAGAAATGTATCTGGAGGTGGAAACACCAAGCTGATGAGAGGTCAGAAGGAAATATACTGATTTTTTTTTTTAAAGGAACTCATATAATCATTGGTGGTAAGCAGAGAAACATCTTAGCATGCACAAAACATTAAAGCTTAAGGTAGTTTGACTAGAACAGCAGGAGACCATGAATGATTTTCACCACAAGGACAGGCTCACCCAAAATGGATAAGATTATGAAGATGTTATTTGTTCGTTTTGGGTAAAACTGTGTTCATAATAGCCTCAGGCAGCCACTATGTCCTTCCTGGCAGCTTAATCAATTCTCAATTCCTTCTGTTTGACACTAACATTAACTAAAGCAGTTGACCTGGTTTACTAAATAGCTGCATGAACGTGCAGATGTTCCTGAAAAAACATTCATTGACAGTCATTGAATGTGCTGTGAAATATTTAATTCTGGGTTTTTTTAAATACCAGTTTATCAGACTTTGAGCATTATAACTACGACATCAAGATGTATACAGTGTACTTCTCTATCTTCTCAAAAAAAATTCCTCTTTGCTCTGGAAGTTGGGTTAATTTGTACATGATGTAGGTTGCCGATTGCAGTTTTTGTATTTTACTTTAAAGTTTTATACATGAAAAACCCATTTTTACCTTCTTATTAACTATTCAATTGGTAAATAAAAGAAAATCACTATTTTGTAGATAGAGGCCAATATTTAACTTCTGCACACTAATATATATATATATATATATATATATATATATATATATATATATAATATATATATATATATATATATATATATATATATATATTATTAATTCATTCATCCTGTGCCTGTGCCTATCTCAGGCATCTATGGCCATTAAGACAGGATACACCCTGGATAGAATGCCAACCCATTGCAGGACACACACACTCACATTCATACACTAGGGACAATTTTCCAAGGTGCCAATCAACCTACTGTGCATGTTTTTGGACCGGGGGGGGGAAACCAGGAGAACCCGGAGAAAAAAACCCTGAGCCACGGGGAGAACATGCAAACTCCACACACACATGGCCGAGACGGGAATCGAACCCCGGACCTTGGCGGTGTGAGGCGAACGTGCTAACCACTAAACCACCGTGCCCCTAATATATATATATATATATATATATATATATATATATATATATATATATATATATATATATATATATATATATATAATATATGCTGTGTCTGAGCTTCATTAGTAGAGTGTGTATATATATATATATATATATATATATATCACACACACACACACACACTCTACTAATGAAGCTCAGACACAGCAGGCACGATAACACATTAAAGTAGATATGCTTATTGCTTCAGTCAGTGCACATTTGTAGTGCGTAATAGCTGATCTTGAATGGATCTGTTTTTTATTTAATGTATTTTCTCAACATCAAGTAAGCAAAGAATGAAGCCAAGGTTTCAGCCCGAGGTATACAGAGGACAACTGGTTAAAATATGTAAAATGTTTACGGCAACATTGTCTCTTATAGAAAATGACTTAAAATTATCTGATTCGCAACAGTCCTGAGCCTCGCTGTCTATTTTCTCCTGGGCCAAAGTCGTGACTGTAATTGTTCGGCATGAATTTTCCCCGTGGTAGTGGGGATTTGATTTCTGATCGTGATCCTACAAATGTAACATTTATAACAATCAACGGAGTAGAGCCTATTGAAAAGGGAAACTCTTATTTCTTTAAATTGCATTATGTTAGAGCGTATTATGAATGTATGGAATATAAATGATAGAATATTACATATATCTGCCCATGCTGTTAGCTGTGTTTAAATACTTTTATTTGTGCACACCTTTTTTACCGAATGTTGTTCCCTTTTTCTTATATGCTTATTATTAGAATAAGTTAATCACATCAACTCAATTTTGCACTGAATCAAGCAAAGCGCAAAAAATCAGACTGAAATACTTCAGGGTTTTGTTAAGATGAATGAGGACTGGAATTTCTCTGGAATGGCTAAAAAAATGTGGAAAATGGGGTTTCATCCTGGGTCTTGTGCAGTTTACTACTGCCACCTGCTGCGCATAAAAAGAACATTCATCTAATGATAATAGTAATGATGATGCTGATGACCAGTTTTTATTATTATTATTATTATTATTATTATTATTATTGTTGTAGTACATGTTTAATCATATTACTATTCAGAATTGCTCATTTCTGAAATCCACAGTTATGAGGCAGTAAAAAAAAGCTAATACTGTTCATCTTCATTTTGTGTATTATAATTGTTAATATGAGATTTTAAAAAATATTTACATGAAATAAATTAAAGACTAAGTCTAAAAATACTCATTTTGGCCTATTCAACAAAATACTTAAGTGTTTGTGTGGAGGGGGGTATAATTACATTTACATTTGTAGCATTTGGCAGACGCTCTTATCCAGAGCAACGTACAACTGAGCAATTGAGGGTTAAGGGCCTTGCTCAAGGACCCATTAGTGGCAGCTTGATGGTGGTGGGTTTTGAACCTGTGATCTTTCAGTCCAGAGTCCAACACCTTAACCACTGGGCTACCACCTCCACCAATTAAAGAATATTTGCTGTGCGCAATATGTTCATCATTAAACACCATTCCAGTGGTGGTAGCTGTGTATCCACTCAATAATAAACATATAATACATTATAATGCTATACAACATGTCTCTGTCTTTATATAAATTCGAAGAGTAGTCTTTACACTTGTATAGTGTATAAGGCTTTTTTTACATGATTGATTTGTTGAACAGGTACAATAGAATCAAGTTCTAAGTTTAGCTCGGATGGCCATCATCCAACAGTGTGCCAGCCATCCTTTGTCAGAAAAAGGACAGTGATAAAGGGTTAGAAGACGAAAAAAACACAGATCTTTAAATGTATGCGCTAATAAGGATATGTAGCGACCTCTGAAATGCCAGTATCTATGCTGTGCTGAAAAAGATCTATCACTTAAATAACATCTGGTTCCTCTTCAAAAGTTGACTACTATAGACAGACAGAGAGATGGAGAGAGATACATACAAGGCAAGGATCCACAAGATTTTGAAACATAACTATAGAGATTTGCCTGTTCAAACACCGGTCCCATACTATTTTGTAAGAGGTGTGGGGAAAACTTACATATGGGTCTGATGGTGAGAGGTATGCCCATAGGTCAGTGATTAAGATGTTGTACTTCTTGTTCAGAAGGTCATGAGTTCCAATCCCACTACCACAAAGCTGTCACTACTGGGCGTATTAGGGGGGTCCTAAAAAACCCTTAACTGCTCGGTTGTATGAATAACATAATTGTATGTCGCTCTGGCATATGTACTGTATTTGATGAATATTCCAAAACATTAGATAGACTCATAATAATATATTTTTTAAAAAAGGTCAGGCTTCAAAACACTTCTAGTACACAGACTGCCCTCTTAAATGTTTTAGTGGTATTTTTAATGGTGGTAGATGCAGGAAATTCTGCTGTCTTGACAGAAACTTCTCATATCATCATTATTCCTGATACTGTGGACCTTATAAACTGGTTGACAGCACTGTGTAGGCATTCAAGGAGTTGCTGATATCTGGCTGTTTTTCAGTCAGTATCAGAGGCCTCTCGTCTACAACTTCTTCTTTCACTTGAGCTTTGCTGCATGTGTCCACACTGAGTCTTTTTGCAATATGGCTCTTTTTAGTGGCTTTATTTAGCACGTTTGCCTCACACCTCCAGGGTCGGGGTTCAATTCCCGCCTTCACCATGTGTCTGTGGAGTTTGCATGTTCTCCCGTGCCTCAGGGTTTTTTTTCTCTGGGTTATCCGGTTTCCCCCCGGTCCAAAAAAATGCACTTTAGGTTCGATTGGTCCCTTGGAAAATTGTTCCTAATGTGTGAGTGTGAGTGTAAATGTGAGTCTGTGTGCACCCTACGATGGGTTTCACCAAATACAGGGTGTGTCCCGGCTTGATGCCAAAAGAAGCCTGAGATAGGCACAGGTTCCCTAGAAGGAAGATCAAATAAAGCGGTAGAAGATGAATGAATGAGTTGCAACTTAGCTTCCTATCAAAACAAATAATGAATTTTTTAAGAAACAAAATTACGGCTTGCATTAAACGTCGACTTGACTGCAAATGACAGCAAAGCCGAGGTTATTTGGACCCTCCTGCATTCACTACATCTATGAACATTTATCTTGGTTCCTTGGCTCCATTCATAAAACCCTGTGTAAGGAATTTAGGAGTAATATGAATATTAGCCCCCTTACCTTCTAGAAACAGATCAACTTTTCCAGGTCGAGCCTTTTTTCTTTATCATTTCCCTATCCTGAAAAGATTAGACATGTATTTATTAGCTGCAGGTTACCCTATTGTAAGGCACTGTATATCAGTCTCCCATAATAATCCCTGAACAGGTTACATTTGGTTCAAGATCTCATTGATTATACTACTACACACATAATATTACCACTGCTTTTGTTAATCTGATAAACACAAATGTACACTTTCATCAATTTCATTTTGTTACATTTCATTTGCATTATACATTTGCATTTGTTGCTATAAATGGAGATAAGTGGTATAAAAAAAAATTCTAACATAAAAAACACATTGCTTAGTCTATTTTAATGCATAATCACTGATTAGGTTATAGTTGTTTCAAGATCCTGCTGCTTGTCTTTTGACTAGTATAAATAGGTGACAACTTTGCTGCACGGACTCCCAGTTCGTTACAGAGTTTATTTTTAAGTGCTATGCCAATAAAGCTTTATGCTAATAAGATTATTCTCCCAAATACCTTCTTGACTTCTTACAGCTCCATTTTTCATCACACTCAATTAGATCCTCCCACTGGCTTCATTTACATTTATTATGGACTACAAAAACAGAGGTGATGGAGATGTAGCTGTGGTCGCTCCTAATATCTGGAACACATGTCCTTTTAATGTTAATTCTTAAAGGATCTTTTGTTTTGATAAATGGTTATAAATGCTCTATTTGATTATTTGATTTGATTATTGATTATATAAATGGTTTCTTGAGAAATCTACATATTTGATATTTGATGTGTAAAAAAACTTGTAGGCCTTTGCTCAGGACGTGGGCGTGGATTGTACGCATTATGATGTCACTTCAGGGCGGTTCTATCCAACAGGTAGGTGTCCACACGGCGAAGGGTGAGAGAAGGAAATGAGCGCAGCCGAACAGACGCAAACGCACCGTGGTTTCCCCCTCGTGCGGCGGTGAGGCGTGTGCGCCATGGTGCCAAGGTGCGTCGGCGAGTGCTTGCCCTTGTTTGTGCTCGGTGTGGCGTTCGACGTGATCGGAGTGGCCGTGCTGCTCGTCGGCGCCCTCGCCGACCTGCGCCGGGATGGCCGCTTCTACGGTGACTTTCTCATCTACACGGGCTCCATCGTGGTGTTCGTGAGCCTCGTGTGGTGGGTCCTGTGGTACGCCGGCAACGCAAGGATCCCCGCGGACGAGTTGGAGAAAAACACGCCGGACAACTTGGCACTGTTGGCGCGCAGGTTCTCCAAGACGCCTTCACACGCCGGAGCCAAACCTCTAACGGAGGCTGGAGAGAAGAACAAGTGCAACGATGCTCAGGAGCTGACGAATGGATCAGTGCCTGTGTACATTAATATTCCCAGCCGGACAGCGTGGCAGATTTCGGCCATAGAGGGCTACGACAACGCAGCTTACGAAAAAAGTGGGGAAACACCAACTTCAAGTGAGAAAAGAGTTGAGCTGGAGAGTCTGAGGAGCGAACGCGTGGAGAGACTTCTCTGATGATCTCAGACATTCTGGAGTTTGATTGGTTCGCTCTCTGCTTCTGTGGTGTAGCTTGGCAGCCTTAATTTGTAGGTGTTTCCTCTTTCGGATAATATCAGGTGAATATCAAAATATATCTGGGGTCTGTGTGATTGGCCTGCTTCACCATTTCTATACCCTTCTGCACTGCATCTGAACTATTCGACAAAGTCTTCTATTTGCGCTGCACTTTATTACAGTTATGTGCACATACCTCAGGATGGTTTCTTTATACTGTACATCTTTGATATTAAAGACTTTTTATTAAAGGCAAATCATGTTTACATCCATGTCAAAAGAATAGTCATCACATCTGATCATCTTGTGTTAAGGTATAAATGCATGGCTCGTTTCCTTTGATGAATAAGACTAGAGTATTATGATTAGAGTTTGAGGTTGTCTTGAAGGCATCCATCATAATGATTTGGATTGAATTTTCACCTTTACATAGTGCTTTTTTCATGTTTCCACTTATTTATTAATATATTTAAAGTCTTTGTTAAATACAAGAGAAAGGTAAACACAAAAGATGTACACTTGAGGGTTTCACCCGGCTGACACGCAAAGATACTTTTCAGTGTTTTATGTAAGTATAATAATTCGATGTCTTATTAACCAATGGGTTATGTAGCACCATTTGTTTGTTACATTTGCATTTGTGCTATAAATAGACAATAGATGCTTAGATAAGGGGTTAAAAAAGAGGAAAGAAGCAGTGGCTTGTGACCAATTTCTTTCAGACATTTTCTATCATAACGAGTAACTTTTTAAACTTTTAATCAGAATTACTTAAAGGTAAAAAAATTGGTGTTTCTTGTGCCAAAGTAGATCAGTATGACTCAGCAGAACGGCTGATCCAACTGCAATGTTCTAGGAAATGGATTTTCCAGATTTTCCAGTACTGTTTTTTATTCTATTGAAATCAACTGTGATTATGCACTTTAAGTAGAAATGTCTTGTTTTTATGGACTGAGATGATGTGAACATTTGTTTACATGCATGTGTTGTAAGGAATTAAATATATTTTATCAAAACAATGTTTTGTATAACTCTGATCAGGAGCAACACACACACAATTAACACATTCTAATGAACTAAGCTGCAACTCATTTAAAATGTTATTTTAAATGAGTTATTTTCTATGGTTTAATTCTGTACACCATAGAAATACTGTTGGTTAAAGTTGACATGTATAGTAAGTAAATTCATAGCAGAGAATGTGAACTGTAAAGTGATACTTCAATATAAAACAATATATTCAAGAGCAGTTTCAATTTGATTCTGAGTAACATAAAAAAAAGAATTTTCTCAAATTCTGACACATTTATTCCATTTATTACCACAAAGAAATATCTGAGATATATGAGGTAATAGATTGTTTATAAGTTATTCCATGTCTAATGTCGTTTTCTGTGGCTGGTCTAAATGGTTTTTTTAGGATTAATATCATGTTGAATAGAGTTAACTGTATTCTTCAAGTCTCAGGAAACTTGGGATGGAATTTTTATTTCAAAATTTCTTGTACGATTGTTTTCCCTCTGGGAAAGCAACATACTGTAGATATTTATGGCATTTAGCAGAGTGACTTTTTATATTATTGAGCAACAGAGTCCTGACAGCGACAACAGTGTTTCTGGGATTTAAACTCATGATCCCCCAAGAAATGTCCCGTCTTAAACAAAGAACTGCGGAGCTAGTTATAAATTATCATTTTGACTCTTTTATGTCTAGGTCATAAGGTCCCAGATATAGTATATATATATATATATATATATATATATATATAAATATATATATATATATATATATATATATATATATATATATATATATATATATATATATATACACTATATATATATACATACCAATGTTTGGCCCTTGAGCAAAGGCCTCTATTTACTCTGTTGTAGAAAAATCATACAAGAAAATACATTCATGCAAATTAGAGAATAAAGTCAGCTTTATTCAGATTGATGATAAACCTATGAAACATTTGGACCAGACACAAAAAATACAGCATAAAGACCAGTATGGAGTCACTCTGTGTGCCAAATGCCATATGTATAAGGATTATTTACACTTTTGTTCACTTTGCCATGGCATTTAGAAAAATCACAATAGTGTATATACTGTAAGTTAAAAAGTGAGTGAGTGACAATTTTGTTGTTTTACCCATATGTGCTAAAATGATTTGAAAATCACCTGCCTTTGCAATACTCCTTACCTTCAGAGAAGCAAACAACTAAAAAGCCCTCGATTGGGTCAAATTTTGCGAGTGAATGTTGCCATGGACCAAGTATTAGTACTTGAAACACGTACGACATCCTGGTAGACTTGGCATTTGACATGCAACAAAAACAGGTTTTCCATGAGGCACGCCCTGTTGCTTTCAGTGCAGCCATGTCTTTCTGATAATCCAGTTACATACACAAAGCAGGTTTACAGCTGTATCTCCTGGAGACAGGCCAAGGAAGTTTTCACGAGGGATTGTACCTCAGGCTATTAATTCTTTGTTTAAGTCAGTGAATTGAATTGTCCGTGTGAATAGACAATAGCAATTCTTATTCCATTGGATTCTTTATAGTGTAGTATAACACCACGGGTTGTTTTGTATACTGTAAACAAGGCCCATGCTGATTCAAAAGGTCTCCGTGGCATTGCTGTGTGAGCACTGGGGTTAATCCGAACCAGTATCCAAGGCTGGTAATGTGTGGAAACAGACTAGACTTCCTGTACACATGAAACATGTTAAACAGGTGTCTAGATGTCCAGTTCCAGCACCTTTAAGCAGAGTAAAATGACACATGCAGCACAGCGCCAGAACATGACATTTAAGACAAACAGTCAGATTTAAATTGTGTCTGATTTCATGCACACAAAACATGCCTTGTTTTAGCCTAATAAATGCGGAACGTGCATCTTTCGTATTTGTTTATGCTTCTATACATTTAGGCATTACATAAGAACAACTTATTGTTGAATAATGTGTTCCCCTTCCTGTTATACTTAGCAAATATTATTTAATACTAAAGCTTCAAGGCTTTATATTGGATTCCTACTAAAATCTGATGACCAAGAAATAAGGTGGAACCTGAAGATCAAGTGTAATATTTTGTCAATGAATAATTCAGAGCGTCAGGGCACTGTAGAGTGTAACAGGAGAACTGACGCCTTCAGGTTTTTACAGCAGACGCTGTTTGATTCCCGTGGCACTAGGCTGTGGCGTACATTGTATGACTGGAATCAAACGGTGTGTACTTTCTTGTTCCATGAATACAGTTGTATCAGTTTTGGAAACAAATCCTTAATTGTGGCTGAGTACATATTAACCAATCTTTTTATCAGTGTGCAGTTGTGAAATGCTTGCCAGGCAGCATAATTATTACTGATTGTATCTTGTGTGTTTGTATTTCAGGGGTGGCAGGTAGGCATGGAGTCATGGCTAGTAGTGATGTTTGCCTTACAGTACCAGGATCACCTCACCGGTGTGATTTTGAGCAAGGGTTATTGTCTAGCTGAGATTTGTGTAGGTGTCTGTGATTACTTTTCATTGTCTCTAAAAGGAATTTAAGGAGCTTTTAGTTTGGCTATGTTAGATTGTATCTAATGTGTGAACAGGTAAGACAGGTAAGTGTGAAATACTTGTGAAATACCTGTGGAAACATGGTGTAATGGTGGACTCTCTATCCAGGGCGTATTCCTGTCTGAGTTTCAGAGGAATAAAATCTCTGTATCCACCATGAGCTTCATGGAGATAAAACAGTTGTCTGAATAAGAACAAGTAAACAATGATCATTTTCTTGGTAAAATAAAGACTGATGCTTACATCGCACACATTTGTTCACACTAAACTACTTGCAATTACATTTGTAATCATCATAAAGTGACCAGATTTGTGAGTTAAATTAAAAAGGTTCTACATGTGTGTATTGATGTAAATTTCCTTTAAGAATGAAATGTAGGCAATGCAAGTCACAAAGGAGTATGAAAGTCACAGTATTTGGCAATCTGCCATGCTCGCAACCAATCAAATCTAACATCCCGTTTACTTAAAGCTTGTCATTTTTATTTCATCATAACATATCAGATGGCAGGAGAAGCAGCAGAAATAAAAAAAATAGCTGTGCCATGTTAAACTGATGCTGGATATTTAGGACATTAAACCTACTCCACTTCTACTCAGATTAAAAAGTTGTTTTTGCAAATTAGCAAGACACATGAAGCCACAGGATTCTCGGTATCATCATATTAAATATTGACACATCTCTCCGTCTAACCAAGGAAATATCATTATCGACTCAGAGCTGTAATTTACATTTTATGCATTTAGATCCAAGTTAATATCAAAAGCTGGGGAAATGTCAGTCATAGAACATCTGTTGCTTGCTACTTTAAACAGACTGCACTCACACTAGTGGTTGGAACATCAGAACATTTTAGCGACTTGGTTCTACGCCGACCCAATCCCCCCCCCATCAAACCCAAGCACATTTCATTTTGAAATCAAAGTCTCAGAGAATGGAGGATGAAAGCGGAGGCACAGAATTCAAGTTCTATTCAGGTCCAAAGTCAGTGTAGCCATCTGCAGGGTAAGTTTTAGAGCACTTCATGCTTTCCTTTACTGACCAGTTTTAAAGAGATGCTGATTTCATTTTCCAACAGGACTTGGCACCTGCCCTCTCTGCCAACAGTACTACTAGCTGGTTTAAGGACCAAGGTATTTCATTTGTTAGCAAACTCAACTAACTTTAACCACATAGGATTGTGAATAGGAAGTGTAAATGGGAGTTTAGTGACAAAAGAAGAAAATAATTTAGACTGGAAGAGACAAAAGGTAAATCACTCAATTAGGTTTCCTGTACATAACCTGCGTTGATTTTGCAATGCTTTAACAATCACCGAGTCACGTTCAGAAACGACGCAGAACTTTTCCTAAAACTGTTTTGTAAACATGGACTGGAGTTTGCTTCATTTATCAAACACTTATTTGGTTAATATGTTTCTATTAATTCATATGTTAACAAATATGAACATGTAATTAGAGATCGTTTGAAAAACTTTTCTTTTTTTTTGACAAATCTCAGATTTGAATTTTTTTTAGTGCGTTTTCGGCAAGTTTTGGATTCTCATTATAATAAAGAAAGAAGTTTCATCAGACATGAAAAACATTTTGTAGCTTTTGTTAATTCAATCCCTGGAGCGTTATCTTCAGTATTTGTAAGAATAATATTTAATTTGTAGGAATAATATTAAGAATAATAATATTTGTCAAAGGCTGTCCAAGATTTGCGATGCGCACTGCTTTCATTTTCTGTCTGGAACAAGTTGTGTAACCACAGCGCCATCTACTGAAATAAAATACACAAGGCTTCCAGGTTCAGGCATAAACGCTTCCTGTTCAATTCAATCATTCGCAACATTAGTATAAAACGATTGAGACACACAAACACACACACCGTTAGAACAGAAATTATGGAGATTTTAATTTATGTAAAAAATGCATTTACCCACTGAAGCAGAACAACATCTACCACATATTTTTTTCTTGTGGAATACATTTCATTCGAGTCATCTCTTTCAGCTGTCTGAACAACATAAAATAATATTAACTGTAACACAAAGTCAACACAGCCAAGGACATACTGAAAAACATAAAAAGGGTTAAGGGAAGAAAGGAAATAGCATTAACGAGTTTTAAGTGCAGTGTGGTCCGAATCAAAGCGGATTCTTCTCAGTCTTACGCCCACCCCATCCCACCCCCACCCCCATCTCTTCCATCTTGGTTCCTTTCTAAGGAACCAGCTCAGGTACAGTATATGCTCTCTACACATTTTCATGCAAGCTCTGATGAAATATTTCAGTGAAATACAAATGGAAATATATTCCTTATTTTATAGGTTATCTGTTAAAATATGAAAAAAAAGCTCTTAAGGAGGTGAGAATCGTTTGGATTTGTTTCAACAGAATTAACAAGTTTCTATTAATAGTGTTTTCTTTGAGGAAGTAATTACATTCACTTCTATAAATGCATGAGTCCATACGTTTATAAAAAACAAAACGAAACAAAAAAAGAAAGAAAAAAAAGTGAGATAAATGCCATCAAACTCACTTTAGCACTGTTTTTTTTTTGTTGTTAAATACCTGTGCTGTGAAAAACATAAATACAGACAAATTAAATCCTAAGATACACATGTACAACAAATTACTGCATATCTACTAAGGACTGGATTAGGTAGGTCGACATTAAGCGAGGCTAGCTGCCATGAGAGAGGAAAAAAGCTCCTCATTCTACTTTTGCTGAAGAGAATTGTATTGAAATGTGAGGAAAACTCGAGTTGCCACTGTGTGCAGTTTCACAGCTTAACAACCAATCTCTCTTTTATTTTTTGGCTATTTGGCAAGTTCTTATGTGACCTCTTGAAATTGACTTTGTTTGCTCAGTATATTTAACAACTTGCTGGATATGAAGGACGTCTGCCTATAATTTAGATCGATCTACTGAACGTACAATATAAATCCATCAAAGTGATGCTACGGTTAACAGAAACCATAGATGACCAGTCTACATGGCATAGTTTCCTGCGCTCACAGGAATGTCGAGATGTTACCGGCTGTATCCTGAAAATTTAAAACGGACTCGTTATACTTCCAGCATCTGAGGCTGATTCGTCCAGAGAACGCAAAATCCATATCGCAATCTCTTCACCTTCCAAGTTCTGCCCAGAGGTAGAAGAGATGGGGGCATGGACCTTCCTGCTAAATTTGATCTAAAGTACATTTCATAGCTTTAAGTACACTATATCAATATATGTATGCATATGTCAAGTGAGAACTTAAATATTTTATTTTTTATTTTTTGTTTAAAAAGGTCTTCGTGACACGTTCTTTGCTGTCCACTTCTAATTGTCCTCCCTCACCATCTCATCTCCACTTTCTTCGACTTTGCACATCATGCATGGGTCTGTGCCATCGTTAAATCGCTCTACTCGCCTCTTATTCACTTCGTACTTCCTGGTTTGGCACCTTAGACTGAACAACAAATAACGTGGGATTTATGGTTGGGGGTGTGGTCTCAACTAAGAAGGGTTTCGCGAGGTTAAAGAAAAGTGACGTGGCAGCTCTAATCAGTGGTGTTCCTCTCTG
This sequence comes from Kryptopterus vitreolus, assembly GCA_030449085.1. Lineage (NCBI taxonomy): Eukaryota > Metazoa > Chordata > Actinopteri > Siluriformes > Siluridae > Kryptopterus > Kryptopterus vitreolus. The sequence goes on along the minus strand of JACRUU010000015.1, from coordinate 5,961,458 downwards.
CTGCGGCGGGAATGGCCCCCGTGTCCCCTCCCTCATCAATCTTGAGCCGTTTGGGGTCAGGCTGCTCGGACTGCTCGCCATTCTGCCTTTTGGTGGGCAAAGAAGCTGATGCAGAGGCGTGGGTGGCCAGCATGTGAAGAGGACTGGCTACTGGGCACAGAGGAAAAACAAGACAGGACAGAAAACGTTAAGTGCTTTGCCTTCCATCCTTCGTTTTTATACAGTCACATGTAAAACTGTCTACAGTGAGCATAACTGACTGAATTGATTAAGCTTGTGAGACAATGACAATACCTCAGACTGTCTAGCATCAAAACCAAGATCTCTTACAAGCACGAAGATGATTACAGCAAACACAGCTATAAAATCTTGAAATGGCCCTACAAAATGAAAATTATGAAGATCATGATTTCACTGCACCGATGTACAACTAAACAGATATTTAGATCATGTTTAAAAAAAAGACATCTCTTTTGTGGGTAAAAGCAAATTCACAACAGAGGCACCGGTTGTTGCCTGCTGGAACTATTGGCAAAAACCACATGCTGTTTGATTCTTTACATGTGACATGGCATGCTGCACAGAGACCTAGATTATATTTACCATTTAGAATAGAATTGCAGATACGTGTCGCATATACATTACAGCAGAGTTAAATTGTTCCTTCACATATACCAGCTTGATTAGAATTTGGGGTAAGAGCTCAAGGACCCAAGAGTGGAAGGTTGGTGATGCCGGAAAGCAAACCCCCGACCTTCCAATCAGTAGGCCAATGCTTTAACCACTGAGCTCTTAAACTCTTAATTTATTAATTATAAGGGCATTATTAACAAGTTAACACAAATTAATAATTTTATTAACGAGTGATGAATGCAGTGTGCAATACTATGTGAGTGATCTGCTCCTTCTGACCTGTTGTGTTGGTGAAGGAACGAAACCGGACAGCAAAGAATAAAAAAGAACAAATGAATCAAGAAACTTCAGTGCAGCTACTCCCACTTCCTACATTTCCCCGAATAACAGCTAGCAGCTGCACATTCTCAACAGGTATGAGCTCCTCACTATATTACCGTATAGAACCTTACGGAAGTAAGTATCAAAGAAGCTCGTTTTTCTTTTGTCAATGCAATGCGCTTCCGTATGTAACCTTAATTTATCACCAATTTATATGGAAAGCAACCGGAACAGAATTCTTAAAGGAGCCACGTCCCATATTTTACAATTAAAACAACCACTAATCAAGAAACATTGAAATTAACAATTAATTAAATAATTAACAAGAAATTAATATGAAGAGTAATTTCCAGAATAATCAATAATTTTATTTAAGGGAGAGATTTTAATAAGAGAAATGTATATAATTCTAACATTGCAGTCAGTTATAGTCTTAGAAACATGAAAAGTATTCATTTATGGTACGCTGAAAATGTATGATTAATCACGAGTTAACTCATGGCAATCATGCGATTAAATATTTTAATTGGTTGACAGCCCTATTAATTATAATTAGTAATTAATAGATTCATTACCGCATTTCCATGATTCAGTACTGTTTTTTTTATTTTATTTTTGTTATAAAATTCTGTACTATTTCATATGGAGTTCATATATCAGATGAACAAATTGGGTGACTTTAAAGTCTAGGGATTTAAGACCCGTTGTTTGAGATGCATGGTGAAGGAGATTTAGAGTTTAGGATTTGCCAGCAACAACGCATATTATACTCCTTACCAGTGTTTGCTGATCCTTGGATTGCAGCCACTACATGCGTGCCGTTTTGTGTGATGGCCTTAACAGGAAGCTGATGCTGTCCCAGCGGTGCCTGCTGCACTATAGTAACTGTCTGTATGGGTGTGGCTGCAGAAGTCTGAAGGACACGAGTGGCTGCAGAAGTCTGAAGGACACGAGTGGCTGCACCTATAGAGGTGGTTGTGATGGCAGGCACAGGTTCTACTTTCACTGAGGGGGGGGAGAGAGAAGAGAGAGAGTGTTGAATGAATGTTTTTTTTTTTTGCACTTGATTTAATGCCCAAATTTATTGTAGTGTAAATACAGTCACCTCACCTTTGACCTCTTGGTGATCCCCATTCTCATGCGGTTCCTTTTTGGACACAATTTGCTCTTCGGGTTTGTGCGTGCTGGCTGTAGCAAAGCCTGTAACGGCAGTCACAGAGACGGCAGGGATCTGGTGCACCACGTGGAGTGTCTGCATTATGGGCTGCTGGGAGGTGGAGGTGGTGACTGGTGTAGCCACGGCGTAACTCACCGGTTTGAGGCTTTGTGGGAGCTGCCGCTGTACGGTGATCAGCACGGGCTGGCCGGAAACTGGAGAACCTGTTAAGAGATGTAACGGCACCAATTTGAGCTCCTTGCCAGTGTTGGGAAAGATAAATTACACGCTGGAACATCAATTTGCAAGGGGTTCCAGCAGACACAAAGGAATGAGGAATGAAAGATCGCCAGTGTGAGGCGCATGAGAAATAGAGAACTGTATAGTAAGTAACAAGAATAGTCTTAAATTTCTTCTTATTGATTAATATCTGATTGTACTTACATCTCCATGAAAAGTATACTACACACAATACATGTTCTGGGCTCATATGTAACAAAGATATATTTTGATAACCACGCATGCAACGTAGGCCTGTATTTTTATTTATTTATTTATTTATTTATTTTCACTTTTTGAATTTTTTTATTTAATGAAACACATGGAATTGCACATGCTTAGTTCAACATTCATTTATGATTACTTATTTGTTCATAAATTATAAATGTTCCCCATAACCTTTATTAAGAAGCAGTAATTATCCATGTGAAAGATTTAATTAAAAATAAAAACTTTAACTAAAATGGGAGATGAAACAGTTTACAGAAATGCTACCTCACTTGTTTACATTTTGTAACCATTTATTTATGTACCGTAAATTCCGGACTATAAAGCGCACCTGGATATAAGCCGCATCTGCTCTATTCTATTAAAAAAAAAAAACCCAAAAAAAATTCATAAAACAAGCCGCACCTGCATACAAGCCGCATCCGCTTTTGAATTGCCGCTTTAGAACCTTTCCTAACCTGTATTTTAACACGGTGTAACGGTGGACGCTGCACAGAAACGCGGAGATCCGGAATTCATACAAAACAGGATTTATTAGAATAAAGAACTCAGGAGACGCCGCTCATACGGAGCGGCCAGACAGGCTAGGGAGCCTTGCGCTCTGCGCGCCGTGGTACCGGGAGTACCGGAGACAAAGGTTAGGCATAAACATATATCGAGCGTCCGTGTCCGCGACACTAGGAACTAGGCGCGCGTGCGTGTGTGTGTGTTTGTATGTGTGTGTGTGTGTGTGTGTGTGTGTGTGTGTGTGTGTGTGTGTGGTGTGTGTGTGTGTGTGTGCGTGTGTGTGCGTGTGTGTGGTGTGTGTGTGTGTGTGTGCGTGTGTGTGTGTGTGTGTGTATGTGTGTGTGTGTGTGTCTGAGTGTGCGCGAACGCGCGTGTGTGTGTTGTGTGTGTGCGCGTGTGTGTGTGTTGTGTGTGTGCGTGCGCGTGGAGTGGTTTGTGTGTGTGCGCGTGTGTGTGTGTCTGTGTGCGTGCGAGTGTGCGCGCGCGCGAGTGTGTGTGTGTGCGTGTGTGTGTCTGTGTGTCGTGTGCGTGCGAGTGTGTGTGTGTGTGTGTGCGCGCGCGCGCGCGCGAGTGTGGCGAGCGCAGAGAGTGTGTGTGTGTGTGTGTGCGTGCGTGCGTGCGTGTGTGTGTGTGTGTGTGTGTGGAAAAGAGCAGGGGAGAGAAAGCACTGAGAGAGAGAGAGCAACTTTACTGATTAAAACGGGACAGAACGAAGAGAAAATAAGCGCTATTTACCTTCATTTCTCCTGTGTGTGAAATGACGTCACCTTAACCTTGTAAAGATAGAGTTTGTCCTCCTTCTATCCGCTTCTACCCACTTATATCTGCTAAAGAGGAACTAGCGCATTCTTCTTCTTTGCATTTATTTTGTGTTCGTTTTGATTCTAATTCCGGTTAGAGAGCCCCTAGCGGTCTGGAAAAAATCTGCAGAATAGCCGCACCTTTTATTATTAGCCGCATGGTTCAAAACCTAGGAAAAAAGTAGCGGCTTATAGTCCGAAAAATACGGTAGTTGTTTTGGTAAACAAGTAAAAGGTGAACTAAAACTAATTCAATGTATTACATTGGCCGCAATTGCATTCATAATATCGGTATATATCTGTCAATAAAGCACCACTGTTGGTCGACATCACTTGTTTTTAATTAAGCAAGAGCCATCCATTGGTTAATTATTGAAGTTATTAATAACTGCTTGAGCTGGAATGGTAGCTTCCTGTTTCTTAACCAACCATATCGACATATAAAGCCTGAGGCTGTAGAAAAGATGTCAAATCATTAGCCTGCATCAAGCTAAGAAAACTAATAAGGTTTGGTTTTTGGTTTCTTTACGCCACGAAAGCTTCTTTTGCTTCTATGTTCATGGCGAGATCTAGGTTTTATTATTTAAAAAAAAAAAAAAAAAAATTGTTAAATCTAAAACTAAATTTTGATTGATTTGATTAAAAACCTTTTCAATGGAGTCAACAGAATAAAACAAGTTACTTTGAGAAGTGTTACAATCAATCAGAATATGCTTTATCGGGATTTAGCAGGTTGGGCACTTTAAGAGAGCTTTTTCTCCTAATTGTGGGTTATCCAGTATCGGTATGTAGGTTACTTCATCCCAACAGCTGTTGAAATGGAAGGTATTTTTTCTTATGTCAGGATTGATCATGTGCAGTTTGTTATTTAGACACTGATCCCATTCCAATTGCTGTTAATGTTTTATGTATGTGCTGAACTAATAGTCTCAGGTCTATATAAGGTCTGGAGCATTTGGTTGGTTCAGTTGACCGTGCTTTTTTAGCAGCACTGTCTGCTTGCTCATTCCCAGTGATTCTTGAGTGTCTAGGTGCCCAGCAGAAGAGAATGCTAAAATATTTTGATTCTAGCGATGTTAGTTTGGTTAAAATCTTCCCAAACTAATAAGGAGACTGCTGAAATGACTAAAACTAGGTTGCAAATTGGCCAATACATTATTAAAACCTGGAAGCATATTGGGGAAAATCATCATTGGAAAAAATGTGGCATAAAAAACTTAAATGATCATGATTGGAAAAACTACAGTGGAAATCATGGCTATGTGTAGTAATACAATTCAGAGAATGCATTTTGCGGCGATAAGAAAGGGACTGGGACTAAACAAGTGTGTAGCCTTTCGATAACCAATTACAGTGAGGCTAACAGTAAATAATAGACTCTGAGGCATTACATGAATATACTGAATGACCAGGTCTTTCCACCAATGAACTGCTTTCTTCAATAAACCAATGGTACATTATAAAGATCACAAGAACTTGGATTCATTGGGCACAAATTAAGAAAGAGGTTCAGAGAACAGCGATGATATTTTCCAACATGGCCTGGCAACCAAAAATTTGAGCAGAAATAAATGCTGTCTCACTGCGTAACCTTATCAAAAAGCAGCCCGATGGAATTTTACAGTGTGTGACTGTTTTTGCTGGACTAGACGGCGTCACTATTTGTGTGGTATTATCTTAATAAAAAAATTAGAGAAAACACATTTTCTCTGCCAGCCAGAGATTCCATCTTACCTGATGCGTTCTGTGCAAAGCGAGCCTCTTGGATGACTGCTAATTTGGGCTGAACTGCAGCAGCTGGGACAGAAACGGAAGCAGGGGAAGGCTCAGGGTCTGTAGGAACAGGAGAGCCTTCTCGCGACAAGCTGTCTGGAGTCTGTACACCACTAGAGTGAGCAGACAGTGCCCCCGTGTGGTTAGGAGAAGCAGGAGCACTCCTGTAAAAACAATATGGAAGGTTTACAAAATCAAGCAGTTTCTGAATAGTGGGGGGGGGGAGTGTCGAGGCAAAACATGGGCGAGTGGCTTTGAGTACCGGGATGACTGCGGTCCGAGAGGAGTCCTGAAGCAAGGGAACACCACGAGGCCTTCGTTTACGGAATGCCTGATCCATCAGCTTGCCCTCTGTGGAGGGGTCTATCCTCCAGAACGAACCTTTGCCAGGCTCTTCTTGAGATCGGGGCACTTTGATAAAGTAGCGATTTAAAGACAAATTGTGGCGAATAGAATTCTAAGAAAACAGAAAACAAAACAGCAAACATTTTTGATCTGTATTTTTCTTAGCAACAGCTAATCAACCAAAAAAAAGTTAAGAAAATGTGACAGATATGAAATATAGACAAGAAGTCAGTAAACACTAACCTGCCAGCCCTTGTCTGCAGTTCTGTAGTATGGGTAGTTTTTAGTGATGTGAGTATATATTCCATTCAGAGTGAGTTGTTTATCTGGAGCCATGGTAATTGCTTGGACAATCAGTTGTGCATACGAGTAGGGCGGTTTAGAATCATCCTGTTGTACACACAGAAATGAGGAATGTATCCGAGTGACATTTTTCGCCACACAGTAAATACGTCACAAGGCCGGCGCTCCTCCCCGATAAAAGTATACTTAGAATTCAAATTAATTTTGCATTACTCCAGGCGTTTCCATGTGTTCCATGTATTCAAGGTTTTGCAGCAGAAACACTGCATTCTAATGCGCACCATCGCACCGTGTGGTAAACAGCTTTGTATTCTTTGATGAAACCAATGATGCAATTGCAAATTTCATTATCGTATTGCACTACAAAAAGGAAGAAATTGCATCAGAGCTTTGGTGGGGGAACAAGATATTGTATCCAGCAAGAATGAGAGATCCCACATCCAGCCATTGTTCATTTTTATTCATATGCAGTAAAACTAGACGATGTGTAAATCAGCATCAGTAAATGTATAAAGCCCCAGGGAGGCAAAATTTGTGACTGGATCTGTACTACACTAATACTGGCTTTGCTCATGCTCATTATATGAATAACTGGTTCCTTTACATATTGAGTGTAAACTGGATAGTGCTCATAGGTCACTAGATACAAGGTTTTTGATTCGATAAGTCTTGGAATCAAATTATGCATCCAACAAGCTGAATAAAAAGCAAGCTACTTGTGATGATGTACTGCTTATATTGTTAGTTAGAATTATTAATTAGGTCCACAACTCCATTCCTCCCCTTGTTGGCTACAAAGGTTTAGTATGTTGTTTTCACAAATCACATTAGTAAAAATGAAGTGACTAGAAACATTTTGGCATCCCGTTAAGTTTAGACGCTCATGGGCAATGAGAACTGAACGAACAGAGCAAATCCTCCAAATACGTATGCAATACACCAGCACTAATACCGCAATCATGCCTCTAACAAACAAAGGGTATAAACACTGTCTGCTGCATTCACGCAGCCTTTCCTAGCTGACTCAATTCGGGCTCGAAAAGTACTGTGACAATTGGGATGTTGATCTTTGGTATTGAAGAATGAATGATTTAGAAACAGGTCTATTGCTGAGAGCACAGCTAAAATAATGAGAGCACAGCTAAAATAAAAAAATCCTCATGCTTTAGAAATATCAACAAGAATTTACATATATTGCTTTGCATTTTTTATATAATGTTTCTTATATATAAAATGTAGAGGACAGGGTAGTGTGGAGAATGATGAGACACTGTGGCGACCCCTAACGGGAGCAGCCGAAAGAGGTAGAAGTGGAAACAGTGAACCGACGAAGGGGCCATGGGCAGCCGAGTCCCACGGATAAATGTAGGGAGCAAAGGATGATGTAATGTATTGATTATGTTTGGAGTCAAATCATAACTTTGTCATCAATTAAAGATTCAGGGAGTGACCAAAACCCCCTTATGTGGAGACCTTGTACATTATAAATTGTGTTTCATCATTGAATCAGTCTTTGAGAAGCATGCACATGTTACTTTCTGTATGACACTCCAATAATAATCTTCCATGAATGGCCATACGTAAGAATGAGGTGTAGATAAAATGGGACTGTGTGTCGTCATACCTTCGGACTGTCTCCTCCAGAGGCTTCTTTGTCGTTTTCAGACTGTGAGTTGTCCCCAATGAGTTCAGCTGTGAGCCCACGCCCTACTCTGTAACTGGACAGTCCTGCTCCTCTGGGACTGGATGGACACGAGTTGGCGGCACTTGGGAAACACAATAGAGGGGTGTGTTTATATAAAAATACATTTGAATGGGTGAAATTAAAACCAAATATCATACACTGAGCTGTAAATTCCCAACCTGCCTTGAATTATTCCCCTCAATTGTACACCAGTTTGGCCCATTTGAATCCCATATCACACATAAAGCACATGATTTTCCCAAGAACACCACCTGGTTGTATACAATTTTGTCTGACTGACTTTGGACGATGGTACAGCAGCCTGTTTTTATGTGCTCAAGATGGAACCAGATAAACAAATATGTTGTCCTGGATTTCTGCCCGAAAGCCTCGTCAATCAGGACGACACGTCTTTTTCGCATTGCATGATTGAGCTGTTAAGGGAAGACATTGTTTGAGGAAGATTGATGAGGTTTTAGGAACCCTTCAGGATTTCTCTTGTAAAAACACTATAAACTATTAAGAAGGGACACGTCAAGGAAGGCAGCAGTACGGAACAGCGTTTTTGTGTAATAAAGTCGAAACCCGAGAAACAATTTTCTGATTGTTTGCTTGTCATTTTTAGCCAAATGTACAAACAGCATTGGCACAAAGTGTCTCCTTACCAGGTAATTTGGCAGTGTTCTACCTCATGAATCCTCATTAGACTGGAAAGTTAAAAGCACACTTATCCAGATACATGTTTTGCATCATAATATACGGGATGAAAGCAGTACGGTTCTTTGTATAACTACTACTGCTGGATTCCTACTTGTAACTGCTATTATTTATGCAAGGGTAATAGAAATAAACTAAAAACAAGGATATGATGGCTGTTTTTCTACTTGTGCTTCAAAAGAAACAATCTGCAGCTGCACAGTGCATCTAGAGAAAAAAATGATATGGCAAGCCAAGTTCTTTTCCTTTTCTTGTGTCATTTTTGCTTAAGTGACATGACTGGGCAAAATGAAAATGTGTTCTACCGCGCATTTTCATTATGGAATCCTGCAAACAAGTACGACTGTTGTCTAATGTGAAACATTTTAAAACAAACAAATAAATAAATAAAAACGCACACACACGACGGGTTATATTTAAAATAAGCATAAAATATATATTTTCCTTCTTACAATAACTCATGGATTACAATGCGTCTAACGCTTCAAAATGTACTCGATATTTCCTAGGAAATCTCCGTTAATAGTGAGATAATAGTTTCACAGGAAGTAAACACTTGTTATTGTCTTTAACAGTAGCACCATGACTGTAGCTGGGTCAGTGTGTCTTTAGAATGAACATTTAAACAAGCTGACACAATAAAAGGGCACCACAAGTGACCGAATAAAAGTCAATTATACAACTAAACTTCTGTATCTGAGCAATGCTGTAAGACAACCATCACTCAGCTCTACTCCATGCTGACAGTCATTCATCATCAACTGGAAATGAGTCTATATTGAATAGGTGAAAAATGCTAGAGCATGTCCATAACTACAATATCATAGTGCATTATTAATAGCTTAGAAATCCCAGAGCAGCAATAAAGCGCATCTTTAAAAACACAATCACCTATACTGTATGAGGTGTAGAGGCATAGCTTCATATAGAACAAATTTCCCCCCACAAATGACACCTTGTATCAATTGGTATTTAACACAAAGAAGCATGTAATTAATTAAATCTATTAATCATTAAGGATTATGAACTAATTAATTGATTAAATGCAACTGAAATCGTATTGAATTGTATCTCAAATGTGGATAAAGAAGTGCAATAGGCACACACTCTAAAGACAAATACCATGAAACTGTATACAAAAACCCAAAGAAGTCTACAACAAGTGAGCTAAAAATGTATAATAATCAATAATTCATCGAATGCTGCACATCCGAGAATTTGATTAGTCATCCGAGTTAACTAGCTTCACTTAATGGCACATAAGCAACATTGAATCTTGTGCCCAACCTTAAAATCATCTAATCGAAATTTTAATCACACAATACTATTGTATAATCAAGGATGCAACAACAAGCCAGCTGTGCACAAAGCCTTTGGGAGATCTTGTACCTAAACAAGTTCAAGAGAAGGCTTATTGGCAATTTTTCGCCCTTACAGGCCTGCTAACTAATAAGCGTTGAGGGAATGTCTGTATTCAAATCAAAGCTGTACTCTAATAAACAGCAGCTTCTGCTGAACTATTTTTCCCCTGTAAGCAAAAAAGTGAGGGGTACAAGACCGTTCCATTGTACTGAAATACATGACTTAAGAAAATGAACCGGTCCTATAACTTTTTAGCACGAGGAGTTTAAATCATGCATTATAAGATGCATTATACTCCAGCTTCTCAACCATCTTCCTGGAAAAAGGTATTTTGCCCTTCAGGTTTGTTAAAAGCACCTGAAATCAGTCAAAATATGACGTGTGTGTGTGTGTGTGTGTGTGTGTGTGTGTGTGTGTGTGTGTGTGTGTTTAAGTATTCCAAAAAAAACAGGCAGTGAAATGTTGATTTCTGCCTGCAGCTCTGAATTTAGGTTCATAAACTACACTGATTACAATTTTCCACACGTTCGTTAAAAAAAAAAAAAAAAAAAAAAAGAAGACTTAATGTCTAGCCAGTTTAAACCAGAAAAGAAGGGTCCAATTTAGAAAATAATGAAGCATACTTTAAGATTAATTCTTATGTTTGAGCTAAGCCAACCACAGGACATGATTCAATAAGGTCATGATAATGTTCTGGCATGAAACAAATCTGATTGGAGGATGGCATCATTCAACTAGCAAGAGGTTTATTCTTAGGTTCATTAGATCTTGAATGTACACTAAACCAAAAAAAAAAATTACAGAAACATCTAAATGTTGAGGCTACTGAAAATGGTGAATATGAACAACTGTTTCACAAGAGCATGGGCTTCCTGTCAAATTCAGAAACTTGACAGACAATAGGTCTGGATAAAATAAGGAAACTCTAGGTGTGAACGAATGTGGCCGTGGTGCACTGTGATGGACTGGATCTCATCCAGGGTGTGTCCCTGCCTCCCGGTGTTCCTGGGATAGGCTCCAGACCACCACAACCCTGACCAGGATGACGTGTTTACTGAAGATTAATGAGAAATGCAACCACTTCCTGTGCTGAAGCATTCCTACACTTGTGCGGTGAGGCAGAAAAGCTCCGTCCCCCCCCCCACCCTTTCACACCCCCCCCCCCCCCCCCCCCCCCCCCCCCCCCCATTTTCCTCTTAATTTCAAAACCCTGTGAAGAAACAAAACTATTGCAAAAATATAAGGTAAATAAATAGTAACAATTTATTTATAGTGTCCTGTCAATCTTAATATGCTTGAAGAGATTTCTAAACGTCTGAGGTGTCGTCTGAAGCGGACATTGACGGCGATGAAAACATAGGATAGATGCTGTCAGAGCAGTTCTAATCTGTAGTACTTCCTGGGCAAACGCAAATGGGCTGATTCAGACACCGTTTCATCCGTTATGGCATTTGGAAGATGCTCTTATCAAGAGAAACTTGAGAAGCTGAGGGCCTTGCTCAAAGTCCCAGCAGTTGCAGTTTGGTGATTGATCCAAAGTCTAACAAACCTTTCTCTGAGCTACAACCATCATCCAGCTATACCACCCAGTATATTAAAGAATTTGATGTTTAAGCGCTGCAGTGAAATGCTTGATTGCGATTCCTGAATTTTCATAGTCTTTATGCAGCTTAATAAGCTAAAAGTTTGCATGCTGATATTGTTCATCAAACTTACAGTCATAGAGGTTTGAACGCTGCTACGTACAAAATGAGGATCAGGAGGATTGTCTATGGACATGGCAATAAATGAGTACCAATAAATACCAAAGTGTACCATCACAAATATAAACTCACATTTAGGGAGTTTTTTCTCTCTCCAGAGCTATAATAAAAAAGAAATGTAAAAACAGTTAAGGCTTAAAAATAAAGACTCCATCTTGCACAGGCTTGGTGAATACACATGGATGTTCCTCCATAATAAGAAACAGCTGCACAGCCAACTGTCTAAATACTGGGACGATTGCGTGAAAAACTCAAAATACGTTTACATCACAAACATCTCCGTTATGACTTTTCTTAAATAGAATCCTGAGAGCACTGCAGAGGTTTGAATGCCCCTAACATACAAAATGACGGCTGATGAGCACTGGCTGTGAACGAGGCAGTCAATCAATCAATCAATCAATAAATAAGGCATGGTCTATTTTCTGCTAAATAATAAGAAAGTCCACTTTTTCCAATTTGATATTGTTCCTATGGGCTCCTGGTTTCATTGGTCAAAGATCACCCATCAAATCAAAATATTTTTGTACGCACTCTACTGGGAATTTGCTTTTCTCCCAACATATTTCAATCTTATTTTGCATTACCAAAAAAACTTTAGTCACAAAAGCATATTTTAGGTGTATCCAATATAATGTTAGATAGAGGAAGAAAGCTACCTCTTAAACATTGATATTGGCATACACACCAACCAGGCATAACTTCATGGGCACAGATTAAGAATAACATTATGACCACCTGCCTAATATTGTGTTGGTGCCCTTTTCCTGCCAAAACAGTCCTGACATCAATCATTAACAGTGTTAACTTCTTCGGCAATTTCAGCTACAGTAGCTCGTCTGTTGGACGGGACCACGAGGGTCTGCCTTCACTCCCCACCTGCGTCAATGAGCCTTGGCAGTAGGGCTGCACAATTAATCACAATCTCGATCCACACATATATGTAATCTCATTTCTAAATAATTACGATTCACTTCCAAGTATAGGCTGGTTTTTACTTATGCGTTGAGGCTACAGTGTGGCCTACGTGTCAATAATATAGAAAAATATAGAAACCTGCAAGATTCTTCATCGCCATTCTACAAAGTCAGATAGCAGCAATTCCTCTCAATGCAGAAAATCGCCATTGTTGCTTCAACAGAAACCCAAAACACCAACGAAAAAAAAAACACAAACAGCCCACCACCGCCAACTAGTGTTTGGAAATAATCATTGTAGAGTGACAGAAATATAAATGCGACGACAGCGTTACAGTTTTCACTCAACACCAGCCTTATTTCCCTGCATCAAGATCATGATACGTTCCCACGTTATTGGTATTTTTTTTTAATAGTTATTAGTACACAGTTTTTGTCACTTAAGCACTTTAACTGATTTCCTTTTTTCCCTTACTTACAATCTTTTTTGTTGAATAAATGAGAACTGTGTGAGAGAATAATGATCTCAAATCCCATAGAGAAAAATCGTGATTCACATGTTAGCAAGGATCGTGCAGCCCTACTTGACAGTACATGACATTGTTGCTGGTTCAATAGTGTTCCTTCCTTGGACCACTTTTGATAGATAGTGACCAGGGTAGGCAGGGAACGCCCGCCCAACAACGCCTGTAGTTTAGGACACGCAGTCGACTAGACGGGACAATTTGGATCTTGTCAAACTCTCTCAAATTCTTGCACTTGCCCATTTTTCCTCCTTCTTACATCAACTTTAAGGACAAGACATTCTCTTGATGCCTCATAAATCCCACCCACTAACAGCAGCCGTGTTATTCACTTCACCGGTCATAACTTTGTAATGGACTAATGTTATTCCTGCGATTAAACCCTATAAGTGGCAAGCAGATCTATGGTCAACACTGAACATAAAAAGGTGCTGAATATGGATAGAGATCATGTACCTGATTGTCCCGGTGGGAGAGGGCAGAGGACTCATCAGGTGGGCAATGTTATCTGGTATGTTTATAGTCAGGGGGGAGATCTGAGGCTGGACGGCTTTCACTGGGGACTCAGGGGCGTTCCTCTTATCCTTTTTGTTGCTGGACAGGGCGGTGAATGTGATCTTGATGTTTGTGCTGGGGAACCGAAATGTGCACCTTTAAAACAAAAAGGAAAAAAAAAAGGATGACACTTGTAGGTCAATTGGACATGATCTCTTCAACAAGTACTATATTTTATAACTGCAATTCAAAAACCTTAAACATTATAGCCTTCAAAATAAAAAAATATATACATTACTGTTCAAAAAAATCTTATGGCAACACCAGGGATTGTTTAAGGTCCCCTTGCTGATGCAAAAACATAAAATTATATCCTTCCAAAATCTGTGATCTTTGGCATTTGGAATAGTATGATGTGAAACTTGGTCTTATTCGCAAGCTTCCAATGCAATACAAGTCCTACATGTGACTGCTATTCACTAGTGCGTTTTGAACAAACATTTTGTAAATGGCATTTTGCACACCAGTGAATTTATCATAGAATAGGAGGAAAAATTATGGTTCCAATTCACATTATGGTTCCATTCCATGCCTGATATTGGTCAAGAGTCAGGGGAGGCCACATTTAATACTTTGCATGATTTTTTTTATAGTGCCACTGTTTACTGTTTTTTGAATGTGTTCTCCTACATCGACTGAAAATACAATTAATTTCCATATATACTGGAAATCCAATGTATAGTAAGAAATCTAATAGCGGCCTAAATAATTGGTACAGTACTGTATATAAGCGTAACCTTTTGTAATATCCAGGCACAAGGTAGAAGAGAAGTAAACAAGGCATGGGCCCAATTGCTAGGCAGTAACAGAAGTCACAAGCAGTAGTTTATATATGGACAGCAGCATGACCAGCTTACATAAGGCATATTCCTTTTTTTATGAACACACCAGATATATTTGAAGCGCTGCTAAACCTTCAAAGACCTAGCGTAGACTGACTTGAACTCAATGGCATAAAATCTGCTTTATGAGATTCGTAAACAAAAACACTGCACAGGCAAAGGATTGTGAAATGTTGACAAATATTATTAGTTATTCTGATGCAGGTCACACAATTGGGTTTTACTGAACAATCCAAGCTTCAATCACATCGTTATACATATATTCAAGCATTATAATGTGTGTATATGTATATGTATATGTATGTATGTATGTATGTATGTATGTATGTATGTATGTATATATATATATATATATATATATATATATATATATATATATATATATATATATATATATATATATATATATGCGCATGCATGTGTGTGAATTTTATTTATTTATTGCAATCAACTGTAAAGCTGTAACCTGTATTTTTCCCACAAAATGATTTCAAAGCAAGAATGTGGATCAATTTTAACGCAGCAATCTACATTTTGGCAACAATTACTTGTAAAGCAGTAATCCAAATGTTTCATTCCAATTTTAAAGCAGCAATCTGTATTTTGCATCAAGTGAATTTAAACCAGTAAACTGTATTTTGCATGAATTAAAATTAAAGTAGGAATCTGCAATTTGCAAATCAATTTTAAAGCAGTAATCAGTATCACTAATTTGTATTTTTGCACAAATCATCTTCAAAGAAGAATTTTGTACTTCTATAACAAGCAGTCTTAAAACAATAATTTGCATTTCTCCACCACATGACTTTTAAAGTGTTAGTCTGTGTTTTTGCTCTAATCACTGGTAAAACGGTAGCCCATATTTTCTGACAATCAATATTAAAGCAATAATCTGTATTTTGCACCAATCAATTGCAAAGTCGTATGCCATGTTTTGCACCAATCGATTTCAAAGTAGCAATCCTTATTTTGCAACAATCAGTTGAAAAACTCTAATAAATATTTTTGCACCAAGCAATTTTAAAGGCGTGATCAGCATTTCTTCACCAAACGAACTTAAAGCAGTAATCTGTATTTTTGAAACCAAGTTATTTTAAAGAAGCAAGCTGCATTTTTGCACCGATCAGTGCGTTGACGGAATGGACACACCACGTAAACAAAGACGCGCACTAGTCACAAAACACAACCCTATTCTGGTACAATTTCCCCAATAAGACCGAGCAGAAATGATCAGGCATGTGCAGTGCTTTTGTTCAGGTTAAACATCAGGAAACAGGGATTGAAACAGGGATTGAATCAGTGCGACCCGATGACGAACTGAAAGGGTTAAAGGACAGGATGAAGCTAATCACTTTCAGTCTTTTAAATTCATGTATGAGATCGTCTAGATCACGCGTGTAGGGAAGACGTCTTCACCGGGATGTGGACGTTGTAATGTAGGAGATTTTTTTGGTGTGAAGGAAAAGCCGAACGAAGACACGCCGGAGCGGCTTTAGCAGGAAACCTAAGACGTGTGTGTTGGTTTAGACACGTGCTGAGGCGCAAAACAAAACAAAATCAGAAGAAAAAAAAATATCCGCGGAGGCAACGGCGTGAAATGTGTACATCTGTGGATTTTGGGTTGATTCCCTTTTCTGTAATCTTTTGCAATGATAAGCGATCTTACACTCGGGGAAGCTGGAGAGGAGGAGCCCCGCGTCTCTGAAACACCCCGTCCACGAACACCCCGTTTTTGCCGAGGCACCGCAGGTAGAAGTCCCCGCCGCCGGCGCCGTCCTCGCCGGCCGTGAAAATCTCCAGGTGCCTCCGCGAGATGAAGCTCGAGTGACCCATGCTCACGTCCACCGAGCCCTGCGACGAGTTGCGGCCGATGGTCACCGAGCGTTTCTTCATCAGGTACTCGAATTCTCGGCCCTCGAGCCGGGCCACTGCCGACCCCGACGTCCCCGCCATCTTTTTTTGTTTTTTTTTTTCTTCTATTGCCAATAAGTCTTTTTGACTTAAAATGCCGAGTTTATTTGTCGGCTGATGACTTTTGGGGGTTGATATTTGGGGGGTGAAATAATTTGGCTTAGGGGGAATCAAATCAGAGGATGGATATGAAGACGGAGGCGCGTGCCAGTGCGGGGACAGCGGCTCCAACCCACCGCCGCAACAGAGAGAAAGAGGACAGGATAAAACCGAACCAAACAAACAACGGGGGCGGGGCTAGCGATAATCGACCGCATGGTGGACCAGTCGCGTTTCGGATGATGTAGGCGACGCGGCTTCTCATTGGCCAGAGCCGGAAACAGTGTGTATGTGTGAGCGCGCGTGTGTGTAATGTGTTGGGGTTTGGTTGCATCGACAGGCTGACACGCATGTTAATGGTGTGCGGTAGGAAAACACACTGGTGACACTCAGCTTCACTGTATAGGGAAACTGCTTACTTATATACAATAAGAAAAGGGACGAGAGGATATAACAAAACAAGTATTAAATAATAATTATTCATACATTGTGACTAAACATTGTGGTGATGAGTGCCAAAATACATTACTATCCTACGTTATGACCCCACTGACCTGACCTAAGGTGCTCTGTACAAAACAATATTGCTGAGCATGAACTGAACATTACTTCATGTTTTTTGTTAATTTTTTTTTTTGCTTCTTTTGACATTGCATGAAGCCCCACGGTTGACAATTTCAAAAAGCTAGACACAGGCACAGAGTAATTATTTGGTAATAAACTAGAGGAAAAACAAAAAGTCAACGGATCACCGATATATTTTTTTGTATATTGGCTGATGCATCATGAAAAAAATGTAATAAAAAATATTTTATTCAGACATTTCAGAAGTGGAACACTTAAAGCCATAACATCATTGGCCCTGATTTTCTCAGATATTCAATTTAATGAATCTTTTTCCCTATAAATATTAAAGTAGATTTTGTCATTAGTAACCAACCCATAAGAATAAACAATTTAGTAGACAGAAATACTTTCAATAATGTCCCTGTCATAACTACTGGTGTTTGTAAATACACATTGGGTATGGTAAAAACCCCACAAACAGCAATCCAGCACACTCACAGATCATGGACTTGAGTTTACAATCGTGTTTAATGTGTTACATGATACACCATGATCTATGTATCCCTGCATAACTCAGTCATAGCGTTACATTACATCGCAGTATGTTTAACGCAGCATTAAGTGTGATTACTTTTACGTTTACAATCACAACAAATGCAAAATAAGCTTGTAATCAACGAAGTTGGAAAATAAGAATTATATGAATGCAATTATATGAACACAGTTCAAGCATATAGGTGTTACTGTTGGGCACTTTGGTAATATTTTGCTGTCACATTAGTAGGGTGAAAAAAAAAGACTGAAATGAATCCCATCTTCTCATATCTCTAGTTGGAATTTGAAATATCTAAATTTTTCCCTCTCAATAACCTGCTTGATCAACCCTAGATATATACAACCCGAATGAACGTTTGCATTTGTTTAATTTTTTAAGGATCAACTTCTGGTTTAATTTCTGTTTATCTATGTATGATGACTAATTATGAAAATCTGTAATCAATTTGTGGAACACACATGGCGATGCACATATTATTAAAATGCACTAAGCAAATACTAAATTTGTTCTGACAGATTAACTCTCAACACTTGTAATAAAAAAATGAACGAAATGGTGCACATACATCGAAAAGGAAAATAAAAAGTAAACCATATCTACACTGTAATTGTGACTGTTGTAGATTATATGCCTGGCATTTTTCTGTTCTTTATACACCGTGTAAAACAAAATCTAAGGCTACTAATATTATGCACATACATAGTGTGACTGATGAATAAGCATACACTCGTCCTTCCTCTTCAGTAATGACAGAGGCACTCTCTATAGCAGGTTAGTTAGTGGACAAATATTCTTCAAACCAACTCTATGCTTATAAAACAGCAGTTCACATGGAAGACATTTTAAAAAGAAAGTGTTTTCGTTCAAAAATAGTTTCCCCTCTTCTCACTGAATGACTGCAGTCTGTTTATTCATCCATCTCTCCAATCTTCAAGAGTGTCTTTTATGTTCTTTAAAAACTGGCTAGTGAGATTACGGATCTCTTAGTCTTCCTGCATCAGGGAGTCACTAAGACAGGAATGCCACACACAGTTATTATTCCTCTGACATTCTTGAAATTGTCAGGAAATAAAAAAAGAGAAATCAATCAAATCCACGTATGGTCTGTGCTCAGATCTTCTCATCAGTCATTTCCAAGAACTGGGCATATACATCCCTGGAACACTCCCCTTTTTGGTTGAATAGGAAACTTGTAATAGCTGCCATCAGCACAAATGGCTGAACGGGGGAGGAGAGAAAAAAAAGGAATGATTAGTGGAGTTTCTTCAGTTTCTTTACAATGTAAATGATTTAGCACAATTCATTCATGGAAACTAGTAAAGGACCTTGGTGTCATGAATGAGTTTATCATAAAACCACACAAACTGATTTTTACAATCTTTAGGTAAAAATTAACTAGACAATTAATCTTACCTATAACTGCATTGGGCTCAGTTCCAAAGGCACAAACACAAGGTGAGCCAGATGGGACCTGGAACTTTGAGAAACTCCACTTTGAGCTGAAATACTTGGGTAGGAAACTGGCTGATGCCAAGCTGTGAAAAAAGCAGGTAAGAAGAAGTGAAGCTACAAGGAGATTCTTAACACCTCTAAATAAATGTCTAGCAAATACAATCAACTTTTGACCCATACCTGGACTGCTTGTTCCTTTTGGGATCCTCTGCAGCAAATATGTGGACAGTCCCATGGTCACTTGACACACAGATGAGAGATGCATCTTGGTTGAAGTTAATGCTGCAAGAACAGAGGCATTAATTATGTTAATTACTGCAGATACATAGATTGTGGGGTTTGCCTTACAACATACAATAATTGACCAACTCACCAATATATGTTTGCAGTCTGAGATCCTCGTCTTAACTCCTGAATCAGGTGACCTGCAGAGGTGTCGAATATTCTTATCAGAGTACCCTGGGAAAAATAAAGAAACAATTTTTTCATACAGTAAAGCATCAGAAATGCTTGCTTTATATAATAACATGATCATAAAGGATTACATGGCTCAATGCTAGGAATAACTTCCACAAATCTGCATATTACTTTTTCTGAAGCTGTGGCTATCCGTGTTCCCTGGAGGTTAAGTGCGATGCAACACAGAGCTCCCTCGTGAGCAGGAATGTCCACTGGTGGCCTCTCTGTGTTGGCCAGGTCTACTATCTGGACATGTCCAGAGTGGGTGCCGGGAAATGCCAGCAATGAGTTGTTGCTGTTCGGACACAGGACGCACAAACCTGCAACGATACAGAGGTCTACTGCATCAACTGAATTAAAATAGTGCCAAAGAAAACCACTAACACAGTTTTCTAATCCATTTGCATGTGGATTTACATGAGAAATATTGCATTTATTAAATATCCTCTCAGGAGAGTTCTAGAAAAAAATGTGTCAAGGCAATCTCCGCTAAACGTTTTTTTTTTTAAAGAATCACTTGCATTTTAATATATTTTTGTCCATTTATTCCCAATAGTCTGAGCTTTTCTCTCAGGTGGGCTGCTGCAGAGAGTGTAATTTTCAGGTAGAGTTTCTATTCAGTCGGATATCAGCCGTTTACTTTCCCATAGAATTTGCACACATTTCAAATCCCTAGGAATAAATGTCATGAATGGAAATGTATGGACAAAAATTTACCAAAACTTTTCCTGAGGGTTAGTATTGATGATGTATGCCAGCAGTATAGCTATGTCTACAGTGAAAGGAGGCCTGTTGAACTCTGCTCATTGGAATTTTGCTTTTGTAGTAGTTTTCATGCTCACTGAATAAAATACCTGTCTGTGATGCAGCGCTCTGTTATACTGCATTTCTCTATGGTTTCTAAAGCCGTGGCATCATTATGATGTTAGTATGCGGTGGACCGATTCAGGTCGGACACCACTGAATGCCTAAGTGTGAAATTCATGGCCTGATACGGAAATGTAAATTGGACAAAGCAAACCATTATTGATCAGTTCCAAATTGCAGTTCCAAATTGCATAGTTGTTAAGAGTCGGATTTATATTTTACTTATTCTGGGATTAAAGTTATCCAAAGGAAATAAGAAATTCAATGGGAAATTCAACCAGGTTAAAAAAAGCGCTATCTTAAAAATGGAAGTGTGTGTGTGTGTGTGTGTGTGTGTGTGTGTGTATCTATAATAGCTGATAGACTGCACAGCTACATTTCTGAAAGAGTTAGAACATATTACACTCAGAAGGCAGCCTTTCACTGTCAGATTAGCATTTTGTGGAGTTTTGTGTGAGCAGCAAAATATAAATCAGCTTTGCTATAAACATGCTGGGTAAGTTACAGGGGTTTGACATTTAAAAACAATTCCAGATGTGATAAACACCAGCCACAAATATTATAATACAAATGTGGCAAATAGAGAAATACCTTTAGGGTTGTAACAAGTTTCAAAGACATGAAGCTGGTGAGGGTTATGCGTGAAAGTGAAGACTTTAATCATTGAATCCAGCACCACCACAATTCTGGGGGTAGAAAACAAACAAACAAAAAAACCCTTATACATTATTTATACTTTGGTTAGGTTATAAAGTATTATAAAGTATATAGAATTTAATATAAATGACAGACTAAATTATTGGGACACCTGCATAATTCTTACCACATATTGGCATTTTCTGAACCGTAACCGTTCCGAACCATTATCCAAAGGTACACAGGATGTCTTTGGATGGAGTGGAATTAATTATTCCATTCAATTGTTTTAAGAGACCCAAACAATGTAGCCAGCTCCATGAATATAGGCACCCCAAAATCTGGTTCATTAGTTTTTTTTTTGTTTTTTTTTTTTATTATTATTTTGCAGATTCTGTTATTGTGCTGGGATTAGTCTGAACAACTGGCTACTAATAATGTACATATTTTTCATATTCTGTCCATAGCAGTCAGTCCATAACAGTAACATTAATCATTTCCAATTAGATTAAATAATTAAAAAACATTTTTTTAAAATAACTCTTACATTTAATCAGTCCATTAGAATAATTAAATCAATATCTTATAATAATTTAATATAATATGCATCTTAATAGAGAAACAAATGACACTTTTCGTGTGATACTGATTAATGAAATGGCAAATATACATATTGATGTCGTTAAAGAACCCAAAGCCAGGTTCACACAGCTCTAGTGAACTCTTCTTTGTGATGGAAGCACTTTCAGGAATTGCACCGTGGACTACTTTGATTTCCCACACCAGTCATATAAAGATGAGGCAGAGCAGACTTCCTGACTATGACCTGCATGACTTGCAAAACACTACAAGAGGTTTTTGTTTGACAGCTCAATGCTTCCTCAAAATATAAACCCCTCGCCTATCATCGTTTTAAATTCTATTAAAACATGTGCATATATAATGACTAACAGACAGTATACTAATGACAAAGTATTGGCACTAGAAAAGTGTGCATGAATGACACAGCTGACTCGTTACAATATTTTTTTTAATAGATAGAACTACAAATTAATATAAAGTGTGGGTAAACTTACAGGATGGCAAAGAAGTCAGTGTTAGCAGGGAAGAAGACATGAAATAAGAGCTGGTAAAGACAAATACCTGTCTCTTCGTAGCTTAACGGCCTTGACTTCTGTAGAAAACTCGATCTCAATCACAGTCTTTTTCTTAAGGTCATCCCAGATCATCACTATTGTGTAAAATAGATTTTAAAAGAAAAAAGAAAACCAAAAGAGAGAGAAAGCCTAAATATGTGGCAATAAAAACATTATTATTGAGAAACATTCATTTATTTAACACTGAATTCCTTAAGAACAATAACTTAATACAATGGGATTTATAAAAATCGTCAAACACGTATTTATTTCATTTTCACCTATTGTAAGTAAACAAGCAGGATCAATTGTACATCTGCTTGTAAATTTGTGTGTTACGATTTTATCATATAACCGTGATTTGTAAAAGTGAGTCAGAATGTACAAAAGTGCTTTTAACACTAATTAAAATGCATTTAAGGTGCACGGGTTTAAAGACATAGATATAGAATCATCTGGAAACACATAGCTGGGATATTTAAAGTGGCTTGAATATTTGATTTTTTTTTTTGTTTGTTTGAATTTATTTCATGTCGTTCTGCATTCTCAATATTCTCTTTGATTAATAATGGCCAGTGTCTTTCTGTGTGTTCACAGAATCTTTATTATAATACTGACCTCAAACAAACATAATTAATTAATCAATTTATGGAAGAAAACATTTTTGAGGTCATAATAGCACTGTGCAGATGTATACAATATGCCATTTTGCCCAGATTTTGAGAAGACATACCTTTATTAGGTGGATACTTGGGTTTCTTGCCTCCTCCGACGAGTGCAAGGTAGTTGCACCGAAACAACATCTCGACATGCCCGACTCCACCCTCAAGAAACTCTGTATAAAAAATACAACTTCAGTGAATGATACACAGATTTTCACAGACAAATTTTCACCAATAAATGTCCTATCAACTGAAAGCAATCTCCCCCATGCTTAAAAATTTCTAAGCATTATTTTTAATGTGTTTCAGTTATGTAAAGCCTTGCGGTCACATATGATGTAGATTATGTGGCAACAAAAAAATTATTGGTTTATACCAACTGTAACTTCCTACTTCTGACAGACAAACATGTTTGTGCAACAAGTTCATGGCTGTACCTAAAACCATTACAAAATATGTGATGATATTTCAGCTCACTCCAGTAGCATGTGTTTTGCCTATACATTGCAAGTGCATTCAGATTATAACAGATCTGTATAGCGATCAGATCTAATTGGATTACTAATCATTATGCCAACACATACAGGGGGAAGATTTATAAATATTTACACAGTCACTACATGGTTGAAGTATGTGGCCACTTAACCATCACACCAAATCAGTTATATTAAGTACTTAATTGGTCAGGTTTTGATATTACAACCTCCACTTTTCTGCAAAGACTTTCCATTAGATTCTGGAGCATGGCTGTGGGGATTTGTGCTCATTCAGCCAAAAGAGCAGGTTAGGTATTGATGTCAGACGGCTGGAGCCTGGTGTGCACCGTCTCAGTTCATCCCACAGGTGTTCATTGGTTTTGAGATTAGGGCTCTGTGCAGGACATTCGAGTGCTTCCACTTTAACCTTGGCAAACCGTGTAGTTCATGGAGCTCACTTTATGCAGAGTGGCATTTTCGAATCTTAATGCTACAGCATGAAAGCATATTTGAGTGATTTCAATTTTGTGGCAGTACTTTTAAGGAAAACAACAACATAAGTGGACGTGAAGATCAGATGTCCACAGATTATTGGCTTCACAAAAAATGCAACAAAAAAAAAGCCCAGTCTTCTTATCCGTTGTGGGAATTTCGAGCCCAAAATGAAGTCATCTGCCCAAAAACTTCAAGTTGTGAATGGGCTGTAAAATCCAGGCCAACAATTCACTCTGGCACAGAGTAAACTGCTCCACAGTCCAAACTGTATAAGCCTTTTATTCCAATTAGCCTCACTGATAAGTCGCTTTTTAAGGCTACATTGCTGTTTAGTACCAATCTCTTGAGTGTGTCTTACTCTTACTTTCACTATTATGAATAAAAATGAATTCTATTATTATTTCTTTTACAAAACATCTCAAATACAATCACGAATGTTCAAGACACACTGGAAGGTGACGGAAATAAATGAACAGAAATAGACACAACGCTCTCACGTAAAAATATGAAATTAAATATACACTATATTATGAAGCCAGCTAATTAGAAAACCCAACAATTTGATTAAGCTGCCGTGTACCGCACAAAGCTAAGTCTTCTCATTAATCTTGAGAATTTATTGCAGCCACTCACCCAAAAACTTTTTTGTATTTGTGAATGGTCATATAAGTCCAGGTCAATTTATCACTGTGGAAACGGGTATACCAGCAAACCAGCTAAACAAACAAACTTGATCAACAAACATTTTAAATAAGCTGTAGTGCATCAGTCGTGAGATTTTCATGCCCAAAAGTCACCCACATTTCCAAGTCCATTTATTGTGGAACAGGGCAAATCTGAATTCATCAGACCCCATGGCCTTTTCCCATCGATCCCAAAGTCAAAACTTTAAAAAGCACATGAACAATATTACTCGTCTGTGTACTTCCATCTATGGAATATTAACCACCTTAGTCCGCTCCTCAAATACAATTCCATGGCTATTCCTGTAAATGCTCTAGTTACCTCACGCATTGATTATAGTAACTCTTCTTTTTGGGTTACCTTCATAAAATTACTAGAACCTCCTCCATCAAGCAAGTCTCTCCAGTTCTTTATTATCTTCATTGGCTCCCTGTCAAATACTGACTAGAATACAAGATTCTGCTTCTCACTTTAAAAGCACTTTATAACCATGCACTTTCAAATCTCTCTTGTGCTTCATCCCTACATCCCAAAGCACACCCTCAGATCTCCTTCATCTGTTTCCCCTCACTGTACCTGCTGTCCGTTTAGTCACTATGCGGTCCATAGTGCTCCTCACTTTTCGATTTCTCTTCCACAATAAGCACAGGAAAATAACCACACATAAATATCAGAATGGAACTTTGAGCCCAAAAGTATTCAACGACCCAAAGAAATTTTAACTCATTTAAATGAATTCCGAAAACGTTATACTCCTGAGCTAACTAAAGCCCTCCCCCCCCCCCCCCCCCCCCCAATTAACCTCACAGCCAAGTGGTTTTACAAGATACATAGCTGTTTAATCCTAATCCCTTGGGTGTGGAAATGATCTTGCCTTCACTATTTAAAAAAAACAACAACATGATTTCAACTATTATTTGGTTGGATTTTTTTGTAACAATTTGATTTCACCAAAAAATCCGGTCATTTCTGATCACGATAATTCAAGATTTTCTTCTTTTTTTTTCAATTCTCACTTTAATTGATGGTTCAACACCAGAATTTCTTTTTTTAGCAGAATAAAAACTGACAGAAATTAAAGCACCACACAACAGGCTTTCGAGAAAATATTGAACAAAACACAAAATAATGAAGCTAAAATGAAGCCAACGAAACAAAACCCGAAAATTTTGAATGGTCATTTTAAATAATACCCAAACCAACCAGGGTTTGTTAGATTTCAAATTCCATTCCGCCAGCATCACTGAAATGACGAATATGGAGGAAAAAAGATTATAAAGTGTGACAACAGCATGACCAGCATACTAAAGATATTTTGGAGTATTTTTCGGGGCATCACACAGGAAAATCATGTGCTAGACTGTCGTTAACTTCCTTATACACACTTCCACCCTGGCAAAACTGCAACGAAAAGTTGGCTGTATTTTTTCCTATTCCACACGATGCACAAGGACCGAGTTGAGTAATTTGTCAGGTCACATTGTTAATCCAAAGCAATCACCTTGTTTTTCTTTTTCTTTGAGAGGATCTGTGTTGTACACTCTGAAGCCATTTTCCATTCCACATGCAAAGCAACCTGGAAACGGACAGAAAACCAAATAATAAGACAAAATTTACAGCACATTACTTCAATCTAAATAAAAAGTAAATCCAGTATTCATCATGACAATGTTATTATTAACGCTTCGGAATTAAATATACACCGGGGACTTCTACAAACAAACGCAGAATCTTATACAAATCTAAGAAACAACTATTGCTACTCATGCTGGTTTGCATGTGTGTGTTAGTAATTAAATGAAATAGTAAAACTAAATTGTATAAACAAACCAGTTAGCTTGCTATGTACTTAGCAAACCACGAACAGTCATTAAAAAAAGACATATGCAACTATTGCAACTGGTATTTTTCAATCTAGATAAGTTAAATACTGTATTTGAATAAATAAAAAGACATTTAAATCCAAATATATACTTTTTATATTCCCTAGTTCGACCTCGAATTAGCTAGCTAGCTAGTCGAGCTACAGACTGTCGCCCTTCATGGGTATAGCATTGGTGACGTTAGCTTAGCCTGGCTCAGCAGGAACAACACAAACATCCTACCGTGATCTTGGTTGAATCCTGCATACAGAAGTCCATTACCGTGAGGGTTGGATGGCAATAAATTCATTGTGCCTGGACGTGCGAACCTGTCAAAATGACCTGCTTGAGTGGTAACTGATTGGACACCATTCCTTTCCGTGGGCTCTGTTGGATCTTTGCTGTATCACCAGGCGCTCCTGTCCAGCGCTCCCTCCTTTCTCAGCAGGAAGCTCGAAATATCGTCCAACAACCGCAGGGGAAAATAATCAACCAGAGCAACGGATTGGAGATAATATATATTTACTAAAGTATATTATATATTTACTATAGTAATAATGTCCAATTTAAGTCAAGACTGCTAGTTTCGAATGTTTTAACATATAAGAAGAAGCTCTGCAGCTGAGAAAAATCTGTATGGAGGAGAAATACCTGGCTAATCTGTAGTCATCAACTGTTTATAGAGTTTAGCTTTTTTTGGTTACACACCTCAAATTTGATGTGTAAACAGTTTACGCTTAGACGGAAAACAAACATGACAGAGATTAAAAAAAATTAAAAATCCCAAATGCGGAAAGGGAAATGAAATACAGAAAAATAATACAATAATAATAATACAGAATGTTTTGTAAAAACAAAATAAATAAAACCGATTTGATCGAAAGGAGTGTAGTATGCATTAACAAATCCAAAGGTCCTGAATTACAATGAAATGAGAGTGAATTTTAGGTCTATAATATATTTGAAGTTTATAATGATGTATCTCTAAATACCGAGCACAAGCCCCAGTGGCCTAATGGATAAGGCACTGGCCTCCTAAGCCAGGGATTGTGGGTTCGAGTCCCATCTGGGGTGAATAACTTTTTCCGATAAATAAATTGTTTACTTTCCCCTGTTTATTTTAATCATGCCTTCAATGAAAGCTACGAAAGTTACTAAAGTCAGGGGGAACGGATATTTTACTGTAAAAGTGGCTTTATACTATTCGAGTTTTATACTGCTACGTCCCTGTATGTCATAAGCGCAACGTTCACGTATTCTTCGTGTGATTCTTGGGTTTCCGGCAGTTCCTGTTAGAAATATTATTTTGCACATTATTATGTACAGATTCCAGACCTACGGCTGAACCTGATTTATCACTGTACAAGGACATAGTACAGATAGGACAATCACGCACCTTTATAAGCTCTTATATAATCTGCTATTTCTATCTGGTTCCATGGTGTAATGGTTAGCACTCTGGACTCTGAATCCAGCGATCCGAGTTCAAATCTCGGTGGAACCTAAATTTATTCCAAAAAAAGAAAACAGTGATCTTGTTATTTAATTATAGCCAAGTCCATTATTTTATATATATATATATATATATATATATATATATATATATATATATATATATATATATATATAATTTATCGTCAATTACGGCAAGATAATAATATAATAGATTATCATCTAATAATTCGTCAAACAGTCCATTAATCAATAAATAGTTTGTCGTTACGTATTGATCTTTTTTGCTGAAAAGCCTGAAAATGTTTTATGCAAATATTCATATAAACCATTACATTTACGCTCTCATTTTAACAGCTGTTGGATTGAATAGCTGGAGTTGCCCTGGGAAGTAAAGTACATAAAAAGGCAATTCTGCCTAGAACTATAATAATGATTTAAGACATTTTCTTTTAAAGGTACACATCTCAGGACACGTTCCTGTTTGTATTTACTCAATGCAATACGGTGTTTTTATTAGAACTCTTATTTTATTTAAGACGTTTTCATTTATATAGTATACGTCCCAGCGCATTTCCCGGAAGTAGTGCGTACCTTACAATCAACATGGCGGCTCCCATAGCAGCATGTTTATGTTTTTCCCGAGCTGTACATTTTGCAAAGGGGGGTGGATTAGCACGATATATGTTATCTAGATTAAAATGGGATTTGTTTTTAATTCGACATTTAGGGAGTGGTCAAAAGCAACTGTCAGGGCACTCGGATAATTCCCAGGTAAGGGGTAAGGTATAGATTGCATACACGCGTACACATATGTACCATATATTTGTGTGTGTGTGTGTGTGTGTGTGTGTGTGTGTGTGTGTGTGTGTGTGTGTGTGTGTGTGTGTGTGTGTGTGTGTGTGTGTTGTGTAGTGTACACGTACCTCATTAACTGTATACATTCAACAGGGCAAACATGCTGCTGACATCCCAGTCGGTGCGTATTGATGATCATAACCTGAGTAATAACAGCTGCTGTGTGATTTAACTCCAGTTTTATACTGTTATTTTATTTGAAACAGATAGACTTAAAATAACCTACAGTAAGAGCAGTGGACCAGGGGGTCAACACGTAAATAAAGGTTGTATCATTAATATTTAATATTCCACATTAGGCATACTTGTTATTTCCTGTTATTGAGGATTTTGTGCAAGCTAAATATATTTTTACAATTTTTTCTGGTTACACAGTCAATACAAAAGCAGAGGTTCGGTTTCATGTGCAGACAGCCGAATGGATTCCAGAGGAGGTGAGAGAGGAGATCCTCTTAAAGGTAAGAAATCAAAGAGAAATTGTGCATCATAAACATCAATATCAATGAAGAAATGTGCATTAAATATAACCGTTTATCCTTTCCTCTACATATGCATTTGCAGAATAAAACTAGAATAAATAAAGCTGGTGAATTAATAGTCACTTCAGAGGTTAGCAGAAGCCAACAGAGGAACCTCACTGACTGTGTACAGAAAATCTCCGAGATCATTAGCGAAGCCAGAGAACAACCACCAGAGCCATCAGCAGAGGATCTCGCCTTGAGGGCTAAAAGGTGCATCTGACAGTCAATACAAAATGATGTCTGGGGGAATTATTTTAGTGATCGTACAGGACATTTTTTATGTACTGAAGCAAATAAAACTTTGCTTGCTTATGTGATTAATTGGGTCTTTAATGGTCAGTGAAATTTGTGGAACAGCCTTCTTTAGGCAGTTAATTTTGTAGGGTCTTCTATTTGTTTTTTAATAGATTTAGTTTTGATTCCCCAGGTGATAAGGGATTTTTTTCTTTTAATAACCACAGCCTAATTAGTGCGTAATTTTTGGCATCCCAAGGCAAAAAAAAAAAGTTAAAACGTCTGCAATCACACCATTTGGATATCTTTATTGCTAAAACGTTCAGTATTGTAGGTTATTTTATGTATATGAAAAACCTAATTTTGAAGTCCCATTTCAGTTTCAGATTGTATCACTGTAAGTGTAGAAACGTTCAGGGGATGAATATTTGTACATTGTCCATAGTCTATTTTAATGCATTTTTCTTTTCCTACAGATTAGAAAAAAGAAATTTAATGAGGTTGAAGCAGAAAAAGATCCACTCTGCAACGAAGCAAGCACGACAGATTAATTTTGACTGATTTGCAGCTGTGAATAGAATTTCTCTTTTGAATTTATTGTAAATATGTGTTGTAAGTAGTGTGTAATATTTGAAGAAAGTTTGTGTTTGAGTAAATAAATGTAAATGAAAAGAGTGTATTGTAAAGTTGGAAGAAAAGAAGAAATAAAGAATGAAGAAATTGAAGAAAAATAAGTCAAAAAAGTATTATTCAAGTTGAGTTACATTTTTACACAATAATTAAAGAATACACACACACACTCACACACGTATGTGTATGTGTATGTGTGTGTGTGTGTGTGTGTGTTGGTGTGTAATGCAATTTGTAATTATTATATGAAGAGAACGTTCTCTATTAATTTACAGAAGATTGAGAAAGAGAAAGGGTTGGAAAAAAAGCAGGCTAGCAGAGGATGGTTTCGATCCATCGACCTCTGGGTTATGGGCCCAGCACGCTTCCGCTGCGCCACTCTGCTGCTTGTGTGACGTCGACGCTAATCAAGTGTAATCATGATGTTCTATAGTTTAGCTCAGCGGTTTTTAACTGTGAAATAGGACCGTTTAGTGAGGCATAAATACGACTGGTGGAACGTAATGAACAGCAGGTTTTCTTTTTTTCTTCATTAATGTTCAATTATGATTTTACTGAAAATTAGTGCACTCAGTATAACCAGAAACAAGCACTTAAGACATTAATGCATTGAAATTAAAACATCAGCGCCTAACGCAACCATACTTTTATTTTCTCTTATTCAACTCGATGCTATTTGATTTTTTTGATCGATAACTAGATATTTTTAATAGATTCGACTGAGATTTTCTTTTAATGAATATTAGAACCTAAGTGCTAGATTTTGATTAGAACAGAGTATTAGATTTTAGGGTGATGGAGGAAATCACTCCCTCTAATGGCAGAAAACCACTGGGTTAGACTATGTATTTGTTCATCTTCCTATTGTTGCATATACACAGGTGGAAACAGTACAACGATATCATACCCAAGTAAAAGTATCATGACTTTGATTGAATTTGACTTAAGTACACCTTCTTGCGCTACCTTTCCTCAGTTGAAATTCTTTCTCACGACATCTGTTCATCTACCTCACAGCTCGCTGGTTACTTGGACTGCACCCTTGTCTGCAGGCGGACAAATCCACAGATCAGCCTCCAAATGTGGATCATGTGTGGTCCTTAAGCCAGGTTAGCTGTCGCAAGCCGCCCATGCTCGCATCTACTTATATAGATGCTCACCTCTTACACTTCTTTTTCATGTTGCGTTCCAAGTCATCATCAGCTATGGCAGTGGACAACCAGACAACCATGGGCCTTCCTGGGATGTCTTCCTGGGATAAAATAACACGCATCAGGAGGCTATTGATTAAGGTGATTGGTTCTCTGATTGATCTGAGCGATGCTTTTTTCAAAGTGTCTAGAGAGCAAAAGTGATTTAAAGCACTGCCTGATATCGGCCGCTATGACAAGGTGACAAGTGCGTGCGCATCAGCTCTGCGCCACTGGAGGAGAGTGGAGTTTTACGCTCACTGGACCCCCCTAGGAGGAATCATGCTGTGGAAAGTGGTGACAACAGTTGCCTCTGGATGGGGAGCAACACAAGGAGGGCAGGACAGTAAATGGTGCTTGGTCAAATGTACTTCACTCAGCCTATATAAACTATTTGGAGGTCCTTTCTATGTTCAAGACTCTTAAGACATTTCCTTCCCCACTTTTAGGGGCATCAAATTTTTGTTTGCTGCGTCAAGACGACAACCATAGCACATACCAACCGTCATGGAGGGATGTGCTCCCACAAGCTCCATGCTCTAGCTCACAAGCTGTTAGTTTGGAGCAAATGACATTTTCTGTCGCGCAACTCACGTCCCGGGATTTCTGAACAGGGCGTAGATCTCTTTACAGGGAGTTGGGTGAAGACCTACCTCTTCATGAAACATTTAGCTAGCACTTTTTCCACTTTGTTTAAAAAAACATTTATTGACAGGGTTTAAGGATGATTGCATCTTAAATTTGTAATTTAGTTAACCAGTGTTGATTTATTCGGTGATAGGGACTCTAAGCAATGTATGTACATTGCTCTTTAAATGCCATAAATGTAAATATATTTATAAAACTGAAAAGTCTGAGAGAATTAAAGTGAAGGGGTTGCTCTCTGTCCTGTGTAATGTATAATACAATAAACGCGCAAAAATAGTGCAAAATGCAAATAAAAACTTCTAGCAGAGGATGGTTTCGATCCATCGACCTCTGGGTTATGGGCCCAGCACGCTTCCGCTGCGCCACTCTGCTGCGCAGGCAACGTGTCAGCAGAAAGGTTATTCAAACGTATTATTAACATATTAAACACATTTTATGTATCGTTATCAGGGCAACAATATAATTTCTTGTATACAGTATTTAATGCCTAAAGTGATTCTTAATGTAAAAAGCATTGAAGTGAAAATACATTTAAATTAAATAGAAACGCAATAATTACAATTATTTCTGGAGGGATTGTAAATATTAACACAGTTTATCATTTTAATATAGCAAAAAAAACACTATGATAAAATTTATTTTCGGTTGTGACTGGGGGAAAAAGTCGACCACGAAGGGACTCGAACCCTCAATCTTCTGATCCGAAGTCAGACGCCTTATCCATTAGGCCACGCGGTCACTGCATGCAACAACTCTCGAAAGACCCTACATGACTTACATTAACGCGTCTTCGCATTAAAGCGTAATAATTTAAATGTAATTTTACTAACACGATATTGTTACTATTTCGGCTATTCAACATTATTTTCTGAAACGTAATATAAAACTTTTTGGAATATATGTGTTTTTAGCACAGGCATACAGGGCTGATTTTATCCAGCCTTGTTTCCGACCCACGTCCATTGCTTACACACACGGACGCAAGGTGTGCGTGACAGCAAAATCATTTCACGTGATGAAAGATATGTAACAAACGCTATTTCCTAATGAAACTTCATATCAGGCACATATCGGAGAGCTCCGTAAGTCGTTCAGGTCCTACAGCGCCACAAGTCACTACTACCGTTACTCTGCGCAGTAAATACAGCAGATCTGCAATGCAAAAAAAACATTTTCAAACATTTTAAAATATATTACATTTACAACATCTGGCAGATACTACTATCCAGAGTATCTGATGTACAAAAAGAGCATTGAATCCATGTCTATGAACACACGAACACCGGTTTGTTAGGTTACAAACTTAGGATATTAACAAATTTAGGCTCTGGTTTTACACACGCACACACACACACACTACAGTGACTAGTGCTAGAAACTAGTGAAGGGGAAGGTGAAGGTGTAATAAAGTTGAATAAAGCAAATACCAGTGATGCAGGTCCAGTTTAAAGCAAAATACCTTCACATTCTTATGGAGCAAAACCCCTGGCCGTATTTAAGCGACTATTTTGATTTCAGGTGCTAGAAAGGGTAAGTAATTAACAGCTATAACGGGCAATTGAGCTAGCTCTATTTCCAGTGTCACGATTGAAGTGTCATATGAAATGAATGAAAGTATTATATTTTAAACATACAGTGAAAATCACAGGAATGGCAACAAAGCAAAAATACTATCATTTGTAAATTTGTTCCTGCAATTAAAAACTAGTTTTACATTTATATTCCTGTCTTTTTATTTATTTTTTGTCTTTTTCTTGTTAACTACACTAGCATTCCCCCACCCCACTCCTGCTTTAAAAAAAGTAACAGGTAACTTTTCTACACACATATATATATATCTCTTACAGAAACACTTCACTAGCACTTCTTCCACTTGGTTTATATATATATATATATATGAAGATTATGAAGATTAGCCAGTGACTCTGCAGACTCTGCAGGACATCTAGATGAAGTTCATTCTGCCACCTCGGTGTCAGAACAGAGAAGAGCCATGAAGTAAACTTATCTTTTACCCTGAGAGAAAGTGGGACCAGTCGAGTGGCGAGGTGTGTATGTTTTACTCCCTTTTTTTGCAGCAGTTTATCTAGACAAAAAGCTTATTTCATTTTGTGAATGGTTATTTAGGATATAAATAACATGGCATAAATAACAGTAATAAATGAGTAAAAGAAATCAGTAACTTGGTTTTATTTGCTTTGCTCAAATATATTTGTTACTGCTTTTACTGTACATATTAGATAAATTTCAACAAGGTAATTTAAAAAGAAACAAACAAATTGTTATGCAGAGAGCATATCCCTGAAACTATTCTAATCACATATATGTTGAATAAAATGTGAGAAGACTAAAGTGGTGACTGGTAGAAGCCGAGTACCGAAAAATGTTTTGCACAGAAAAAATTAAGAAAAGAATTACGCTGTAACAACTTTTCTATAGCTTTTCAGAAATATTTTTACATTTACTTGTAATTCTAACCAACAATTAATTCAGAAAACAACACTGCACACAGATATATACATCCTCCAATGATGAAAAAAAATTCTCCTGATTTGTTCCTTAATGTTTATCAGATAGTCTCTGGAGAAGGGCAATGATGGTGTCTTGCTTGGATGAAATTAATTCCAGGGCTGTTGCCATCCTTCCAATTGCCTCAGCCATGATACCCAGTGTTCTTTCCTGCCGCCGCTCACGCGCCTCCTTTTTGCGTTGGCGTTGTTCATCCAGGCGTTCGTGTTCTTCATGACTGGTGATAAAATTGCGAAGAAGGGCAGTACGCTCACCTGCGAACCCCTGCTGTTGGGCAAAGCGAGAGGCCACTGAGCCGAGCTGAAGATGCCGAAACCTCCGTTTCAGTGGCTGCCTTGTAATCTTGGAAGCAGGTTTGGGGGAAACATTGGACATGGAGATTTCAGTGCTACACGGAGGGCTTGGGTTTGGTTTTGGGGATGTGTTACACAGGACTGGGGATGTCACCAATGTAGAAATTGGGGATGGTGTGGTGAAGAGACTACTAGGGAGCAAACAAGGTGTAGCCATTGTAGCAACTGATAAATTGTGTGTCTGATGCTCTTCAGACTTTACAGGTGTTTTAGTTGTGGCTGCAAATCCAACAAGAGTGGCTGAAGCAGTGTCGCTCTGATTGATCTTTGCTTTTCCTAACACTTTGTCCATCCTCTAATTATGTGATGTGACACAAAAAAATGTGAAGATAAAAAGCTTAAAAACAATTTACATAGAATTACATTTCATTACAATTACAAAGTGATTAAGTAATTCTTTAATTCTTAGCTAGTATTTTAACATACCTCAAAATATTCCCACGAGGTCTTGGCCTGTCCTCTGCCCAGCCTGCTGCGCTCTTTTACTCTCTTGTATGTGACAATAAGGTTGTTCCATTTTCTTCTAATCTTTTCTACTGGCAATGAGTGCCCAAGGTTCACCAGCTCACTCTGGACATTCTGGAAAAGACGGGAACGCTCATGGGAGCCATACATGTCCCAGCAACGATGCATCGCTTCAATCAGATGCACAATAGCATGATGAGTAAATTCTGATGAAGTCGACACGGCTTCAGGGTAGGCCCGTGCTGCAGTACCTTTTCTTGCTTCCTCCCTGCTTACAACTGTCAAAAAGTACATATTGGTCAGTATTAGGAGTTTTCTGGTACTATTTCCTAAATAAATAACCTCATCAACATTTGTTCATGTTCATTTTGTTCCCAATAAACATAAGTTCTAACCATCTATTTACATGCTATCTTTCAGAAAGTATGCAAGGGTCACCAAAACTGTCCAAATTTACATCCTGCAGGAGTCTTTCCAAATTTGAAAAGCACAGAAAGCACAGAAAGAAACTTTCAGTGAGGGAAAAACAATGGCATACTCAAAAATAAGGAAAGTTTTAAGCTGAAAACCAAGCTTATCGAGATGAATGTGTGCAAATAATTTCCTGCATTTATTCTTTATAACTTATTATTCGTGCATCGAGCTGTCTGATGCTTGTGGGTCTCATTTTCTGTGATTCAGGTGGGGTTGTCAAAAGTGAAAACATTAAACGCTATTACGAAACTAAACATTTGAAGAAACATTACCGTCATCAATCGGATGGGCAAGGAAAATAAATCAGCTCAAAGCCCAGTACGAGTGATCAACAGGTTCTCCCTCACTTACTGACAGCCCAATAACGAGCAAAGGAGTGTTCACTTAGAATATAGTGCGTTAGAGGAAAACATAACAAGCCGTTTACAGATGGGAAATAGTAAAGGAGGACATGAATGCTGCGTATGAAACACTTTTAGATGGAAAGGAAACTGCATCTTGCATAGCTGTGGCAGATGAGCGACTGATATTAATGGCAATGCTTAATATGTGGTATACATTTTAAGATTTTACTATCCAGAGTGTGTGTGTAAATATATATATATATATATATATATATATATATATATATATATATATATATATGTGTGTGTGTGTGTGTGTTATGGCTGTCGCACAATTGTCATGAGTTAACTCACATTTGTTTGTTCTCAGTGTACCATAAATTAATATTTTTCATGGTTTTTAATTATAAAACAAAGATGTCATACATATATAAAGTTCATTAAAATTTGTTCTCAGTGTACCATAAATTAATATTTTTCATGTTTTTTAATTATAAAACAAAGATGTTATACATATATAAAGTTCATTAAAAATCTCTTTTCAAAATAAAATGATTTTATATTTATTTTACTCTGGAAATGATTCTTTTAATATTAATTTCTTGTTAATCAATTCATTTCCTATTCATTTTTATGTAATTATTTAGTGGTTGTTTTAATTGTTAAATATGGTACGTGGCTCCTTTAAGACTTATGTTTCAGTTTTGGTTACTTTCCATGTAAACTGGGGATACATTTACCTGTTTGCCTGTTGTGAATGCGCAGCTAGTAGGTGTAATTCGGGCAAATTTTGGAAGCGTGAGCCAATGCACATTGATGGGTGTTTTTTTTTTTTTTAGTTTTGTTAATAAAACACATCTATACCCTCTTTTATATTTCATCCTAAATTACAAGTGGAAAGGTCAATGCTGAAATTATCTGGGAAGACCGCGGACAGAACTTTCTTTATTCATTTGTTTGTTTGTTTTTATTTGTCCAGAATGAAAAGTGCTCAGAGAAGTATTTGTTGTCCGGGTCTCATTCATTCACCAACACAACACTGAGGAAAGAAGCAGATCACTCACATAGTAATGCATGCCGCGTTAAACGCTCGTTAGTGCTGTTAATGTGAATTTGTGTAAACTGAGACAACCCTAATACACACACACGCATTGTTATTGTCTGTGGAGGGTTTATTTACCGGACCAGCAATTTTAGTCGAAGACCCCTGCTCTAAATGATCTTGAAATTTAGTGTTAATTACATTGTAAAAAAATGTAATTCAGAAATACATCCAGATCACTGTCCTCTTGTCATCTCTTCTAGTGCCACATGTAGTATCGATTAGCATTTTTAACAAGTAAATATGTGCAGCATCAAACCTGTTACTGGAATAGGCATAAAAACCTCTCTAGTCATATATTTAATATATTAAGTTATCTACTTAATCTACGGTTTAGATACATGTTTATGTATTTATTGTATTACTCCATGCAATGTGTATTCATACTGTGCATGTCTACATGAGAAACTCACCATGGGGCACCTTCTGATCTCTAAATACAGACACACCACTGTTTATGCTGATAGGGTCTGCAATTCAGGAACACAAAGACCATTAAAGGCAAGGGTTTATTTTTGCTTCATGGCATTAGAAAGGCAAAGCTACTCATTTCAACCTTCTGTAGAATCTAAAACACCTGGCTGTTTTCGTGACTAAGTGTAACCAGCACCACTCACAAAGTAACACAGGGGTATGTTCCTTCAGCTGTTCGACATGATGAGCCGTAATTGCAGAAGACACTCTTGCACTCGACTCAGTTGCAGCTGGACTTTCATCGCAGGATGGAGGCATGACACTTGCGGCTGATTCGATTTTCAGCGACACGTCCATTGCTGCACTGGGATTCGAAATACTGCGTTTTGTAAACGTTATCGTTCCGCGCTATAATGGCTTTATAAAACTGCGCAATGTCTAACTGCTAAACACTCCCCCGTCTTCCCGAGTGTACCTCCATAAACGAATACTTCAGAAATTTCAGCTCAAAAAGAGCTTAGCAAAAGTTTCGCGGTATTTTTCTATAATATATGCACATATTTTTTCTGCTTAGTCTGCAAACTTGCAGTGAAACACACAAAAAAAAGATAATAATAATAATGGCTGCGATGCAACTGCGCAAATTTCCTGCGTACATCTACAACGGCATTGGTCGCATCTCTCTTGCGTCACACGCAGCGCCTGCGCTTTTGCAGGCGCATTGCGCAGACGTCAGTGTGTGTGTGTGTGTGTGTGTGTGTGTGTGTGTGTGTGTGTGTGTGTGTGTGTGTGTGTGTGTGTGTAGTACAAGATCGCATTAACCCCAATTGAACTTTACCTGAACTTTACCTCATTCTATGTAAACAAGAAACAAATAGATCAAGTATAAAATATTTTCTTAGGACAAGTAGCAACAACAAACTTTAAATTAACAACAATATAAATCACTTGGCTACATGCAACAAGCAGTATCTGATATATTTTTTGACAAATGTGTACATATATGCAGTGTTGGGAAGGTGGAAATGTAATAGGATACAGATTATAAATGACCCTATTCAAAATGTAATAAGTAGTGAAACTTTTCAATTACTTTATAAAAGTAAAGTAACTGATTACTTTTGATTAATTTTGATAATTTTTGATTACTTTTGATTACTTTCATTTGTCCACTAGATGGCACTCGGAAAAAGTGGGATACATTTTGTCAATTGAGCTGCTTCAGAATCTGCAGGGGGGGGGGCATGTTCTTACTGCTTGTAATGTTATGATTGAATATAAAAGGGTTGATAAATATGTTCTCCGGTTCCTTTTATTAACAAGAAACACCCAGCATCCACTCACACTTCCTAAATTTACCTGAATTATACCTACTTGCTGTGCTCACACAACAGATAAGTGGTATATATTACCATATATTACTGTAAGTAATGTAAACCAATTTATATGTAAAGCAACCAAAACCGGAACATCATCCTTAAACGAGACACATACTGTCACACCTGATATGGAGGATCCAAGGCGGATGCCGAGCAGAGTGTGAAGTGGGCGGAGCTGGGCGCGAGCTCAGAGCCAGCTAGCCAGAGGAATGGTGAAACTAGCGATAGATCCGGTGAGCCGATTCCTAAGAGCCGAGTGAGCCGACTCAGCGATCCGAGTCAGGAGACAGACCCGGAAGTGCTGCATGTATGGAGCCGGAGCTTGAAGCGCGTTGAGCACGTTGAGCACAGGTAGCGCGAGCCGGAGCTTGAAGCACGTTGAGCGCAAGGAGCGCGATCCGAAGCTTGAAGCGTGTTGAGCGCGATGAGATGCGAGAGTCCGGAAACAGGCAGGGAAGCCGGAGGTCGGGAGATCGAAGAACGGAAACAGGTCGGTAACTATATCTTGAAGGACAAATTGCTGGAGTATGTTCAGGGTAATCTGGCACTGATTGAGGGTCTTTGGAGTTCTTATAAGTGCCAGACAGACAGACCCCATTTCCAGGTAGCGGGTTGCAGGTGGGAGGTTCCTCTGTGGCGCCGGAAGTGCTCACACCGGCTGACAGTACCCTCCCCTCCAGGGCGGCTCCAGACGACCTAACAGGCTGCTCGGGATGATCCCTATGGAAGTCCCTAATCAGGATCGGTTCCAGGATGAAGCGGGACAGAACCCAGGAGCATTCTTCTGGGCCATACCCCTCCCAATCCACTAGGTACTGCAGGCCCCTGCCGCGGCGACGGGAGCAAAGCAGGCGACGGACGGTGTAGGCGGGACCCCCCTCAACTATCTGGGCGGGTGGAGGGGCCTGTCGGGGGGCACCAGGGGGCAGGTCCGGGTAGGTCAAACTCTGGAGACATGAAATGTAGGATGGACCCGGAGTGCCCTGGGAGATGGCCACTGGGTTTACCACCTTGGAAATGGGGAACGGGCCAGCGAAGCGGGGAGCTAATTTCCGACAGGCAACCTTCAGGGGGAGATCCCGTGTGGAGAGCCACACACGCTGACCAACGTGATAACGAGGGGCTAGACACCACCTTCGGTCGGCTCCCCGGCAAAGCCTCTGGGCATTCTTGAGCAGAGCAGCCTGGGAGACCCTCCAGCCTCGTCGGCAGCGGCGGAAGAAGTGGGTGGCTG
The DNA here is from genome assembly GCA_030449085.1 of Kryptopterus vitreolus. Lineage (NCBI taxonomy): Eukaryota > Metazoa > Chordata > Actinopteri > Siluriformes > Siluridae > Kryptopterus > Kryptopterus vitreolus. Next base: position 5,921,060 of record JACRUU010000015.1, on the reverse strand, counting down.
AAGGAACGGAGGACTACGGCTCCTGGCTTGAGAAAATCGGCAGTAGGTAACCATGGACCACTTGGGAAGGCGAGAGCCCTAGTGGAAGCTGTGGGAAGGGTGTTATGGGCATATTCGATCCACACTAGCCTCTCGGACTCGACTGCAGAGGAGGCGGAGCCCGGTCTCCAGATCTTGGTTGAGCCTCTCTGGTTGGCCGTTGGTCTTGGGGTGGAAACCAGACGAGAGACTGGTTGAAATGCCCAGTAGGCGGCAAAACTCCCTCCAAAACTGAGCCGAGAACTGGGGTCCGCAATCCGAGACAATGTCCCTGGGGACATGGCAGTCTCCTTGGCAGACGGCAGCTTGGGTAGGACGATGAAGTGCCCCATCTTATAAAATTGATCGACCACAGTCATGATGGTGGTGTTTCCTTTAGAGGGGGGTAGGCCGGTTGGGTTCGAGGGGAATCCAGGGTGGCAGAAGAAGGGAGAGTTGTGACACCACTGGAAGACTTCAGAGAGCAGACCTTCGGGGACAAAAAGCAGGCCCTTCCCAGCCGGATAGCCTTTGGGCACAGGATTTCCCTCATGGGCCTTCCTGATCCTCTCCTCGAGGTCCAGACCCAGAGTGCACACCGAGACGGACTTGGGAAGGATGGTTTCGGGGTTCGGCTCCTCCTCTTCAGGGGCATGAACTCTGGACAGAGCATCTGGCTTGGTGTTCCGATTCCCAGGGCGGTAGGACAGGGTAAACCGAAAACGGCCAAAGAAAAGGCCCCATCTGGCCTGGCGAGGGTAAAGCTGTTTGGCCGATTGGAGGTACTCCAAGTTTTGGTGGTCAGTCCACACGAGGAAGGGGGTTTCAGTGCCTTCCAGCCAATGACGCCACTCTTCCAGAGCCAATTTGACAGCGAGGAACTCCTTCACCCCCACCGGGTAATTGCGTTCAGGAGGGCTAAGTCGCCGAGAATAGAAGGCACATGGGTGTAGACGATTGTCTTTGGGGCAGACCTGAGACAAGACGGCACCAACCCCAACATCGACCTCAACCACGAACTGGATAGGAGCCTCGGTGAACCTCCTCTTCAGTTCAGAGAAGGCGGCACCAGCTTCAGAACTCCAGACAAACGTACGGCGGGTTGAGGTCAACTGGTGGCCAATCCCTGATAGCTCGGATCCTGGTGGGGTCCATTTGGATATTTCCGGCCGAAAGACAGTACCCCAGGAAGGAGGTCTGTGAAACATGGAACTCGCACTTCTCTGGCTTGACGTACAGCCCATTCCTCAGGAGCCGGTTCAGAACTGCCCGTACATGATGAACATGTTCCTCCACTGAGGGAGAGAAAATAGTATATCATCCAGGTAGATGAAGACGAACACGTTCAGCATGTCCCTGAGCACGTCGTTTACCAGAACCTGGAACACTGCCGGTGCATTGGTGAGGCCAAACAGCATGACCAGGTACTCGTAGTGGCCAATGGGGGTGTTAAATGTCATCTTCCACTCATCTCCCTCCCGGATGCGCACTAAATGGTAGATATTGCACAGGTCCAATTTAGTGAAGATGGTGGCGCCGTGCAGGAGTTCGAAGGCAGAGGTCATGAGGGGGAGCGGATAGCGATTGCAGACGGTGATGGCATTAAGGCCACGGTAGTCAATGCAGGGGCGAAGGGTCTTATCCTTTTTCTCCACAAAGAAAAACCCTGCGCCTGCAGGGGACGAGGAGGGCCGGATAATGCCTGTTGTCAAGGACTCCTGAATGTATTTGTTCATGGCGGCTCTCTCAGGTGCTGAAAGTTGGAAGAGGCGGCCACAAGCAGAGCTGGTTCCTGGGAGCAGGTCTATGGCACAGTCGTACTGCCGGTGGGGGTGCAGGCTGGTAGTGAGGGCCTTACTGAAGACTGGGGCTAGGTCACGGTAAACCTCAGGAACGGCCACCAGGTCCTGGGGTCCAGGGACGATGGCGGAGAAAGGTTTGGGGGTAGGATTCGTGAGGCAATGGCCAAGGCAGTGGGTTCCCCATTGCAAAACTCGACCTGTGGGCCAATCCAGACGAGGGTTGTGCTTCCGAAGCCAAGGAAAAGCGAGCAAGATAGGGGCCTGGGAGGAAGAAATCACCAACAGGGTAAGCCAGTCCTGGTGTTGTTCCCCGACGGACATGAGTAACGGCTTGGTCCGGTTAGTGGCTTTATCCAGAAGGCTCCCATCCAATGACCTGACTTGTAGAACCTCAGGTAGGGGTCCAATAAGCAGGCGCCCCAGAGCCAATGAAGGCAGCAAGATCAATTTCCCCGGGAACGGTATGCAGGTGAACTTGAATGGTAGGCTTGGAAAGGATGGATGCATTGTGGCTCGTGGGTGACCTTCCCTTCACCGACGAGCCCTGCCTTTTGCCGGGCAGGTGGTGACGGCCTATCTCCATTGGCTGTGGGGTGAGAGGGGGTTCGGTCCCGGAACCGTGGTTGGAGAGGCAGGCTGCGAGGAGAGTATTGAGGTGGTGAGACAGGTCGGAGCGGGCGAACTTGCCGTTCCTGGCGCCGCTCCCTGATCCGCCGGTCAATGTGGGTGGCAAGAGTGATGAGCTCATCCAGGTCCTGGGGTAGATCTTGAGCTGCAAGCTCATCCTTCACGGCAGAAGACAAGTCTCCGAGGAAGGTGTCGTAGAGGGCCATTTGATCCCAGCCACTGTCCGTGGCCCAGGTGCGGAAGTCAGCAGCAAATTCGGCCACCGAACGCTGACCCTAAGCTGCTGATAGCAGAGAATGAGCTGTATCATGTCACGGCGTAGATGTTCCGAACACCATCCGCAACTCTGATGAGAAGGCGGCGAAAGATGCACAGTGGGAGGATTGGGCCTCCCATTCAGTGGAAGCCCATCTCAGTGCTCGACCGGCTAGGAGTGAGATGGTGTAAGCCATCTTAGCCCGTTCCGTGCTAAACAACAGGGGCTGCAGACTGAAGATCAAATCGCACTGAATAAGGAAGGAACGACAGGTGTCTGGGTCTCCAGAGTACCGAGCGGGGGTCGCAAGTTGGGGTTCACGGACTGCAGGTATGCGAACGGGATCAGCCGGGGGAAAGGAGCTGGAGCAGGTATTGAGCGCGATGAGATGCGAGAGTCCGGAAACAGGCAGGGTCGGAAGCCGGAGGTCGGGAGATCGAAGAATGGAAACAGGTCGGTAACTATATCTTGAAGGACAAATTGCTGGAGTGTGTTCAGGGTAATCCTCGAAGACAATCTGGCACTGATTGAGGGTCTTTGGGGTCCTTATAAGTGCCAGGCAGACAGACGCCATTTCCGGGTAGCGGGTTGCAGGTGGGAGGTTCCTCTGTGGTGCCAGAAGTGCTCACACAGGCTGACACATATCATATTTAACAAGTAAGACAACCACAAAAAAAATAATATAGAAATTAACATGAAATTAATATTAAAATAATAATTTACAGTTTGAAATGTTAAATAATTAATTAATTTAATAATTATTAAAGGGAGATATTTTGAGTGAAATGTATACATTTATAACATCTGTTAAAATACAAAATAAGTAAATAAATATAATATAGTAAGTAATATAATAATAGTATAGTAATAATATAATTATTAGTTTCTATTATTAAGTGCAGTAAAACCCGTTAAATCGATAATTATGAGTTTTACGAGGATTTTGAGATTACTGAAACACACGTTATGGATTCGAGTCTACCGCAGTCCACTGGGGGTGCTAGTGAGAATTACAGCTCTGCCTGCAGAACCGTGGAAGAAGTGAGTGCTCCAGAAGCACATGTGAAAGTTTACAGTGAGGTAAGTGTCCTGCAGCTTTTTTTTTTTCATGTTAACGCAACAAAATATACAAAACAAGTGGATATTTATTTAGATCTCTATGTATTTTTTGTTTTTCCGCTAATTAATAATCAGAAGACATGGGTTTAATATTATCGGTTGGTTTTGTGTGTAACGTGGAGAGCAGCAAGGCCCGTACAATACACACAACTGGACAGATGTGCTCTAGTGAGAGGATTTAGCTCCCTAAGTTTTATTTACTTGAACTCATGTGGTGTTATCATAGTTATTTATATATATATATATATATATATATATATATATATATATATATATATATATATATATATAGATAGATAGATAGATAGATAGATAGATAGATAGATAGATATAGATGTGTATATATAAATCCGTGTATTCTCGTACATTATACATTCTAGTGTTATCTTTGCGAGGTTTGAAACTGTATCCATTGTTTTTTTTTTCGTTTTGTTTTTTGTTTTTTTAAAAGCGCTCTACACGTAAAACTGAATTGAATTGTTGTGTTCAGACCTACAGGAACCAGTGAAGATGACGTCATTAGCGCACCAGTTGAAGCGGTTGGCTCTGCCGCAGAGTGACCCGAGTTTGCTGAGCCGGAGCCTGGTCGCCTCGATCCTCTTTAACCCTAAAGATGCTGCCAGCATGGACAGGAGCACAATCTATGCCCTGGGTATGAATCTCAACCACCTCTACAAATATATCTCTGCACTGCCCACCCTCACAAACACACAACAACCTAACAATCCACACACACACACACACTCACACTCACTCACTCCTGCATAAACACACACACAACCATCTTACACTCAACTACTTACTACTTACCTTTGGCCTTTATTGGTGTTGGGATGAACTTCATGTCAAACAATTTAAAAGGTAACTGTAGATCTGTAACAATCTGTATAATGGTTGGAAAAAGGGGATGGGTTCAAATCTACCTTATAATCTTATAACCTTATAAAGTCTCACACACTAATATTTTGTAATGGAATTTTTCCAGTGATATAAAGACAGATTTGACCCAAGGAGAGTTCAAAGCAAAGAAAACTTTACAGGAACTTATTTAATGTGACTGATATAATTCTGAGATATGACATGCACACACACTCAAACACTACAGAATGTAAACTTGTCACTTACGATGCATGATTTTGTGATTGTTGAACTCATGACCTTTTCCAGTATTTGTATGTAAGGTGCGTATGTGATTGTGCAGGTTGTACAGGGCTTGATGAGCTGCTGGGTATTGAGCCAGCGTTCTTGGAGTTTCAGGAAACGCTCTTCAGCCAGGCTTCAGTAAACCTTGAGCGCAGCGTGCAGTCCAAGGAGGTTAACAAGAAACTAGACAAGGACATCTCACTGTTCCTCACCCGTCTGTCTCCGTACTTCCTGCTGAAGCCTGCGCTCAAGTGTCTGGAATGGCTTGTACACAGGTGCTGTATAACTGATGATTTACATAGTCACGACTGTCCGCTGTTTATTGTTGTGTTCTTGATGGTGAATGCATAGACAACTAATGAATTTTCTCTTCTTTTATATTTCAGGTTCCACATTCACTTGTACAACCAGGACTGTCTGATTGCTTGCGTGTTGCCGTACCACGAGACCAAAGTGTTTGTACGAGTCATTCAGCTTTTAAAGATTGCAGATCCCACACACAAGTGGCACTGGCTTCATGCACTTCAGGTATATACTTGAAAAAGCACAGGGTGGGAGAGAAGTAGCTTTTGTAAATTCCTTATTTCAGTGACCGTAAAGGACAGTAGGCTGAAAGACATGCTGGTGATTCCACAGACCAGCTGTGATTTGTGATAGAGTACCGAGAAAGTTATTCACTAACAAAAGTGTCAAAATCAACCATGTGTTTCATCCGTTTTAAACTTCTTGTTGTAAAAACTTGTGTTTTTCATCCAATAAACTTCTAATATATGTGGTTCCTAAGTAGTGTAGTAACATTGTTTCTTTGCCTGTAGGTCGACCCATAGTAGATTTTACCGATAATTTTGATTTAAAAAACACTCTATATCAGGGATGGGCAAACTGCGGCCCGTGGGCCACTTCCGGGTCCGCAGAGGAATTGATGGAGAACCGTCCAAATCAAATTGTGGCAAAAATCCCCGCCTGCTGTATCAGAATAAAGTATAACCACACAGCCGCACCGGAGTTTGCGCAGCGAGAACAATGATGGAGAAACACAGCGCAGTGCATGCAGAGAGAGAGAGAGACAGGGCAAATGCACAACCACACCCCCTCGTCAACAATCTAAGAGACATAAACGCGCACTGACAACCACCACCTGTCAACAACCCAAGACACAGAATGTGCTAATTCTGCTAATGTGATTTGCCTCTAGAGGTCACTCATGTAATGACGGGAAACCAGAAGCCGTTATTGATTTTTGCTGATAACCGTTCAACTATTGGTTCCAGCAATCTATGGTGGAAACTATTGGTTACACCAAGTATTGGTGCAGATAAACCAGAGGAATGCTAGTAAACAGTTCAGCAGCTTGAAGTGATCAAATATTACTGATTAATGTTATGACTGTATTATGACTTCTGTATATTATGACAACTATATATTATACTTATGATAGGGAAGGTTGTGAGTTCAATTCCAATAGACACTGTTCTGCCCTCGTACGAGGCCCTTCTCAAATATACAGTGGTTTTGAAAAACAGAACGTGTTGGAACTAGAAGTTGGCGATTCTGTTGTGTTGGTGATTGTTTGGGACCAGTGCAAGCGCCACTCAAACCCAATGCTATTATTTTTAATGGTGAATTTCAGTAATAGCAATTAGTAACTAATATTAATCACACTATTTCCAAATATTTGCAGACGCCCCCAGGATCACAAAATCTTAGCTCTAAAATTTCCCGCCACCTCCAATGTATAAAGGAATAATAGAACGTCTTTTAACCTGCCCTGTCTCCCCAACTCCCTTCTCATCTCCTCCACAGAAACCAGGGGTCCCTTTGGCACGAGGGACTCTCCTTTCTCACTGTTATAAAGATCTCGGTTTCATGGATTTCATCTGCACCTTGGTGACAAAGTCAGTCGAGGTAACCCTTTTAACCCATGTAACACCTGATTGGTTGTGGTCTCGCGCAGATGTTTGGTCCCTGATTAATTGGGTAAAGGTGTTGTTTTTCAGGCCTATTCTCAGTCAGTACGCGACGGAAAATGTGCACAGCTTCGAGTGATTTTCTCCTTTTATTCTGCGACTATTGTTCCTTCTCTGGAGGCGGTGGAGAAAGTCACGGATTCCATCATAGCAAAGTTACTTCCTTATCTCCAGCTGGTGAGTCCAGGTTTTTCTTGGCACCTTTTTTGAAACTTTTGAAACTTATTTTGTCACAATGTTGTTTTAAAAGTAAAACTTTTTTAAAAAGAAGGGAAAAAGTAAATTGTAATAGGCTGTCAATAGATTAAAATATTTAATCGAAACGAATCGCAAGATTAATTGAAGTTGAAGTTAATCTATTAACTCTATATGCTATTATTCATATAAATTGCATTCAAAATATCTCCCTTTAATAAAAAAGGTCAATACTGAAATGATTTGGGAAGACCACGGACTGAAGTTTCTTTTTATTGTTCAACATGGAAAATGCCCAGTGTTTCATTTATTCACCAACACGATGCAGAGTGAAGGAGATGATCATTCACATAGTTAACAAAATTAGTACCATTAAAGGGAATTTGCGTTAGGGCATTAACTTTGACAGCCCTAAGAGATTCTTTTTATTTTTTAAACTATAAGGAGACAACTTGAGCGCCTTAACTTTCATTTATGTCAAATAGCCACAGGTTCCCGAACACTGATATATAGCATAGCCTCCTGTACGTAAATAACTCTAACCCTGTATGGACTCATACTCATCGTTTCATTCGGCTTTGTACCCGTGTTTACACAATTAATCATAACTTAAACAACTTGCCCACTGCAAGTCACTGATTAAAGACAGGTTGGAAAGAGAGATTTTATGTGTAAATAAATATTTCTGCCATAAGAACGCAGAAATGAATCAATTCGATGGAAATGCAAAGCATTTAATTCATTCTGTAGTGACAGTGTTATGTTTTTGGCAGAATGGAAACGGTTCAGTTAGAACAGTGAGTAGACTTAAATTTCATGAATTAAGCATTATTATTTGTGATATTGCTGTAGTTTTGAAGGGTAGATTAATAAATCATAGACAAAATTTTTTTTTTTTAACTAAAAAAATATATGTATATATTTCCGGCAGTATTTGACATAAAAACGGGGTGTTTTCCCAAGCACAAGAAAAAGTGGAGCTGATCTAAGCGTGTATTTTTCATAGGGCCTGAAATCTGAGCTTTTGGATTACAAAGCTGCAACATACATGATTGTGTGCCAGCTTGCGGTGAAGGTAGTTATGCAGCCGGAGCTGTTGGACTCACTGGCACGGCAAGTGAGTCGATCAGTGAGCAGAACTCCTGTTCTGACCTCTGAAGGCTTGTCATGCCTCATTATCCTCCTCCAGAACCAGAAGAAAAGTGTCATCGGACAAAAGTGAGCATTAATCTTTAATGTTAATGTTTCGCGACTTTAATCCGTTGGTGAATTGATTTTGATCTGCAAAGTCTCATTTCTCCTCCACCCAGGACATTCGAGTACCTCTGTCAAGTTCCTGCTCTGGTGTCCACCTTGCAGTGCATTGCAGCCTCGTATGATATCAGTCCCTTGCTACAATACCTCCTGCCAAAACTCACTAATGTGGTCATCACACAAAAAGGTAGTGTTCACACGGTTTTTTAAAAATCTTCCAAATCTCAGATACATTTTTGAAATATCTTTGTAATATCACAGTGTGTGCAGAGGTTGATCAGTAAACATTAAAAGGTGTGAAGATTACCTGAGAATAATACTTGAGTAAAAGTATAGACACCTTACTGCAAAACCTACTCCATTACAACACTCCACTTTTAGTTCACAATGAAGCTTACCAAAAACATTCACTCTGCTGAAAACGTCATGAACCTGCATCTGCTGCCTGTTCACGACATTTTATCACCACGTGCCACATTTTCTTTTCAAAAAGAGCTCGAGTTCATTCCTGAAGCTTTGAGAGCAATCTTTTGGTGAAGTTGAATATAAATATCGCCCCTGTATGAGACTCAAATGAGTCAGCTCTTATACGAATTTACTTTCATTTTACACTGAATACTAATATTTATTCTACAGCGTGACATAAATCTGTCACATTATTTGTTAGCTAAAGAATTGTAAAAGAAAATCCGAAATCTTTTTTTGACCGTCTGCTGATGTTTCATTCTTGTGAGATGAAGTGTACATTTGTATTTTTATTTTAGGAAATGAAACCTCACAAAACTGTGGAGTGAAAAGTACATCATCTGAATCATAAATGTACTTCCGTGGAGAGTAAAAGTTGCTTCTGTCTTTGATATTCCAAAAAGTAGACAACAATTACATAAGAAACAAAGTGCCTTTACTTAAATACTTTATACCACTTCTGACATAAATTATGTTTACACACAGCATTTCCTAGTGCAGGCAGCAGTGAAGTCTAGATCATAACTATTCATGTATATATTTATATCTCATGTCTTTCACGTTCCCTTGTGATTTCTTTTAACAACTATTGAGCCATTGGTGATATTATTCATTAAAGTTTTGATATTCCATTCATATATTGTGTATGGATCAGCCAGAGCAGTTTTGTAAAATCTTTCTTATTAATATTTTGAATGTTATTGCTTGCCAACAGATGGCGGGGGCAAAGACTCTCAAGATGCTTCACACTTCCAGATATTGAAATCAGTCATTGAGAACCTTCCTTTGAGCACCGGCTTGGCGAACACGGTGGCGCGGTAATCTGTTTTTGATGTGTTGATTCGGGAGTCGTAATGTTCTGCATGAACAATTCAGGATTCTGAACACTGGAGAATAATCACGGATAATAATATTGGAAACTTTTGGTTTTTACAGACTACTTCTTGAAGGCTACATGTGTTCTGGGACAGAGCTCAGTTCAGACAAGCTCTCCTCCTTTAATCAGAAGGTCCAACCAGTTGTCAGGCTCTTTGAGAACAAGTGAGTTTGTACCTGTTACCAATAACTGGGATGGCAGATATTTTTGCAATATACCTGATCTTCCCTTAATTCAGATTATACAATACGTAGATAATGCTGACCTTGTAGCTCTGTAGACGATTCTAGATCTAATAGGAAATTCAGTTTTGCATCAGTGTGTGTGTATATGTGTGTGTGTGTGTGTGTGTGTGTGTAAAACTATAACACCACATGAGTTTTATAGCACATCTGTCCAGTAAAGTAATCTTTTTGGAATTTGAATATTTTGTCTTCATGCTATATGTTGAGTTTGGTTTAGAGTTTCATACAATTGATTTAGAGTATTGAATACTTGAAAAGTATTAATTTGAGCTACATTTACAAATTTCAATCGTTCAACTAAATTCTTTCGTAAACATTATCTATCTATCCATCTATTCATCCATCCATACATACATACACGTGTGTGTGTGTGTGTGTGTGTGTGTGTGTGTATATATGTATAAGAAAGAATTGAGTTGATCAATTGAAATATTTGTACATTTGTTTATATATATATATATATATATATATATATATATATATGTTCCAACAATGCATGGAGTCAAAAAAATGCTATAACAATGCTATCAAACTTGTATTAAATTTTACAGTTAGGTTTTTTTTTTTTTGGTCAAATACAAATTTGAAAAAATACACACAACCTTAATCCTGGTTAACCTCATGATCCAGGAGAGATTGGACTGATCTTTATCTGTGCTTCAGGTATCCGGTTGCTCTGGATGCTGTTTTGGTGGGGTGTGTGGGTGAGATTGACTCAGCTCAGCAGAAGAACCTCCTCCATCAATTCCTCTCGCTTACCTTGTGCTGTGGCAAACACCAGGTGTGCAGAGCAGCATTTTGTTTCCTTCAGCATGTTATTATAGATTAATTACCAGCAAGTTTTCTGATCTCAGTTGTTCAAAATATTCATTGCAAAAGGAGAATTTGTGGATCTGAAGCTTGTGCGTTTGTGACATATTGATACTGAAATGTGGTAAAATGGTATATATTGTATAGTAAAACTATGCTCTACTTGGTTTATATGTTTCTAATTCCAATATCTGCTGTATTTTGTGTAGGTTTTGGCGAACTCGGATGTCTCTTTGATTCTCAGTCTTAAACACCCTGTGTCTGCTGTGAGGATCATGGCTATAGAATATATGAAAGGGATTCTCACCTCTGGACAGGTGCGTTAAAGCTGAGATGCTTCGCAACATGCAGGAAATACTATCTGCTCTGAAAGAATGCACTTTTATGTCCGAGTCAATTACAGCGTCTATACACTTGTGTGAACACATTTTTATGGAAATTGATTCTGTTCCTGTATGCATATTTGTGCGTCTACCCAAAGGAGGGATTTGATGAGGCGTTCCTGAAAGATGCCTTACTTGAGAGGTTGAAGGACGATGTGCCTGATGTGGTGCTGTCAGCTCTCTCTGCAATGCGGGTAGGAAGACTGATGGCTGCTAGTAAAGCCTGATGTATGCATGTGTCCATGAAACTATCTTGTACTTACTGTGAAAAGGTTTTTTGTGGAAAGTCCTTGCCATAATTTTGGCACCATTACCAGTTAAGACGCCATTATCATTTTCCATTTGCTTATGTGATTACAACATGTATGGGTGCATTAATTTGAAGAAGCGGCTAAACACAGCCAAGTATCTTGTTGTATCAGGGAAGTTAGATGTTAGTAATGGCAGTTTGGACTGCCTTGATATTCTCTGGGGTGTTGTCCATTCATTTCTGAACCTCTGAATAGGATCGTGGCATTCATACTGGTAATGCCAGTGCAATTCCCTTTGTCCAGCCACTTGAGTCCTGTGGAGATTCATTTTGGATCACTTCAAACAAAATCATAAACACAATATCATACAGTAAAATTAACATTTATTAAGTAATTTGTAATTGATTATTTTATATTTTTATTTATCAACGGTGCAATGGGGGGAAAAAAAGAAAACTTACATTACAGGTTTTGAATCACGAATCAGATCATTTTTTTTAGATCAGCAAAAAGGGGGGCAGGGGAGACGAGTAATTTGATTTACCATTTATAAGAAAAGTTATAGTAAGGAAATGCTCCCATACGAAATTTATGAATAATGCACAAGACATTTTTCAAGTTCTTCTCCTCCACCAGCTGCTAGATGTTCAAGTGAACTCACGACTGCACTGTGTAGGTATGAAATTACTTAAAAAGCATTTAAAAAAAAAATCATTCATTCGGCAATCATTAAAAATTATATATTAAAAAAAAAAATCTGAAGGTTATGTGTTTACTGAACCATGAGTCGTGATCCGTACAGATCAGGGATCCACTATGAGCTGCTATTATCTATTTACAGTCCATCCGCAGTCTCGTGTAGAGCAGGAAGTGGAGCATGGGTTTTATACTGCCAATAAATACACAGATTTAGTTCATGGAAAATTTCAAGCAGCTTTTCTGGAGACAGGAATACCATATCACTATACTGTGCAAAATTTTATAAATAAATACACGAGAGAGAATAAAAATGAGTTTAATTAAACAAGTCTCCCAATTGCCAAAATTACAGCTTGGTTAAATAATATTGAAAACAAATTTTAAATATTCTATTGATTAAACTGAGAAATTGATTAAATAGAATTAAATAAATGAGTAATAGAGATGCCTGTGCAATCTTTTAAGAATATTTCTTCCTAATCTCTAATTGGGTATTTTTCCTAATATTTTGTTAGCTGTACATTGGACACATGGATTTGGAGGACACGGTTTCGTGTTTGATTTCTCTTCTACATCACGTCCAGCTATCAGACACTGAGCACTGGTGGGTACACAAAATAACACACATTTTCACTTTATACACATCATCGGTGCAGTACAGTTGTAAATGATATTTTTGTGTATTTTTTCTGGAAGAACTAATGTCTGAATGATGCTGTGTGCAGGTACTCTGTATTAAAGGAGGCAGTTGGAGTTCTTGATGATCTGCCCATCACAGAGACAAACCCTGATCTTAGAGCCCAGATTAGCTGTGAGCTGTTACCCTTCTTGCTAATAACAAATTCAGCACCCGAGTCAGCAGAACTAAAACTGGCATTGTGTGTCGCTGAGACGCATCTTCTATCCGAGCATCTGCTCACCCAGGGCTGGGCCAATGGTACACACACACTTTCTGACTGTCTTTCATTATAAACTGTAGTGTGTGTGTGTGTGTGTCTAGTCTATCTATGTATCTGATCTATCTATCTATCGATCTATCTATCTATACTACACATATAACACCACATATATATATATATATATATATATATATATATATATATATATATATACACACACACACACACACACACACATTTTATTTTATTACTGAACTTTTTGACTGAGCATGGAGGGTTTTTTCTGTTGCAGTGTTACAAGGAGTGCTGAAGAAAACTCCACCTTCAGATGTCATCCGAGTGGCCAACCAGATGCTCATTAGCACTCTGACAAAAAATCTGGCTCGCTTGGAGCCGTCCACTAAACGCAATGCTGTAAGTATAGGTCTCTACTCAAATGGTTGTTCCCTGAGTATTCTAATTTTTGAGTTTGCATTCTGATCCTGGAGGACGGATCTCTGACTTCATCTTTGTGCTGTTCACGCGCGCGCATGTGTGTGTGTGTGTGTGTGTGTGTGTGTGTGTGTGATGCAGATTGAGCGTGTGTGTGCGTTGCTGGCCAAGCAGGGTTGTGGAGAGCGAGAGAGGGCTTCCTTCGTTGTGTTGATCTGTTCACTTCTCCAGACTCTGGATTCTCTGAATGAGAGCACACACCTTCACACAGCGCAAATTCTCTTCAGACTGCTTGAGCCGTCACTGAGAAAACTCCACACGCTACAGACTGAGGTCTCGACACACACTCTCGACACAATACATACACACACACACTCTGAGAAAAGCAGGATATTGTTATTCATTTAATAAACAGTAGGAAACACATATATATATATATATATATATATATATATATATATATATATATATATATATATATATATCCTAGTCACACATTAGAGCATTTTTTAAAAAGCTTTTGTTCTTAGATATTGGATACAAAAAAGAAATATATTATCACAAAAAATCACCTTTATACAATAATATACTCACAAATTTCTTACTGATAAAGCAACACAACTATTTTATTAATAAAGCAGTCATTATATGTTAAGCTGATTTCCCATTACGTTATATTAACAAGGAATTTTTCATAAAAAATTTAGTTATTTGATAACCGTTTCCAGGCGATTTGCTTATTTTATTGTAGTCATGTTACCATTGTAACTTGTTTGATATAAACTAAGGAATTTTCCTTATCATTTGTTGTCTTTCCTGTCTGACTGGTAAATGTGTTGTTGTTTCAGGTATGTGTGGGTCAGGATGAAACCCCTCCGGCCATGTACGAGGTGCTCTCAGATTTTCTATTCGAACTGCACAGTGGACAAAATGCCGAAGAGAAATATCGCTTACTGCTCCTCTCTCTCCTCCAACACTTCATTAATAACCTCAAATGTCCCGAGTCTACATTTAAAGGTAGATTTTAGTCTATTTATTTATTTATTTGTCTTTTTATACAATCTATATGAGACATTGTTTGGCCTTTGACATTCATTCAGGATTGTTATTTGTGTTTAAGGTGAACTCTGGTGGAACCCTGAGAAGCTTGACATGAATACGTGCTGTTACCTGCAGCTGCTGTGCCGCCTGTTCGACACTGTAATGTCTGGGTCTAGTCAGGGACCTTTGACCTTCAGTTTTCGTGCCCTCTTGCAGTCATTATTTCAGGTACCATAACAGCATTACCTTCTTTAAGTGCTTATGTTCAAGTTTTAATTTTGTGTTTAATGTAACACTTCTCACATACCAGCACATACCAGTAGTTACATAAATGCAAATGGTGTTTTCAGGGTAATGGCAGGAAACCTCTATAAATATTACTATGTAGCAGAAAAATATCATAAGCATCCAAAAAATATCAAAGTGTCTGATGTAAAACAGACAAAACAAACTATTGATTTAGCACTATAATTACATTCCAGATAGTATGTTTGTAAGTAATACAGTTTCTATAAAATTCCTTACAATTCATATTCATTCCCATAAAGTCACATCCTTTAAATTGCAAGTCAATATTTCCACATTTCCCCTGATGAAGTACCCATGGAAAGTTTCCACCCCAACTCTAGTGCCAGTTGAACAAACAGTGAGGGCTGTGGAGAAAATTCAGGCCAAAGATGATGCCAGAAAGTTTCCAAAATTTTGGATAATTTAAAACTAAAACACAGATAACACTGTACAGTGCTGATTCTGTTTTTAAGTCATTTAAAATAGATGTTTGGATTTTATTTATTGGTGGTTTAACGTATCACAAAACTCTCGGTCCGAATTAAATAACAATTTTTGAGTCATGTGTCATTATTCGGATCACAAATAAGGGGAAGAGACGAATCGAATTTACTTTCTCTTAATAATAAGAAAAGGTTACAGCAAGGAAACGCTCCCATACATGTGATTTGAATGAAACCCTCCAATACTTGTGATTATAAACCCTACATGGCACTTCTGAACACAAACTTACTAAACTACAGAAATAAAACGCCACATCTGTCAGTATTTTAAGATTTGTACAGCACAAGCATGGTGATGCGTGTGTGTGAATGCTGTAAATATAATATAGAGATGTCCGATGTTTAATGATCAGCAGATGATCAGACTGAAGATGAGTTTTTAATCCAGTAAAATTCTCTTGGGGCAAATATTAAATTGTTTCTCTTACAAAAATTGTTGTCTTTATCGGTCCAATGTTTCTCTTCAGTACTCTCTTCTTCACAAACATTTGGACCGCTTTATATGATATTCATGCCATATGCAATACATTTGGTGTTTTCAATGCTACAGATTTACCCAATGTGTTTATCTTCTTCTTCCATTGGTAAATTCAGGTCCACCTGCGTGACCCTGAGCATCTCTTCAAGTTTCTGTCTCTGCTGTGGTGTTACAGCAGTAACCTAAGTGACCAGTTAGAGATCCGTGTGACAGCGCTGTTACAGACCCAGGCACTGTATGTGGCCAAAGTGCTTCTTACTGACGTCCATGCAAAAAAGCTTAATGTTCTGGTCTCACCCTCTTCACCAGGTACAGAAACCTCCAACACAGAACAGAATTTTAAAAAGCACCTGTTTGTTGTGAACGCAAGGGTTTCTGTTTTGCTGCCTCCAGTCGTGCCGTCGCTCTTGGGATGTCTGAGTTGTGCCGTGAGGGAGGTGAGGAGAGCTGCAGTGTCCGTGTTGGAACCTCTTGCAGGAGTCACCTCCTCACCATACCACCCTCTGTTAGAGAAGCTGCTCGTTTCAGCCGAAGAGCTCATCGCCGATCCGGCCTACCTCGCTCAGGTTCTTCACAGTGCATTGCATAGCAGATTCTGCAGATAAACTGATCACTGTATAATATTAATATAATTCATGCCAATTCTTCAAGGACTTATAAAGTGTTGTATTACTTGCTTTTTTTGCTTTTCCCCCTTTCTAAACACATACATTGTTAAAATATACAGTTTGTGTCATTTTTCTGAACTCAGGCGCTGTGTGTGCTGTATGAGGAAGTCGTTTCGGTGAAAAAAAGGGGAAAAAACAAGTTGCTCTTAGCAATAGAGCAGCTTCTACAATGCGTGAGATCTCCCGACTGCCCCAGCTACATGGCCAAAGTATTGCTGCGAGCACTGCAAGATGTTAATGGAGAGGTATTAGCAATTTTGTCTCTGTGTATCGCTGTATTATCTTTAAGGGCTATGTGATATGAGAAGTGGCAAGCTTAGAATGTGAATTGTTTATTTAATTATATATTTATATTTGTTCATGTTTGTCTGTTGCCATGTCTCTTGTGCTATCTTCAGTTGGTTTTGGACATCCTCCTCCCAGCCATTGAACATTTGCTAGAGCAGTGCACTCCAGACACTCCAGTTTTTCTGCCAGATGAGGCTCTGTTCCTGCAATTGCTTCTGGGAAAGTACTGTGAGGCTTCTGCTCCTCTACTTGTTAGAGACGCTAAAAGCTTGGACCTGTTTATCACTGCACTGGGCAATTCCTCGAAACCCTACTTGCACATGAACAGTTTCCAGATCATTGCTATTGAGCAGGTAAGCAGCCACCACCTTGGATTTAATTAAATATGTTGGGAAGAATTACTGTAATCATATCTACATTCCAGCACGTTATTTAACCATAACTGATGCAGGTGAGGAACTTCTTGTTTTTTAACTGTTCTGTTCCAGAAATGCCAATTTATTGTTCTGCATTAAGCAAAGAAAACTACTAAAAGTGCTCATAACAATTGGGTTATGAACTATACAATGCATTATTAAAACATGTGTCCTTATTTTCACCAAGGAAGAAATTCAAGCAGGAAAAAAAGCTGACTTATGAAAATGTGCTAAATGTAACAGATGTGAATTGTAGTAAATGTATTAATAAATATTGAGGGAAAACTAAACACATTAGTTTGAACAGAAATCAACATCCGGGAAATGATGTGTTGAATAAGCAGCTTGTGGCATCAGTGAGTCGCCTCTGGAGGTCGCACTTGCACAACGCAACCTGCAAAAACTTGTGGATTTTTGCTGATAGTCGATAACCAATAGGTGATGATGATTTGGTCTCTATTGCGAATTACCTGAGTCTACTGAATGGACCTCTGTTTTCTATCCATTTTTTTTTCTTTTTCCTTCTGATGACAAGTGCATATTCCAAACTCTGCGGGAGATATTATCAATATGAGGTTGAAATATTAATGGTGTAAGAACATAGTTAAGTAAAGTGCGAGTACACAGTCCCTATGGTGCAATGTCCAGTGTGTCATATGACATTACATAAGCCTAAAAAAAAAAGAAAAGAAAAAGTGCCCTCGTGTACCATAATCATTGTGTGTAGGAGAGGGTTGGTCAGGTTGTGTATATAATACTAAGAACTGTGATTAAAATCAGCAACCTGCCTGATTTAGGTTTTTATATATTCTGATTATGTCCTGCTTTTATGCCTGTGTATCGCTGTTCCATGGATTACCAAAATGTTTTGTGTAAATTTGATCACATTAATGTCAATGAGTTCATCCTAGAACTTTATAATCTTTCTGTGAAAAAGTTACCTGGGTGTAACCGCTAGCTGTGGGTTTGTCATTTGTTTAACTTATAAACCTAACATCCATCTTGCAACAGTCATTAAACAGCCCCAGATCATCAAATCATTTAATTACTATATTTTATAAGCTGTGGAACATAGAATATGGTTTTAGGTTTCCATCGCTTTCTCTTGAATCCCAACATGTTAATCTTGTCCCATCTGACCAAAACACAAGTGGAATCCACTTTAATTCCAATAATGTTGAATGTTTTTGGGACGTTTTATCTGAATGGAATTTAAGCTGTATTTACTTGTCGGCAGTGTAATGCTTCTTAAAGAAATCGTAAAGTAATCTTAAATGTGTTGTGCTTCTTCTGAGCTCAGATCACTAAGCAATTCTTTATGGCCCTGGGAGATGAGAACATTCAGCAGAAAATTCTGGGAGTGCTCTTCGACCTGCTCGTGGAGAATAAAAACCCAGCTTGTTCTCAGACCATCAGTAGTGTCTTTAAAGGGGTAGGGGAAGAGATTCTTTGTTTTATTTTCCCTCCTGTGTAGTGTTTGTTCTGTGGTTAGAAATCTTGCATGTCTGTTTCAGATCACTGTGGATGCAGAGTTGGTGGCGAATGAACTGATGCCTTTGGAGAAGCCAAAAATGTGCGGGAGTGTGCAGCAAACCCGCCGGAGCAAGGTCCAGCCCAAGTAAGTGGCCACCTCGTACTCCTCTACTGCCCTGGATGACATTTACATAGTTAAACATACTAATGTCCCTTTTCCTACCAAAAGGAAAGCACAGGACGCTTCACCAGTTGCTCGAGAAGTGTCCTGGCCAAGAGTCACCTTTATTTTAGAGCTTCTTCAGCACAAAAAGAAGATAAAGAGGGCTCAGATGTTGGTGCCGGCTCTTTTCAGCCTTCTCTCCAGGTACACATGTATATACATTAGAAGTCGACTGAATAAATGTGACATTTTTTAATAAATGGCTAATTGAACAGTTTGGATTCAATGGACAATCTTTCAATTGCAACCCCGCAGATGTTTGGAGGTGTCGACCGGGCAAGTAAATATGGAGTATACCAAACAGCTTCTCCTCAGTGTTCTCCTCAATGTCTGCCAGAAGCTCTCCCCACAGGGTGGACCAATCAGCAAGGGTACGTTATATGCTAACCTGTACACGTCTGGTTTAAGGACCTATCTAATGAGCTTCCTAAATTGCATCACATTTTCTCTGTGATTTGTTTAATAACATTCAAGAAATAAGTCTTTGCTTTGCTGGCTTTAAACGTAATTTATTTTACAGATGTCTTAGATGAGGATAAGTTTAGTGTGGAACTGGTTGTCCAGTGTGTGAGAACCTCAGACACGCCTCAAACACACCACCATGCACTGCTGCTGCTGGGAACCGTGGCTGGAATCTTCCCTGTGAGTAAAACACACACACACACACACACACACACACACACACACACACGCAAACACACATATTGGAGTGACTGGACAGACTGCTTTAAAGACTGCTAATTGTTTGTTTGTTTTTTTTTGCTGTTCAGGACAAAGTTCTGCACAATATAATGCCAATCTTCACTTTTATGGGGGCCAACATTATGCGCCTTGATGACACCTACAGCTTCCAGATCATCAACAGGACAGTGCAGATGGTCATCCCGGCTCTGATTAATGTAGGTGTAAGTTTTGGTTCTTCGCGAGGTTGACTTGTGTTCGTAATGGATAATTACTACTATATATATATATATATATATATATATATATATATATATATATATATATATATATATATATATAAAACTAAATACTCTCGAATAGTGGACATTGGTTTATAATCAGTAGTAGTAGAGGATGACCGATTCATCAGTTATGCAGGTTAATCAGCATCAACAATGGACTATTTGTTTTTAACGTTTTTATTTAGGCCTTTAGCAGCGTTATATTTCTCAATTATAATTAATACCTAGCTCGTCCCGCTCTACCTGTTCAAAAACTATCCGACTCCTACTGATCACCCTGTATAATTAGCAGGGTTGGAGACTGGAGACGTTTTTGACAAGCCCAGGTCAGGCAGACCCCGAATAAATATTACCATATTTATTCCATTTAGCACAGTTTATATAATTAAATACTGTTTCGCATACAGTGATTTTTTTTAATGAAATATACAATTTAATCATTTGATCAATCCGTCATCGGCAACAGCGTTCCAGTTTAGTTATTGCAAAACCAATAACCTCTAGTCTTTAGTTTTCAGCTTTCTTTCGGGTTTTGTTTCCGTTCTGTGTTCTGTTTTTGGAATGATTTGACGTCTTTTGGCTTGCGCTTTTACGGTGCACTGATGGGATTCTGATACTCCTTCACCATGCTTCCTGTCAACAACTGTTGCTTCTCTTCTGTACCGAAGGCTCACGGCGGAGCGAGTGCCCAGCCCGAGGGGCAAATGCAAGCCGTAGTGGCGCGCATCATCCATGTTTTCATTGACGCTTTGCCACACGTTCCCGAGCACAGGCGTTTACCCATTCTCAACCAGCTACTGGTCACACTGGGTCCTTCACACTTCCTCTGGGTCTTAATGCTGCTCCTGTTCAAACAGCATGCGACCAGCACCGCTATCAGCAGCACAGGACCTGAGAAGGTATTTTAAATTGATTGTGTGTCAGTAACAACTACTAACATTACGGTTTGGTAAATTTGTACTTTTCAAGGTTTATTCTTTTTATTGCCATGGTTATAAAAATGGTTATTTTTGGTTGCTCTTGGTTTTCTTGTTTTCTGCAAGTCATTTGTGTGATTTTGGCCATGACCGCCCATTAGCATGTGGATTTCAGACCGGAAGAAGTGGACAGGGAAGTTCATCACATGACCCACATTGTGCACACACAGGGATTCTGTTCAATATTTAAGGAAAGAACAATTTCCACCCTGCATATTTGTGTTTTCTGTTAAAGGGAGTAACATTTAGGAGGGTGTTTTATTTATTCTATATATTTATTCTGTACATTTGTGTTAATCAATTAATCATGATTGTCAAGAGTTAAATCACGATTAATCAGAACTTTAAATACTCTTAATTAATATGTGGATGTTTTATGCGGATGTACGATTATTATTATTATTATTATTATTATTATTATTAGTGAGACCAAACTCAACATGAAACAGGACGACAAAATATTCTTGTAAATGTTTTGATGGTGTAATGATATAAATTACACAAATCGTCAGGACACCAAACACAACTTTTGTGTTGCATTGTAGGATTTAACTTTGCCTATTATGTTGATTTATTTATATTTTGATGCATTAATTGCGTATAATAAAATGAGTGGCATTAAAATGGGTTTGCATTAATACAGTAGTAACAGGATC
Organism: Kryptopterus vitreolus; assembly: GCA_030449085.1. Lineage (NCBI taxonomy): Eukaryota > Metazoa > Chordata > Actinopteri > Siluriformes > Siluridae > Kryptopterus > Kryptopterus vitreolus. The sequence continues at coordinate 5,899,642 of JACRUU010000015.1, read as the reverse complement.
TTTTTGTCAGTTCATCTGTAAACTCTCTTCAGAGCCAAGTCACAAGGTTATTCTTTGTGTTTTTACATCCTCCTAGGTTAGCCTAAGGCTGGCCTGGCCAACCCGTGGCTCCCGAGCCTCATGCGGCTCTTTAACTAGTTTCATGCGGCTCTTTAGGAGCCTTCACATAACGTGTCAATGGGAATGGGATGATGTTCATGTGTACCCATGTGTATGATGTGGCTCTTTGCAGTAACCCAGAAAAAAAAGTGGCTCCTAGTCTCCTACTAGTTGGCCACCCCTGGCCTAAGGGTATGAGGGAAAGGTACACATAAAAAGATGAGAATAACCTTCTTGATTCAATCTGAAAAAAGCTCTCCTGGTGAACTGACCCAGAAACAAGGGGTATAAACAGACATGTGCCTTGCAATAAAAGGGCAACACATGCAAGGGAGTATATGTACCAATTCAGGATTCAAAACATAGAGAGAACAAAATGGTTTTAAAAATGGCCTTTCCAATGCAATTCTATCTACTACAGTGAAATACGCAGGGTTGCATTCGCTCTTTATCCATTTAACAGAAGCAAACCTGCATGTGTGCACAAGGTTGTCATACTTCCTTGTCTACTACCCTCTAGCCTGAGGCAACACCAGCCTCAGGCCCACATGGTAATGGAAAGATCAAAGATCATTAAGAAAAGTAGCACAAACATTGAGCAGTAACCAAAAAGTCAAAATCACCTCCTCAAATCCTTGAAGATCTCCATATGTCTTTATGTCCGGGTTTCTGGGTACATTTGGCTGTTTCCATCAAGGATTAATTCCCTTCAATTTAATTTTGTGCATTGAGCGCTTCTTATAATGGTCTCAAAACCAGAGATAAAGCACTAATAAATGAATGTCAAAGTTTGTTCCTTACAGTAACAAAGTAAATGTAACGCATTTGTACTTTACTGAAGTATTTTTATTTGGTGAGACTTTGGTATAACCTTCCTAACCTCTGACTCAAACTGGCCATGTTTTTTAGGGGGGGTGTAAAACCTCCACAGATCCTGCAGGTAACTGGACACATAGAAGGAAAGTGAGAATAAAACTGCAGGTCTATTGCAGAAGATCTTGCTGAACATCTGACTGTGTTTCAGGAATCAGCGCTGGAGCACAATCAAGAGTTCTGGGTCTTGCTGTGTTGCGAGTTTACAGTTCATGAGCAGCTCACATCTCTTGTTAAGATTCTACACTTCCTTATGGCCCTTCCAAAGGAAAAAGATGATGGTAAGTACCACCCTTTCATCCAAATTTCATAACGAACACATGTAAACACATGTAAAGTGCATCTTTGCAGCAATGCTTTTGAAAATGAGTGAAAGTCTAGATTTTGCATTTATCGTCTTTTTCTGCAGTGCTGGAGAAGAGACGGACACGACGCACAGTTTGCCAAAACACTGAGGAAAGCGCCACAGAATTGATTTTTAATGTAGAAACCCATAGTGGAAAAGAACTCCGGCATTTTAAATTCCTGTCTGTGTCATTCATGAGCCAGCTTCTGGCTTCCAGCAGCTTTGTAGGAAAGGTAAGCTGTTTCAACAATGTTAAATCTCCTATGGTGACATTTGAAGAAGGTTAAAATGATCGTGTTATTGGAAAAAGTTGGAGGTTGATCGATAGTGTACTTTACAGATCGCTAGCCGATAACTAATTAAGCACTCATTTTTTTACATTGATACTGGATAATAGATCCCGTATGAAGAAAAAAATTTAAATTAAGGACCGTAATGTCACCCGGTATGGCGCAGCCGGGGCCCCACCCTGGAGCCAGGCCTGGGGTTGGGACTTGAAAGAGAGCGTCTGGTGGTCCGGCCTCCCCTCATGGAGCCCGGCCGGGCTCAGCCCGAATGAGCGTCATGGGGACACCTTCCCGTGGGCCCACCACCTGCCGGAAGGCTCATAAGGGACCTTGTGGGTGCAATGTGGTTCGAGCAATGGTCGAAGGCGGAGGCCTCGACGACCCGACCTCTGGACACAGAGACTAGCTTTAGGGACATGGAATGTCACCTCGCTGGTGGGGAAGGAGCCCGAGCTTGTGTGGTAGGTTGAGAGATACCGGGTAGAGATAGTCGGGCTCACCTCCACTCACAGTCTGTGCTCTGGAACCATATTCCTCGAGAGAGAGAGGCTGGACTCTCCATTAATCTGGAGTTGCCCCCCGGTCAGAGACGGCAGGCTGGCATGGGCCTGCTCATAGCCCCCCAGCTTAGCCGGCATGTGTTGGAGTTTACCCTGGTGAACGAGAGGGTCGTTTCCCTGCGCCTTCGGGCTGGGGAAGAAGTAGCTGACTGTTATTTGTGCCTATGGGCCGAAAGGCAGTGTAGAGTAATGTAGAGTTCCCGGCCTTCTTGGTGTCTCTCGGAGAGGTGCTAGTTGTTTCATCTGACCTCTGTCCGTGTGTTTTGGACACTCTGGTGAAGAGAGGGGCGGAGCTGTCAACTGATCACCATCTGGTGGCGAGTTGGATTCGATGGCGGGGAAGGAAGCTGGACAGACTCTGAAGACCCAAACATATTGTGAGGGTGTTCTGGGAATGCCTAGCGGAACCCCCTGTCAGAGACATATTTAACTCCCACCTCCGGCAGAGCTTCAACCAGATCCCGAAAGAGGTTGGAGATATTGAGTCTGAGTGGACCATGTTCTCCACCTCCATTGCCGATGCAGCCATTCTGAGCTGTGGAAGAAAGGTCTCAGGTGCCTGTCGTGGCGGTAATCCCCGAACCCGGTGGTGGTCACCAGAAGTAAGAGATGCCGTCAGGCTGAAGGAGTCCTTTTGAGCCTGGTTGGCTCTTTGGACCCCTGAGGCAGCTGATGGGTACCGTCAGGCCAAGCGGGCTGCGACCCTGGTGGTGGTTGAGGCAAAATCTCTTTGGGGCTGTCTTGGCTGATGCGCCTCTGCAATATCGCGTGGCAGCTGGGGACAGTGCCTCAGGACTGGCAGCCCGGGGTGGTGTTTCCTCTTTTTAAGAAAGGGGACCAGAGGGTGTGCTCCTGGATGGGGTCCGTGGCCCTCTGTAGAGGGCTGCTCGGTCCCTGTATGCACAGAGCTAGAGTTTGGTTCGCATTGCCAGCAGTAAGTCAGACCTGTTTCCGGTGCATGTTGGATTCTGGCAAGGCTGCCCTTTGTCACCGGTTCTGTTCATTATTTTTATGGACAGAATTTCTAGGAACAGCCAGGGGCTGGAGGGAGTCTGGTTTGGGGATTACAGGATCTCGTCTTTGCTTTTTGCTGATGTTGTTGTCCTGTTGGCTCCATAAGGCCAAGACCTTCAGCATGCACTGGGAAAGTTTGCAGCCGAATGTTGAATCAGCTGGGATGAAATTCAGCACCTTCCAAGTCCGAGGTCATGGTCCTCAGCCTCAAAAAGGTGATTTGCCCACTTCAGGTTGGTGGAGAGCTCCACACCCAAGTGGAGGAGTTCAAGTATCTTGTTCTTGTCTTGTTCATGAGTTAGGGGAGGATGAAACGGGAGATTGACAAGCGGATCGGTGCAGCCTTTGCAGTAATGCGGTCGATGTACTGGTCCGTCGTAGTGAAGAGGGAGCTGAGCCACAAGGCAAAGCTCTCAATTTACTGGTCGATCTACGTTCCTACTCTCACCTATGGCCATGAGCTTATGGGTCATGACCGAAACGGGCAAGATCCCGGATACAGGCGGCCGAAATAAGCTTCCTTCGCACAGTGGCTGGGCGCTCCCTTAGAGATGGGGTGAGAAGCTCAGTCACTCGGGAGAAGCTCAGAGTAGATCCGCTGCTCCTCCACATCGAGAGGGGCCAGCTGGTGTGGCTTGGGCATCTATTTTGGATGCCTCCTGGGTGCCTTCCAGGGGAGGTGTTTCGGACATGTCCTACAGGCCTCGGGGAAGATCTAGAACTCGTTGGAGGGACTATCTCTCGACTGTCTTGGGAACGCCTCGGTCTCCCCCGGAGTAACCTCTAGTGGCGGCTTTTGTATTGTATAACACAACCCGGAAATGGATCAGTATGGATTTTTAACATCCGTTCCCACAATCAGTTAACCTATGAATCTGTCGACTTCTAGATGATGTTTAATTTTTGGTTCATTTACTAACCTAGGTGGCAGAATGCGAGTCTTTAACAGACAGATCTCTGCAGGAGCTTCAGCAAAGGTACGGAAAAAGTAATGCAGACCATTTTTACAATCTGGCCACAACATGTAATGCATATGTATAACATCTTGATGATTACTTTCTAGCCTGTTGGAGGAAAATCTGCAGTACATCCACACTGTGGCCCAGTGTGTCGAGGAGAACTCGGACAAACCCACAACCAAGTTTTGGAGAGCACTTCTTAATAAGTCCTATGACGTTTTGGATAAGGTATGATCAGTGAAATGTTCACAGATGTCTCAAGCATAAACTTTTCAAAGATAACAGATCACCTAAGAGCAAGCTTGCTGAATGTTTGCACATAAGTGTTTCTCTATGATTTATCACACAAACATACACACTGCTCATAAGTTGTTATTTTTTTTTGTTTTTTTTGGTCAGCATAAAAAAATCTCTGTCTTGTTCAATCACAACTTGGAGTGAAGGAGCAGATCTCTGCCTTAATCGTGTGGTAATAAAATGAAGGCCCTTAAAGTGAATTTGCGTAAACGCAAATGATTGATTAATAATTGACTAACGCATTCATTTTGGCAACCCTAATATAAATGTATGATCGACAGATTGTGATAAGTGGTTCGCAAAGGCCTTGGAATATCTGGAATATCTTGGAATTTTAAATGGTCTATTCCAGACAAGTCAATTTGATATATTATTTGCCCAAGACATGGAATATTTGTTTTGTTTTTTTTACTGTAAACTCTTGATAAATGCTTAGCCTCTGCAAGTGGTATTTAGATATTTATTTATCCTCGTAAATTTGTGTAAACTAATTGTTTATTGTTTTAATCAATGTTGTATTAATGATGTAGCCTAATTGAAAATACCCTTGAAAATTGATCTAAAATACTGTCTGTGGCCGATATTTCTTTTGTTCATTCTCTTCATTATATTTTTATTTATATTTTTATCTTCATTATATTTTAAAAGTCTGGGAATTCAACATTAGTCTTAGAGTGGGAACCCTGTGGTTTAACATTTTGCATTCAGTGACTTGTGCTGGGGCTGAACTGATGCTGAAATGTTTTGTGATGAACACTTTTCGGGTGAAAAGTATAATATATTATTAATAATAATAATAATAATAATAATAATAATTCATTACATTTATATAGTGCTTTTCTGGACACTCAAACCGCTTTACATTATAAGAGGTGGCTCTCCTCATCCACCACCGGTGTGCAACATCCACCCGGATGATGCGATGGCAGCCATAGTGCGCCAGAACGCTCACCACACACCAGCTTACTGGTGGAGAGGAGACAAAATGATGAAGGCAATCAGTAGATATGGGGACGGTTAGGAGGCCGTTATGGTCAGAGAAACTCTGCGAGACATGTGAGAAGACTCTAAAATCGTTGTGTTCTTTGCAGGTGAACGCCCTCCTCCCTACTGACACGTTCATCATAGTGGTGCGGGGCCTCATGGGTAATCAGCTGCCATCAGTAAGGAGGAAAGCAATGGAGCTGCTGAACAACAGATTACAGCAGAGGACGCGGTGGGAGGAAGAGCAGGTACGCACCAACAGGGTGTTCTTGGATTTTAGCTGAAATATGAAATGTTTTTTTTAATCGACAATTTCTGTATATTTTTAAAGGATTTAAAATACAATTCCTGCTCTTTTAGAAAAATAAAATAGAGAATGTTTTTTTATATTGATTAGATGATGTTAATTATTTAAATAGGCCTTTATTTTATTAAAGTTTAAATTTTTTCTACCACATTTGATTAATCTTGATGTCTTTATAAAAGTGTTTCTACATTTATATTTATTTTGCTCAAGATTTGATCACTGAATGTTCGTAATTCATCAATTTCTCACGTTCACAGAGCAAATGCCACAATGACGGTGCATTAACGTGTGAATGAGAGACTAAACAAACTCGGTGCCCACCACTTAATCTGATTTTAGTTGGTGCATTATGCTGCTGCTGTTAAAATCTACATTTAAATTGAGAATATGTATTATTTCATGTACCGGTGCAGTATTGGGCGAGTGCAGTTGACTTCGTTCTCTGTATTGTAGGTGGCTGTGCTGCTGAAACTGATCGATGACCTCTTGAGAATTGTGGGACGAGGCCAGACTCAAAAGCAGGAAGAAGAGGAGCAAGCCATTAACAGGCAGACGGCCCTGTACAGCCTGAAACTGCTGTGCCGTAGTTTCGGGAGCCAGCACCAGAAGAATTTCTTACCTGTACTCAGCACGGCGGTGGAGTTGGTGGAAAGCCACAAGGAAGAAAGGAATGTTTTGAGCAGCGCTTTGCTCTGTGTAGCCGAAGTCACTAGCACGTTGAAGGCCCTCGCCATCACCCAAGTACACAGGTACAAAGCACCAAAATAAAAATGAAAATTCACTAAATTGTACAACTTAAAACTTTTACACTTGAGTAAAAGTACAAAAGTATTTGCCTTCAGATGTACTTATGTATCCGAAGTACTAGGATTTATTATGGCTATAATGTTCATTATAATGTATATCAAGGATATACTTAAATAAGCTTTAAATAACATCCTCTCCACCCACTCTTACATACTCTCCTTCTCAAAGTCCAGTATATACTAGATGACTTAAAACCTCACTTGCTAAATAATTGATAAGATTATTCACTCCTAAATAAAAAGGAACGACTGATTTCTCAAAATGTAGTTGTGTAAAGAGTAAGAAATGTGACTAAAATTCTCCAGTAAAATTAACTGATTATGTACGGTGACGAATTACATTTACTTCATTTACTGTCTACAACGATTTCTCAGATTCTAACCAACAAAAAAAGAAATAGGATTCAATATGATTCTCTTCTACTAAAAAAAGAATCGGCAATGCTAGTGCTGTTCATCCGTCTTCGTTCTCCATTTACACTTGGCAGAAGATTTTATAATCTTCATTATATTACTTGATTATACAACTGCGCAGCTTTGGGCCTTGCTCAGGGGCCAAGGAGTGGCAGCTTGGGGAGACAGGGCAGATAAACTAAACGTTACCACCTTCCCTATTCTGACTGTTTTTTTTTGTTGTTGTTTTTGCTTTGTTGGCAGGTTACTACATTAGAGCATTTGATCATAATTGCTGTACCCCGAAGGTAGCAACTGTAATATTCAGTAAAATTGGGGGGGGGGGTTACTCTGTAAAACTGAGTATTGATACACTTTAGTATTTACAATATTTACAGTTATGCCATTTGGCAAATGGAATAGATAGTTAGCGGTTTTATATGTTTGACAAAAAAACATTAGCATTATTAGCTATGATGTACAAGTGTACATGGTCATCTTCGGTTGCTGTGAAATAATTATTGTTGGGAACCAAAAAAACGAATACGATTCTATAATTGGACACTTAAGATTAAGAATCGGATAGTTGTTATAAAATTAAAATTTCAATTTCTCTTATTGATTACCACATAAGGTAAAGAAAATAAATGCACCTAGTGATCAGTTTACAAGTTGGACTGCGAGAAGCTCTCAAGTGTTGCTGCACTTTGTAAAAAGAAGGCAAAACTATGGACAATTATTGTAATAAACTAATATGTTGCAAGCAAGGTGTCATGACCAACATGACTAATCATCTGCGGTTAGAATGGATAAGAATCGGAATCGATAAATTTAAGTTGATAACCCAACCCTAGACATGACATGGGGAAGGAATATTGATAAAGATCTTAGTTGTTTTTGTTTAAATAATACTTATCCTTTGTGTGTTGGTAAGGTTAATGCCAGCCATTCTACAGGCCCTGAAGGAGCGTAAGGATCTTTTATCTACAGAGGTGTATCTTTTGAGTGCAGTTACAGCTCTACAGAAAACAGCAGAAACTCTGCCCCATTTCATCAGCCCTTACCTTGAGGACACTGTTTCGCAGGTAAAGAGCATGTGGAAATATGAGCAAACTGGATCCCCAAATTTTACAGTGTGTGTGATCGTGATTTTAATGTATGATCTGCCTTTGTTGATCAGGTAACGCATCTAACAAAGATTGCTGAGTCTCTCTCCACTTGCCCTCAACTCAATGTTAGACTCTCCTCGCTTAGTTCCACTCTTGCAACCAAGGTGCCTCCCAGGGTTTTTCTGCCCACCCTGGCACGGTGCTACAACAGCATGGTGGACTCTCAACAGGTTTGTATCGTGAATTCCTCTCTTAAAAATGTGATCATGTGTTAGATCAAAAAATCACTTGTAGGTCCTTTAATTGAAGTTTTTTTGACATTGAAAAGTGTCTCTGTAAATTAATCGGGCATAATGAGCGGTGAAGTGAATATCTCTTTACTTTATCTCTTCACTCTGGCACCTGTTAGTGGGTGGAATATTAGTCAGCCAGTGAACATTTCTCCGTCAAAGTCGGTGAGTTAAAAGCAGAATAAATGGGCAAGGCTAAGGATTTGGAGTTGAAGAGGGCCAAATTGTGATATATACAGAGAGGGTAGACGAGAGGGTCAGAGAATCTTCCAAAACTACAGCGCTAATGAGGTGTTCTGGTCTGCACCGGTCAGAAACATCAAAAGTGCTCCCAGAAAGGAACGGGGTGAACCAGCGACAGGGCCATGGACAGCCAAGATTCACTAATTCACGTGGGGGACAAAGGCTGGTGTGTGTGTGGTCCAACAGATGAGCTCCTGTAACTCAAATTAGTAGTAGTTCATGAAGTAGTTCATGCTGTTAATGCTCAATGGGTCAACACAGTTTTGTCAGCATAAGGGGACCAACACATAATGTCATAATGTTATGCCTGATTTGTTGTATGTTTAAAAATGGTTTTGTTTGTTTGTTTTTTTTCCTTCATGTTCTCTGCACAATAACAAAGTTGGGTCTAATCTTTTCACTGATACAGAATCATCTTCATACTCTGATGAACATCCTGAAAGAGCACATTGGACATATGGAAAAGGAGGAGCTCAATTCCCACCAATCAGAGCTCACCTCCTTCTTCTTGTCAGCTTTAGACTTCCGTACTAAACACCATCAGGTAAAACCTCCTCACAGCATTAATGATTATATTAGTTTGGCCACCTTGGTGCAGGATCTACTGGGAATTAATTGAATCGAGGATCTGAGTTCTCAAAAATAAGGAGAACGATAATGAATAGAAATTCAAAGTTGAAAATGAAGATATGTTCTCTTATTGAGTCTCTTCCTTATGGAATTCTCTTGCCATAAGCAAGCCAATTTTACTTGGTGTAACAGGAATACAATTATAAAGAACAAAAATATATACACTAAACTTATACATCCCTTCATAAGCTTCATAAGTTCTTGACATTTTGTTCAGCTTCTTTTCTATAAATAAAATTAAATTGAATGAACTGAAATTTCATATGGGATTGTGGTGACTAATGCACCTGCTGTGTTTGGACAGGGAGATCTGGAAAAGACGTCTGAAATCGAGGGCTCTGTGATAGACTGTCTTCTTATGATGGTAATGAAGCTTTCTGAGGTCACATTCAGACCACTGTTTTTCAAGGTAAGCGGAAAGCAGACGCACTGCACTGGTGATCTTATTAAATAGTCCAGTGAATAAACTGTACAACACTGTGCTTTTAGCTTTTTGATTGGAGTAAAACAGAAGGAGCACCTAAAGACCGAATGCTGACATTCTGCAGGCTGGCTGATTGCATTGCAGACAGGCTGAAGGGCCTGTTTGTTCTGTTTGCTGGTCAGCTGGTGAAACTCTTTTCAGACCTTCTTCGTCAACTCCATTCTTCCCACACTGGTATATAAATCCTCTTTTTAAAGCCTTTTTCTTCAACGTTTGAATTGTATTGTATTCCAAATTCCCGTTCTTCTTATGCTTAGAATAAATTACATAAAATAAAATATACCATACTTGAAAAATAGATTGTCGACTCAAATTGGACATCAAAGACGCACTGAACACCGTGTTATTAAAAAGCCAAAAATAGTTGTATTGTGAGATTTTATTTCCTAAAATACAAAAAAGTTTGTTTAAAAAAAGATAAGTAGGATAGAAATCTTTTAGAATGTTATGTTCAGTTAATAACCCTGAATAACCATGCAGAATAAATATCACAGCAGATGAACTGCCATCCAAAAATGTAATTGGTAACTGTTATTGCAATTTGAAATATAGTGGAGTAAAAGTTCATCTATTTGAATCATGAGTTGAGTAAAGAGAAAAAGTTGCTTAAATCCTGAATACTCAGTAAAACTTGAAAGTATCCAAAAGTTACAGTAACAAAGTACATTTGAAAAATTGGCTCTGATGTATTTACTGGACAAGTAATTGTTCAGCCAAACAAAACAAAATTTGAGTTAGATTGATTCCATTTTTAGTTTTGCCAGTCATAACTGAGCCATTATAGATTTGCCTGAGAGCTCAAACCTGATCCTGCAAATCCATTTGGTTCACAAAATAAGGTGCATTCTAATGTTCATGTCTTTCAGTGGTACAATGTATGCAAATGTATCTTTCTCAATACAGACGAGGCCTTTTTTGCCTCAGAGGATGAAGGTGATGCTTTGCAGAAGAGCACTCTTTTGCTGCAGTACACATTGGATTGTCTCCATAAGATCTTTTTGTATGACACACAACGATTCATCAGCAAAGAGAGAGCAGATACCCTCCTGGTCCCTCTGGTAGATCAGGTGGGTCTAACAGCTTCCATAGGGATTGTGTCCGTTTTTCTTTTATACCTCTTCCAATGCCGCGAAGCGACTATACACTCACATACGTATGCATGTTCTCTGGCAGCTGGAAAACACATTGGGTGGAGAGCAGGTCTACCAGACCCGAGTCATCCAGCACTTGGTTCCGTGTGTGGCCCAGTTCTCTGTCGCTATGGGTGATGACTCTCAGTGGAAAGTTCTAAACTACCAGATCCTGCTGAAGACACGCCATAGCCGTCCCAAGGTAACGGCCTACTTACGTGTCTCACTGTTTATTGATATTTATAACTATTTTCACTGAATACACTTATAGTTTGTGTGTAATTGTGTCCAATGGTGCAGGTGCGCTTCTCTGCTCTGCTGATGTTGGTCGAATTGGCAAGCAAACTGAAGGAGAACTACATGGTGCTTCTACCAGAGAGCATCCCGTTCCTGGCTGAGCTTATGGAAGGTAAGTATGTTTAAGACAAACACTCACATTTTAAGCTGAACTAAGGCAGATTGCTCACTCTGATCTCTTCACTGTCTGGAGCAATTCATACACACCTCTACATTGTTTTTACATATATTTTTTTCCCCCTCGCACGAGCAAAAACACAGTCTGCCCTCATATACCAATCCAATTAATTCAATTGAAGTTGTACCAAATAATACCTAGTCTATTTGTGCTCTGTGGGATGGAATTGTTTAAAAAGACTGGTCTCGGGCAACCACGACGTCATATTTCCCTCTTCTGCTACCTGCGAACTTTCTTATAATGATGATTATTATTATGATTATAGCTTATAAAGATGATGGTGTCAGCATACACATTCTTTTTAATGCTCTTGTTATTTCAAAATCTCAAACTGTGCATGTCTGGTCACTGTAGATGAATGCGAGGAGGTGGAGCACCAGGTACAGAAGACTATTCAGGAGTTGGAGACGATCCTGGGAGAATCCTTACAGAGCTACTTTTAATGCACACATCTGGCCAAAATAAACACCTGATGTAAATTGCAACCAGTGTTCTGCACCGTGGGCTCACGGGCAGCCTTTACAGTTCCTGCCAGGGTGACCTCTGTGTTGTAACTTGCACAATAAATGATCTGGTGCACTTCTGGTTAAAAAAAGTGAACTTTGGAATTGTGTTCTGTGGTTTTTTTTTTTTTTTTTGTTTGTTTGTTTGTTTTTTTTTTAGTTCATGAATCAACAAATCCAGACCATAGGGCTGAATAAATACTGATTCATATGATGTGGATTGTTTTTTTTTGTTCTCTTTTTTACGTTAAAAATAAATTTTAAATAAATAAATCTTCCTCTTCCAATTTATTTTAATAAAAATAATTTCAGAATTTCAGATAAGCCCACACATCCTACACAGAAGTACAGATTCTCTTTTTTTTTTAAAGACTAGTAAAAGTTGCAATATTGACTAATTATTATTTTACTCAAAATAAAGAGGTCTGTTCTCTGACATGCACTCAAGTAAAGTGGTGTCACGCTGGTCACAGGACCTCGCACTGTATTACCGTTTTTCTCAGTTGATGTGTAGCATTTCTCAAATCAGAAAGTGCATTCTGAAAACAATTTAAACATATAGCAAAACGTATTGGTTTTCTGAAAAAACGTAGTTCTCAAAAGAGTGAAATTGTAATCAGTTTAAGAGTGGAATAAACCTTTCAATAAACTGTAAACCGATTACTTTGCCTTTACGTAATCATGTCAAAATGCCTGTCCACAGATCTCCGTGTGATTTCAGCTGCTTCCTCATCACCTGAAGTCTGTAACAGATCTCGCATTGGCCCATTCATCATTCTATTGCAGAAGATGTACACACACTACACATTGATTTGCCACAACACGGTATTCTACACAGCTTCAGTGTTTGTCTAAAATATATACATATATACATTTAGTTGGAAACTTGTGATGCAACCGTTCTTGACTGGTGTGCTGTGAAAACATATTGATTGTGCAGGGAAACAACCTAAAGCATGAGACATTGATCTAAGAACTTGTATTCAGTGCTGTTGGTAAGCAAATTGCCTTCATAATCTACTTTGCCATCATGTAGGCTACTTTTTCAGTGGGACACATTTCTTATAATAAGAGCTACTGTTCTTTTTTGGGTGGAGTTGTGGAGAATTGTGTTAATTCAGTATAAGTGAGACATTGATGTTTGTGAAGAGGTTTCACTTGGTGCTCCAGTTTTATCCTCATTGTTTAAGTGTTGATGGGTTTAGGGCTTTGTTCAGCTGCTCAAGTTCTTCCAGTCCAACTCTGGCAAACCATGTCTTTGTAGAAGTCACTACAATTTTAATAATGAAATGAGCCAGGTCTAGAAGGTTAAAGAAATGCAATTATACAACCTCATTATAATTATTTAAATTGAGTGCAATTGTTCAGCTACTAATCATCTGTTTCAAAGCCAATGAAATGTCTCATTGATCTGTAAAATATTCACAGCCCTTCCCCTTTTCCACAATTTGTAACCTTACAGCCTTATTCAAAAATGGATTCAATTCATTATTTTCCTCAAATTTCTACAAACAATACCCCATAATGACAGTGTGAATAAAGTTTGTTTGACATTTTTGCAAATCTTTAAAGATTAAAAAAAATGAACAAGTCATACGTATTGACAGCCTTTACCATGACACTCAAAACTGAGCTCAGGTGCACGCTGTTCACACAGACTGGAAACTTGATTGGATAATTAAGGTAAATTCAGTTGATTGGAAATTGAGGTTGGATGTTGCCTATAGTTTGAGAGCTGACGGGTCAAGAGTCTGAATTTTTTTAAAAAGGGGATTGATTACACCCAGTTTTTAAGAGTTAGGTACATAGCATGTGCTAGTATAAGAGTTTATTATTTCTTGAACAAGTCTACTTACTTATGGTAAAAATTACTATTATCTGTTTGAGAGAGAACAGATGCTATTGTGATTAAGAAATCAGAGCTGAAGTGTTCTGGTGCCAGGACAGATGTGAACTCCCATGAACTTAAAGCTGGAGACAGACTCCACCTCAGTTCCATTGATGTAGACAGGTGAGAGTCTCCTGTAGTTAGATCTCCAAAAGTCCACAATGAGTTGTGTCCATTCTAGATTCAGTAGGAATTAATCAAAATGTTACAGAATTCACTCATTGGGAAGGACTAATTTTTCTCACACCACCCCACTGCTGCGCTCGCTCCACTGGCGTCCTGTAGCTGCACGCATCAGATTCAAAACACTGATGCTCGCCGCCTACAAAGCTAAAAATGGATCTGCACCTTCATACCAAAAAGCTCATCACCTCCTGTACCGCACCTCGCTGCCCGAGAGCGTCTGGCACTGCTCGCCTGGTTCCACCGTCTCTCAGGGGAAGAGGTAAAACTCAAGGCTCTTCTCTGTTCTGGTACCGAGGTGGTGGAATGAACTTCCCCTGGATGTCCGAACAACGGAGACACTGTCTACATTCAAACATTGATTGAAGACCTACCTCTTCCAACAACACCTATCCTTGTCGAGTTATTTGGGATTGTTATGCATCAGTATCTACCCAAAACTCGAAAAGAGCATAAGGGGACAACATCAGGGGACAAAAAAGGAACAACTCCAGATCACTCTTCAAAACTTTGTATTAAATCAATCTTGTGAGTCTTACAGTTTTCTCCAAGAATATGCCATTAGGTTGATAACCTTAACAAATAAACAAAGAAAAAACAAACAAATAATTAATTAATTAATTAAATTGTTTGCTTTGATGAAAATTACTTATTGTAAACAAAATATGATGTGAATAACTAAATAAACAAATATCAGTTCAAACAAGTCTCATTTGTTTGTTATTTAAATATTGTTTTTAAATCAAACGTACATAAACAAATACAAACTATACAATGTGTTTAAACAATAAACAGAACAATATAATTATTAACTAATCAAACTACACAAGTCATATTGCAATATTGTAGTGTAACGTTTAGTAAGATCATTCCTTTAAAGTCCTTTAAGTAATTAAACTGTTTCATACCATCAATGTCCCTGAGGTGACCACAAACTGATGCGTTTCCCTCTCGTGCATCACTCAATGAAACTCCTGACTTCCTGCGAACACTGTGCTTATGCATTTCATCCCCGTCACTCTTTCACCGAGATGATCGCATTTCTCCGTTTCACTGCACTCCCAACGCCGGCAAACATTCACCATGTGAGTCTTTTTACTTCCACATCACGCAGTACGCGCCTTATAATTCAGTTCGGCAGATTCGTCAGATTCCCGTCAGAAACACTTCCGTCTAATTTAGCACTGCAGTTTCATCAAGTTTAGCACATAAATCCATTTCGACTTCACACCTCCCACTTGAACTACTGGTTCTTGAACCCAAGTAGGTCACATTCCTATTCCTCTGTTCGTTTTCCTGACTGTTCTTCTACAGGAATCAAGACGACTAACCGCCTTACATCTCTATGGAGGATGGTTGCAGGGATCCTGTTAATGGTTTCTTTGCTGGATTTCTTTCCCTTTTGTGAGATCTTCACTCGGTCTAGTTTCACACTAGAGACGGGATAGCTTGGAAAGACTCTGACGTCCACATCTCTAACAACACCCTTGTCATCAGTGTTGACATTGATCACTCGAGCCAACTTGTACTGACTTCTTAGTGCATTTTGGTCGGCCAACCACACTACATCTCCTACAGCAACATTCCGTTCTTTCGTGTGCCACTTGCTCCTAATAAACAAATTTGGACCAGCTAATTGACTCCATTTCTTCCAAAATGTGTTTACTTCTCCTTGAATGACCTTCAATGTTTTGTAGGGATAGCCTATGAATTCAAAGTCTGCTGGATCTCCTTTTGGTCCAGACCTTCCAAGCAAGAGAGAGTTGGGAGTGACATACTCAACACAGTCTTCTCTACTTTGAGTTCTTGCACCAATAGGTCTCTCATTGGCTAAGTTGGCTGCCATATAGAGGAATGTTTGAAATTCGCCCCATGTGAAAACACCTTCACCTCCTAGGTTGTGGAGAGCTCGCTTTACTATACGGACAGCGGCCTCTGCTGCACCATTCCTGTGGGGAGAACTTGCAGGATGAATTTTCCAACACCATTCAGTCCCATGCTTGGCTGCCTCTCTTTCCATCTCAGCTTTATCCGGGAACTTATAGAGTTCTGTAAGAACAGGCTTAGCTCCAATGAAATTTGAGCCTGGATCAGACCACAATTTTCTCGGATGACCCCTCAGAGCTGTAAACCTCTGGTAGGCTAGTAGGAAACCCTCCGTAGACTGGTCACTCACAATGTCGGTGTGTATAGCTCTGGATGCCATGCAGCAATAAATGATTCCCCAGACTTTAAGTCGTACTCTTTTTCTTACCTCATCTCTTACTTCATAAGGGCCAAACAGGTCCAAGGTAGTGAATTTAAAGGGTGCCGCTGGTCCTGCTCGCTCAAGAGGAAGGTCACCCATGATCTGTTGGCATGTCTTTGCCCTTGCCATTCTACAGACCACACAGCTATCAACCACCTTCTTAGCCAGTCTCCTTCCTTTAATCACCCATGCTTTCTTTCTTGTCCTGAGTAGTGTCCCTGCTACTTCTTCATAATTTGCATCGTGGGCTTCGTGGGTCACTAATGTGGATACACATGAACTGTATGGTAGAACTGGAACTGCCACCTTTTCTTTATTAAAGATTTGAATCCTGCCACCACAAACTAGGAGTCCTGAGTCCTCTCTGTAGACAGCCAGCCTAGCGAGAGTGGTGTCAGGAAAAGTCACACCCTCCTGGGCTGCCAGAAAGAGTCCTCTTAGTGCATCCTCTTGCTCTTTTACAGACAACACAGCTTGTTGAGGCTCGTCTTCCTTTATCAATTGGTGACTTCCATCTTCGGAGCCTTGGTTTCTGCACTTTAACCATATCTTTATACCGCGCCACACCCAGCCAATGACTCTGACTAGTTTACCCAAGTTACTAAATTTTTCCACATCTACTAGTTTTTTAATTACTAAGTCAGCAGGTGTTCCTCTAGGGAAGCTTCCTTTCAGATTGAACCTTTCTGCATTCTCACAGATGCTGAAGTCAGAAGAGATTTTGGTTGGATCATTATTGCATTCAGGGCTTAATTTTTTGATGTTTTCTTTTCCTGCCTCTCTCAGGTCCTTCTTTGTTTGAGCTCTCGTCAGAACTGCTGAGAACGACTTCCTCTGAAGCTTGTTGACTCTCTCTGGCCTCAGCTGCAATCTCAGCGCCTGATTTTATTGGCCATTCCTCCACTGGAAGTCTAAGGAATTGTGGTCCCCTCTGCCATTCAGAATCTTCGCCAAGATTTTCATGTGTACCACCTCTTGTGATGATATCTGCAACATTGACATTCCCTGGAATCCACCACCAGTCAGTTGCCGGTCCAGCCATCTGTATTTCTCCAACTCTGTTTGCAAAGAATGTTTGGTAGCCATAGCTTTCACGTTGAATGGCTCCTAACACAGTCTGGCTGTCTACCAGATGGAACCAGCGTCCGACTTCCAGCCGTCCATGTTTCTCAAAGTATTTTCTAAGACATACAGCAAACACAGCACCACAGATTTCTGCCTTCACAGCATCTCCTTTCTGGTTCAAGGGTGTTAATTTTGCTTTAGATTCAACTAATCTGACCTCTACCTGGTGATCTGTGTTCCATCTTAGGAACAATACAGCTCCAAACGTTTTGTCGCTGCCATCTGAAAATGTAATCCCCCAAGGTTTCCCTTGCCAGTCAACTGGTGTGAGGCTCCTGTGGAATTTAACTTGACCAAGCTGCACATACTCCTCAAAGAGTTTGATGGCTTCCTCGCGGAGATTCTCAGAAAGCTCCTTGTCCCATGTCTGTCGGGTTAAATTCCCACTTCCTGTTTCCTGGAATGCTTTCCTGACAAGAATTGCACCCTTTTGTTTGGCAGGAGTGACCAGACCAATTGGATCATAGAGCCCGGCAACTTGGCTTAACAGATGTCTCCTCGTTAAAGGGTTAGGCGTTTTTTTTTTAGGCGTCACTTCACTTTTCAGGAGGTTTTGGCCCGTTCTAATTTTTTTCTTTCTTTTTGAAAAGTTAATGGAAGCCATAATATAGAGCTTGTCCTCTTTGACCAGGTACCCTGTTCCTAGGGCCTTATTATCCTCATCCCTCAACTGGTTTGGGAGAACCATCGTTTTGCCTTGAAGGACTGAACTCTCTGGACTCCAAGCCTGTGCACCATCCTCTTGCCTCCCACTTTGCCCTGACCGAACCCATGGCTTGAGTACAAATCCGCCAGCTCTTAAGATCTCCTCAAGTCCAATAATTATCTCGTTCAGTCTTTCCTGGTCATTATGGGACGTAAGGATATCATCCACATAGCTATCCTCCTCAAGCACCCTGCGCTCCTCTCTTAGATGAGTGAACTTGGTTAGTCTTGCTGTCTCTCGCATTGCTAGCTGGGCAATGCATCCAGCAGGGCGATCCCCAATGTTGACCCTGGTGATGGTGTGCTCACCTATCTCTTCCTCCTGAGTATCTCTCCAGAGAAATTTATGAAGGTGTACCTCACGCTCTTCCAACCACACAGAGTTGTACATCTTTTTTATATCACCAAGAGCAGCGAAGACTCCCTTCCTAAATCTAAGCAGAACAGCCCTGATCGGGTTGAGTACATCAGGTCCTTTTAACAAGAGGTCGTTCATGCTCAGTCCTTCAAACTTCTGGCTACTGTTCCAGACAAGCCGCACTGGAGTAGTAGTTGAATGGGGATTTGGTGCGACTAGGTGGCTTATATACCAAACGGGCCCTTCCCAATGAGCAATCTCTTCCTTGGTAAGCTTTTTTGCTGCCCTCCTTTCTATCATGTCATGCGCTTGAGCTGCATAGATGCCCTGCCACTAAGGCACCCTTCCAAGTTGTTTTTCTGTCCTCAAGAAAACAGCTTCCACTCCACTTCTGTTGCACGGAAGTGTAGCAGGGTCCTGGATCCATGGATATTTTGTATCCCAGTGTGGAGACTTGCTGTGAGAATCCTCTTCAACGTAAGTGAGGCCGCCCCTTATAATCTCCAATTCCTTTTCTTCTACTAAGGTCATTTCCTTGCCTCCAGGCTGACTGTTCCCACAACGGCATCCTCCACACTTTGGGTCGCAGGCTGCACCAATACTGTCCCACTTCCACCACTCAAAAAACTCATGACTACTTGCCAGTGAAATTTTCGTCTTAGCACAAAGATTCTTACCTCCATAGGTCATTTCACTAGGATCTTCAGCTTTAAGAACTTCCTTATACTTGACTGCTGCTGTTCTCATGGATCGAGCAAAATGTGTCTTAGACTCATACGCTGTCATATCCACCATCTCAAACAGGTCTGGGTGAGCTCCAGCCACAGTTTTTACTAAGGGACCATCCCACAAGACGAGGTCTCCCACAATCTTCAATCTCTGTGGTGCGAGTCTCCCTTCTCGGTGGCTGATTAGGAGGTCAATTTTTCCAGGTCTTTTCAACTCTACTGGGTTTGCCTCTGGGAAAAACCTTTTAAGCTGCTCTGGACTTATGGTTCTGTGAACCTTGGCGATTTCCTCCAATCCATAGCAGATCAACTGGTGAGCTTTCTCTGTTCCATTGGGAGTTTTAACCCTAATCCTGAGAAGGTAACTAGGGTAATTTCCTCACCTCTCAACTTGAGTCTGTCGGCGGCTTCATGGGTGATGGAATTTGTGTCTGAGGCTAGGTCGCTTCTCTCCTCTCACTGTCCAGGAATCCATATAAAAAAATAAATCAACTGTCTATGCTTATTATGTACTTAAGTTTGTATCTACCCAAAATGAATGAATTTATCCTTAGATGAAGACCTAAAGCACTTCTTGTACAGCGCTCTGGATATGGGTGTTTGCTAAATACTGTAAATGTAATTGTAAAATGTAAATGGGACAGACTCTTGATTTAATATTAAGATTTGAATTAGATATAAAAGTAGTCATAATTCCACAGTCTGAAACTATTTCCTTATCTGCCTCAGTCACAGTGTAAGTACCTTGTCGTGTTACCGTGTTAAATTAACATTCACGTCAACCACTGTAGCAAGCTTTATCTTCCGCAGATATTAATGTTAATTAGAACTTCATCTGACTCCACCGAGCTTGACGGGGCAACTGCACATGTAGAATCAACATTCCCTTATTACAGTAACCTACTTTTTGAAGTATCTCCCCTTTACTTTAGAATGATCAGGGAGAATAGAACTAGCACCATGGTCTCTATGACTGTATCATTAAAACAGACCACTCAGAAATTTAAACATGTATGGTGTCAAACCAAATTGTCAGTATTTTGAATAGCATGGAAGGAATAGCATGGTAGATCAGCATACTTTTCTACCCTCATAGAACAACAAACATAACCCTAGATTTTTATTCAGTACCATCGCAAAATTGGGAATAAATGCTCCGCCCTCACATTCACACATCATTAAGTAGCGATGATTTTATGAAAATATAATTTAAAATATCATGCAAAAAATAATACTATTAATATTAATCTAAAGTATTTAATTTATTAAATTACCATGTAGATAGCACTTTAATTATAACAGATAATCATAGTTTAATTCTATTCGAGAGAATTCATTAATGTCATGTATTTCCTCAGCAAAACCATAAATTAATGTGTTTTACAAGCTACAACCTTCTTCAAACAGATAATTCCAGAAGTAATTAAACCTGTTCTAGAAATAGTAAACTCTTATATGGGCAAATAATCTGTAACTGAGCCAGTCTTACACACCGTGCTCATATAGAGGTAGAAGGAATCCTCAACTCAAAACCACTCTGCTACATCTCATCGGATGTCGCTGACCCAGACCCAGTCACACCAAACCTGTTACTGATGGGTCGCCATAATGTATCACTCCCGCAAGCAATCTATTCCTCAAGCGATCTGCTAGGGAGGCCAAATCTTAGTGGATCATGTCTGGGTGAACTTAATTCGACATTATTTACTGGGTCTACAGACACATCAGATATGGCAGAAGGACAATGCCAAGCTGAGTAATGACAAAATCGTTATGATAGTTGACCCAGAGTTGCCCCGATCCTTGTGGCCCATAGGAAGAGTGACTAAAACATACGCCGGGGCGGATGGTCGGATACTAACCGCTGAATTACTGGTGAAAGAAAGAACCTATGTCCGCCCTGTTACCCGGCTAGTAAATCTACCATCATGGGAACATGAAGAAGAAAGCAACGAACAATAAGACTTTCCTGTCTTCTACAAATTTAGATACTAAATTTGGGGGCAGCCATGTAGGAAAGTCTTTCTATTTAACTGTAATTCCACACTTAGATATTAGGGAGAGATCAACAGTAGGAGTCATCTTTGTGACATCACAGTGTGATCAACCAGGAAGCTTCACTGCTTCCTTCTCTCGGACTCTGCCAAAACAAACATATCAACTGCACACAAGCAACCCAGCTGCAGCAAGCAGAAGACTACCTCAGATTCCTCAACAGATCCAAGTCTTCATCAGCAGCACCCTTCAACATCAACCCCTGGCACACCCACTCACCCAAGGCGTGAAAGGCATCAATGTACACAATTTCTCATTAAAGTTTTGTGTAACAAACCCTCCGTGCCGTCACTCTCTAACAGGACGCACCTGTCTTCAAGGGCTATTAGAACTCAACCAAAGCTACACATGCCCAAGCTTCTTTTCATGGCCATACGTACACTGGTTATCTACCTAAATCTTTAAAACTGGTAGTTATAAATCGCCTATTTAAAAAAAAAATTAATTTGACTCCTGACTGTTCTCCAACTATAAGCCAATATCAAATCTACAGTTTAGTTGGAAAAAATCAGGAGGATCTTAATCTCCAAGATTCTAGAAAAGGTCGTAGGACAGCAGTTTACATTTACATTTACAGCATTTGGCAGATGCCCTTATCCAGAGCGACTTGCCACTGAGCAATTGAGGGTTAAGGGCCTTGCAAAAGAACCCACTAGTGGCAGCTTGGTGGTGGTGGGGTTTGAACCCCTGATTTTCCGTTCCAGAGTCCAACACTTTAACCACGGGATTACCACCTCCCCAGTTCACATTTCTGTGGGAAAAACATTTTCGAAAGTATCAGAAATTTGGCCTCATCATCTCAAAGAGACAGTGCTGGTTAAATTGGTAAATAACTTCTTATTGGCCTTGAATTAGGACTGTATTTCATTGTAAGTCTTGATGTTAGAGCAGGTTTTGACACCATCAATCATAATATCCTACTAGTAAGACTAGAAAATGTATTTATAAACATGTATACATGTATACATTATAACAAAGGGAACAGTTCTCTCCTGGCACAGATGGTGATGTTAGGAGGATATCTGTGTGTGTGCAGGTATTGCTGTGCGAATTATTAGGCAAATGAATAAAAACCAAATATATACCCATCTAACTTATTTATTTTTGCCAGGCAAACCAATATAACAACTCAAAACTTACAAATAAACATTTCTGACATTCAAAAACAAAACTAAAACAAATCAGTGACCAATATAGCCACCTTTCTTTACAAGGACACTCAAAATCCTTCCATCCTGGATTTTGTCGGCTTCTTGATCTGTTCACCATCAACATTGTGTGCAGCAGCAACCACAGCCTCCCACACACTGTTCACTGAGAGTGTACTGTTTTCCTTCCTTGTAGATCACACGTTTCATGAGGGACCACAGGTTCTCTATGGGGTTCAGACCAGGTGAACAAGGGGGCCATGTCATTATTTTTTCATCTTTTAGACCTTTATGGCCAGCCACGATGTGGAGTCATATGATGGAGCATTGACTCCATCCTCAAGAGTGTCTGAGTCAGAGTGGAGCTTTCTGCCCTTTACTGATCCATCCACGTGCCCATCCATCTGGCCTATCTTGTGTCTCTTGTTCAGTGGTGGTCATTTTTCAGCCTTCCTTACCTTGGCCATGTCCTTGAATATTGCACACCTTGTGCTTTTTGACACTCCAGTAACGTTGGAGCTCTGAAATATGGCAGAACTGGTGGTAAATGGCATCTTGGCAGCTTCACGCATGATTATCCTCAATTCTTGGGAAGTTACTTTGCG
>JACRUU010000015.1:5791810-5871810 GCA_030449085.1 Kryptopterus vitreolus | reverse complement strand
GCGTGTGTGTGTGCACATTGGATACATGCTTCATTATACCCGGGCAAAACGTATTTATTTTTATATAATTATTAGTAGATATGTAGATTCATTTCTACTCGAGTGCATTCTCTCTGATTATGACGGACACCATGGAACTATAGATATAAAGAAAAAAGAATATCTGGTTTTATTTAACAATATCTGTACCATATTGCATTGTATAGAATCATTTTTTTTTTAAATATTGCATCATATTGCATTGAAATTGCATTGTACTTCATTGATAGCTGTATTTTTGATGTGGTAGCTGTAACATTAATATGTCCAAAAAAAATTATTTTTAGATTAAATAAATGTGTTTGCATCAAGAAATAATCACACAGTCTCTTTCAGGTTGTGCTGTGAAAGATTATGGCGATCTAAAATTTGAAGACGTTTCCAACGATGAGCCCTTTGGCAGTACAAAGCGACCGCGAGCAGTTGGTCTTGCCAACAAACAGGTTGCTGATGCTGTGCAGAGAGTCAAGAACGATGGTCACACCTGTTTGATGCTTGGGGGAGATCACAGGTCCAGCAAGTTATAAACCCAATGCATTATGATCGAGGCACATGCAGCATTTTCTGGCTACAATGACTTTTTGCAGGCTTTTTACAGTGTTTGTTTTTTATTTTTTAGTTTAGCAATTGGTTCGATCCATGGCCATGCAGCCTGTAGACCTGAGCTGAGTGTGGTCTGGGTGGACGCTCATGCTGATATTAACACACCTCTGTCCAGTCCAACGGGAAACATCCACGGGCAATCCATGTCCTACCTGATCCATGAGCTGTGCACTAAGGTGATTCAAAGAAATGTGCTGTATGTTTACAGAAATTTGCTCAATAACGTGTGTCTAATGTGAGAATTATCTTACTACAAAGATTCAGTGCATTTTTCACATGGTCATGTCACCTGAAGTACGCAGTGCTTCCAGTGATATGCACAGTTGTCTTCAAATAAATAACAGTATGTGAATAAAAGCAATATTTTGGCAATATTTTAACAGCTTTTATGTCCATTTTGCGAAGGCAATGAAAAATGACAGATTTGATTCCAAAACAAAGCATTTACACATTTTATGAGGTGTGCATTATTCTTTCACAGAGAAAAATGTGTTGACACTTTTGTCTTCAAACTTTTATAAAGTTTACTGAACTAACATTTAGTTGCATGATCAATACATTTAACCAACATCTGGCACATACAATAAATATATTTGATTATATATATTTT
Source organism: Kryptopterus vitreolus (assembly GCA_030449085.1). Classification (NCBI taxonomy): domain Eukaryota; kingdom Metazoa; phylum Chordata; class Actinopteri; order Siluriformes; family Siluridae; genus Kryptopterus; species Kryptopterus vitreolus. The sequence continues at coordinate 5,870,558 of JACRUU010000015.1, read as the reverse complement.
TAATGTATATATTTTTAAAAGCATCCATACCATGATTTTTGTGCCACCATGTTTAATTTCTAGTGTGCTGTGGCTAGAATTCAGCACCTGGAAATCTATCTGTCGATGACCTCTAGTCCTGAAATGCACATTTTAACTCTTTTCAGATCATAAAATGTTACCTCGTTTTTCAAATCAAATTCTTGTTTTCAAATCAAATTCAAATTTTATTGGTCACATACACAGTCATACACAGGCTAATTTTCTTTGGGCTAATTGATTTTTAAACAAGGTGGTTTTCCATGGGGCTCCTTGCTAAGCTGAAATCATACATTTCTTACTTTAACTTTACTTACTGGTCATTTCAGATCATCTTTGATCATCCTGGAGGTGATAACTGTCTGAATCTTTACCATTCTGAATATCCTACAATCTGTTTATACTGTAGCTGTATACTTTTTTTCAATTAATTAATGAGGTCTCTAATAAAATTGAAGCTGGGCAGAGTTCATAGGAAGATGGTTTGAATACATATGCACACCACACTTTTCAGATTTTTATTTCTAAAAAAGCTTTATCACCACATATTTTTCTTCCAGTTCAGAATTATGCGATACTTTTTGTTGGTCTGTCACATCAAATCCTAATTAAATACAATTAAGATTGTAGTTATGATATGTATAAATACACAGACACATTCAGTTAATAGATATATGTATTATTTTCTTTCTCTTTACTTTCTCTCTTCTTTAGATTCCTTCCATGCCAAACTTCTCCTGGATCAAGCCTTGTGTAGCAGCAAAAGATATAGTGTACATTGGACTCAGAGATGTAGACCCAGAGGAACAGTGAGTTCCTTATCAATGGCTATTATACACTTATTGATAAAATACTTTATATTATTTCACTCTTAAGGGAGTAACGGTTGGGCTGGAAAAGACAGCTGTCCCAATACTTTTGTTTACATGGTGTATAAAACCCTAAAATCTGCTATATTTCAGTTGCATCCTGAAACACCTGGGTATTAAGATATTCTCCATGACAGAGGTAGACTGCCTTGGTATTGCCAAGGTTATGGAACAGACGTGTGATCATATTTCTTCAAAGTAAGTTTTCGTGTTAATGTTTTCTTTTGTCCGTTACACTTTAACACAAATAACATCGATGAGCATTTTTTGCCGAACAGGATTAAAAAACCCATCCATCTGAGTTATGATATCGATGCCCTGGACCCCTCAGTGGCACCAGCCACAGGGACCCCTGTGATAGGAGGCCTGACATACAGGGAGGGTCTCTACATCACTGAGTATCTGTGTCGAACAGGTGAGAAAAAACTGCTGATTTGCATTTAGAATGATGACAAGAATGTGGATGATGTAGAAAACCTGTAAGGCTACAGAGAGAGTAACTACATGGTCTTGAGTTTCAAATGAAATGTAGTGGTACGACCCAACCATCGCACGGTGTTTCCCAAACAGGACTCCTGTCTGCTATTGATGTTGTGGAAGTGAACCCAAAGCAAGCCAAGAGAGAGGAAGAGGTTCACTGGACAGCCAATGCAGCAGTGGATCTGGTATTAGGCTGCTTTGGACGAGTCCGTGAAGGATCACATCCAGCTGATTACAAAATCCCAGACCCATAAAGGCCAATTTATTATATTCTGATTTATTCCTGGACATTTGCTTTTCCCCACACATGCATGCCATGAGATTATATATAGTGAACACCACAGCATTGACCAAGTCCACCAATCACATATTTTTGTCTAAAATATCTTGAATAATTTACACCTTTCTCTCAATTTACAAGCCGATTCTATCATCCTGGAGTTTGTTCTAAAACGTCTTGAACAAAATCTTGAACAGATGAATAAGCAGACAGATTACCTCACGTTAACAATAGGAAATAAACACAATTATTTAATTGCTAATTATTGTATTTTTATCCAATCACGAATACCTGTGATTTATTGGGAAACTTTAACTGAATAAAAGAATACAAACGGGTAAATAGAGCAGAGATTTCTTTATTTCTGTAGTAAACAATGTTCACATATTTGTACAGCATTTGACCAAAAAAAAATCAATCTTCACTGGAGTAAAAATACTACATGAAATGATATAAATAGGGGCTTTCATTTCCTGATCAGATAACAGGAGAACAGGTTATCTGTGACTGAAAGGCCTTCCTATTCGACAACTGGAGTCATGTAACAGTCTCAGAAAAGAGAGAAAGGCTGTCGTTTGATAACGCTAAATTCCTTATTCAGCGGAAACTTGTTGGAGTGTCGAGAGAAGAAGAAAATGAGGTCTAGTGCATGTCCTATACTGTAACACGGAGATTGAGAGCTAGAAATTCTTGGGCATTTTATATCTATTGTTCTTTTATCAGTGGAGTGAAGCTTAAACACACAGTGTAAGTTTGGTTTAAAATGGGACTAAATTGTTTGCCCTGCTGTGAATGACCTCAGTGCACGTGAAGAATTGTATACAGTGTCCTGCTTTTTTGACTGACAGAGTGGGACAGAGAGTGTGTGTGTGTGTGTGTGTGTGTGAGACACAGAGAGAGAGAGAGAGAGAGAGAGAGAGAGAGAGAGAGAGAGAGAGAGAGAGAGGTGGAGAGAGGGGGAAGAGTAGAGATGGACATTTATGTAAAAAAAATAAAATAAAAACAGGCTGTATTGAAAGACTTCAAAGCCTTTCTTCCAAGTCAACTTTCCTACAGGATAATCAGTGCAATGATTATTCTTAATCCTCAAAATCTATTTTTACACATCGACACACAAAGGGAGAAGAAGATATTGCAAAGTACTCCATTGAAATTTGACACACTAACTGCTTTAGCTGCAGTCCCACATCTTTACAAAATAGCTACAATCTGGAGTGCAGATTTTTTGTGCAGGAAATGAAGGAGGTTTACGTTCGAGACGTCTTGTTTTTACATTTGTGAAGTTCAATCTGGTACCGTGTCAAAGTTTGAGATTGACCCTATTGTTCCCTGTAGCTATATTCAGACCTGGAAGATTGGCGTGTTATGAGGGACAACTTTCTTCTCTGTTGCTATTTTGAGCTGACGATTAAAGGCACCAATGGCATCAATGTCATTTGCTGGCAGACGCACAGACATTTAAATAAAAATAAAATATTGCAGACCTTGGTTGATTGTTAAAGGCAAATGTGGGAGGGGCTCAGGGTGTAATCAGGAGCATCTCATTGGTCTTAGCCGACACACGAGATTGGATGAGGAAAGCCATCATCATTCGGACTGTTGCAATCTGCAGGGCCTTCTGAACTCCTGACCTCTTTCATGGATCCACTTGTTTGAGACTACATAAAAATAATAAATAAATAAAATAATAATAAATAAATGAATTAATGAATAATAAATACATGAATAAATAAATAACGAAAAGCTATCCTGAAGGAAAGGGGTTTTTAAATGTTCTAAAGATGGGATGTGGTTTGAAGGAAAGCTCTCATGAAATAGCTTCATGGTCATGATCATCGTCAGTGCATGACATTTAACAGAAGGAACCATTTCAAAGAAAGACAAACAAACAAGTAATGATTAACTGTGTGCAATATTGGTGGGGAAAAAAATGACATAGGGATTGTGGATACAGAACTCAAAGTCCTTTTATTCATTTAAGCCATACAGCACAGGAACTGCAACTTGGCCTGACTATAGAATAATGCAACTGATGGCACCATTAATGAATTTTCAAACCTATATTTTGTAATTAATTTCCAAGTTACCGAAGGTTAAATATTAATCATCTCATATATATATATATATATATATATATATATATATATATATATATATATATATATATATATATATATATATATATAACAGCATGATCTTTATGCATTATAGCAGAGATTAGAAATGAAATGTAGATATGTAGAAAAAAGGAGCTGCAATGAAGATGACTTGCTGGTCACTCACCCCATTTATTGCCCAAAAGCACTGGGCATGCAGCATGTCTTGTTTTATAGTCTCCCTCTCCACTTGGGAAGAGGTTATACCAGAATACAGCTGTACCCTGCACATCAAATAAATAACAGACAATTATCAGAATGCAAACAAAAAAAACCAACACAATAATCAGGACAAAGGCAAGTCCACTTTCACTCGCACGGACCTTCATTGGCTTTACAGCTGCACCGATATCGGGGAAGACTGTGGCACCCCCTGCTGCCACATCACTCATCTACAGAAGAAACATTTGCACGTTAGACCATTTCTTTAAACAAAAAATATTAAAACAAATCAGCCTCATCAGTAAACAGAGGAAAATACAAGTACATGGCTCCACTGCGTTAAACTCACTTACATAGAAGAGCCATGTGGCAATGCGGTTCCCTGTGCCAAGCTCCTTAAAGGCGTCTGGCTCGTCTTTCTATTAGATCATAAAGTTAGTATTAGTAGAAAGTGATAATGGATCTTTTATTTACAGGTATTCCCCGTCATACGGTGGAGAAGTGTACCAAAATATCGTAAGCAGAGACTTGACCTAGCCTACTCAGGAGTATTAAAGAATGAAGATCAATATGGGGTAGTGCACTATATATGCACTAAATATATTAATCATTTAACAAATAACCATAATTTAGCAAAGTGGAGCAATTTACAGTACAATACTAGAAAAACTACAGAACATACATGTATGTGGCAGCGAGCACATAGTTGAGCAGGGACTTAAACACCCCAACACTGAGAGCTGTTAAAAGAGTACAACAGTGAAGTTACTCACCCGTCCAAAGTCAAAGTGTGGCTCATACTGGCCTCCGACTCCATAATTAGCCACCTACAAGACACAGAGATACAATATTCATGATATCATATCATATATAATATCATATCATATTATGATCCCCTCTGGCAATAATGATCTTTTGAGTCTTCTTGGCACAGTTGAAGTTTCTAATACCCTTTCAGGGAGAAGCTCTTATGTTCTGTCAGAGTGAAATAAAGCATTTATGAACGACCCTGTTTCAGGTTTTACAGAGATGTTTCAAGGTTTAGATCTCAGCTTTGGTTTAAGGGCCTACTAATGTGAACTGATATTAACAAAGATGTGTGACTTTCTAAAGAATGTCCAATTATTTGACATCCAGAAGGTCCAGAAAAGCTGATCAGAGCAAGTAGGAATCACCCGAGCTCATTTACAGTATGTCAGCATGGAAGGAGCTGAATACATACAAATATTTCTGTTTTTGTAGAAAGTTGTAAGAAACAAGAGAGTTAAAAAACAGAAACAAACACAGAATGCCACACCTGTAGTTCCTCTGCAGTTTTGACATCCAAACCTGTAATATCCTCAATTCTCTGATTAATACGGTCCACCACTGGGTGCTCGTATGCTGCTAACCAGGCACTGCAGAAAAGAGGAAAACAAAATAAGTAAAAAAAAGTTTTTCTTCGAATAAGTAGTAAAATAGAACACAACCCCATATACCCAGTTAATTGTTAGGAAATAGTTTTTAGAGATTTGAGGAAAGTATGCAGTATGTAAGTAAAAGCTGTGGAATAGATTAGTCTTATGTAGAGTTCATTGCTGGATGTTTCCCTCCTGGCCCAGAGCCCAATGCCCCAACCATCGAGCTACCACCTCCTGACATTGTTATTAACATTCCCAAATCAGTTAAATAAATACAAATGTTAAATATAATGTTTTTGATGAGTAGGATGATCATGTTCTCCCTGTTCTCCATCTTAAGCAAGTAAATTTGCACTCATCTGAAAATTAAAATCATAGTTTGCAAGAAACCTCAAGGCATGAGATGGTGGAAGGTTTCCTGGGGGAATCTCCGCGCAGACCTCAGTCGATCTCAGCGATCTCCTGGGAAGTCTGTGGTGAAGCTCGGAGGCTTTGAATGCTTGGTATTGTAGCCTTTGTCATCCAGAAACTATCAACACACTGTCGTTCACCAGGAGGAACCCGGAGTCCACTGTATCAATGTAAGTTCCAGCATGTGAAATCCATGACTTGACTATTGCGAGACCAGTATCAATGAAATCTCCTAGACAAACTTTTTCAAGTTTGTGATGTGCTCTATATGTATTCCGTTGCCTCGTACCTACATGTGCAGTGACAATAAAAATGAATCTAATTTAATCTAATCTAATCTACGTGAACGGGGTGCACGGTGCTCCACTGGTGGATGGTGCTGGTTTGTGAGCATAGGACTGGCTAGACGATGTTGGACCCTCATGCCATCCTCATGGAGTCTGTTTTTGACAGGTTAGGTCAGGTGGTCATTTTCTAGGTCTGCTGGTGGTCATTTTGTCAGGCTCTGGCGGTTCCTTCCCTGATTCTCCTACAACAAAGAAGACAATACCAATTCTGCCGTTGTCCTTTTATAGCTCCGTACAGCTTTTCTCATGTACCCATCTCTCGATATCTTCTCCACACTTTTGAACAAAACCGCCTTTTGACAGAATTTATAGATGTGCCATCCTGGAGGAGATGGACCACATGAGCAACATGAGTGGACTGCAAATACCACCTCATGCTAGAGAGACAAAGATGCTGACAAAATTCAAAGCTAGAGGCAATCAATCTGCAGTGACAAAAACAGATAGCATACTATATGAACAAAAGTTAGAAGACCCCTGATCATAAGATTGATATATTCGTTTTGAACATTTGAGAGCTGTTCTACATAACTCCACTCCCAAAGGTGGATGTTCCACTAGATTTTAGTTTGCTAGAAAAGTCATGTACTGATGTAGATGAGCTGAAGAGTTCTGGAATTACAGACCTCTTCTGAATGGAATTACAGTCAGAGTTCCAATTCATCCCAAAGGATGTTTAGGATTCTACAGCTGGCCAATCAAGATCTTTTAATCTAACCCAGGAAGAGCATAGCTTTATCAGGCTGGATTTTGTGCACGGGGATTTGGAATAGTGAAAACGATTTGGTTCTCAAGTGAAGGGAAGATTTAATTCTACCCCATCCAATGACAATGTATACAATTGTAGGCCTCCACCTTTACAATAGAACCACAAAAGGAAAAGTCAGGTGTCCCAATACTTTTGTGCATATAGTGTATAAACAATAGGCAGCACTTCTTGTTGTACATTTTATCAAAATAAAAAATGTGATTTAGCTGAGGCACTCAAAAATCTAGCCCAAGAAGGTGCATAAAGCACAGTTGTGACAAATTTAACGGACATAATTTAGTAAAATGATTTACAGTGACGTCAATTTGCATAAACAAGTTGTAAATTATACACACATCGGTCATGTGTGAGTGGAGTTTGCATGTTCTCCCCGTGCCTCAGGGTTTTTTTCTCCGGATTCTCTGCTTTCCCACGGTCCAAAAACATGCACAGTAGGTTGATTGGCACCTTGGAAAAATTGTCCCTAGTGAATGTGTGTGTGTGTGTGCGCCCTGCGATGGGTTGGCACCCCATACAGGGTGTGTCCTGCCTTAATGCCCATAGACACCTGATAGGCACACGCTCCCCGCGACCCGAGGAAAGGTTGGATAAAGTGGTAGAAGAAGAATGAATGAACGAAAGTTTGATTATACTAAATACTGGCCCAAGATTTGTCTTAAGCAGAGTGAAACTGTTGCGATAAACCACAAGGCCAGAACCAGATAGCTAATACCATCTTTAATGCTGGCGTCAGCACCATGCTATGGATGTGGTTCTAATCAGAAGACTAAGAGTCTGGTCAGATTTGACAGAATTGAAATAAGTGAAGCGAAGTTTTTAGCATGACTGTGACTCAAAGCATACAGCAAAAATTGAAATGGCTTTGAGACAGACAGACTTGATCTCCATAGAATAACAGTGGAACGACCTGAAGGTAGAATAATGATATTCCCCAGCCAATTGGATTGCACTTCCAATTGCAGGATTCACTGGGGGAGGCAAAAGGGGGAGAAACTTCTGAAATCCAGGAAGATTTGTATCAAAATTAAATCTACAACACAGTAAAGTATGCAACAGCTGAAGACCTTTAAAAACCTTCATATCCACCCTGTATAACAATTGCATCAAAATCGTTTTTTAAATCGATAAATTAACCTTTTACATAAATACTGAATGGACAGGAAGAGCATGACCACAGGAAAATAAATGGACACATGCATCCTGAACTTCACTGACACACCACCTTTAGCCCCTTACCTCTTGGAGACTCTGTATTGGGCTGTAGTGAGTTTCCCTGTTTGGGGGTCATGCACAGTGGCACGCCTGAGCTAAGGAGAAGGCACAGGGAATACAGAGAGGAGGAGGAAAAGAAAGAAAGAAAGAAAGAAAGAAAGCATAAGAGCAAGCATGCCCAAAAGTTTTCTCTTTTGGTGAGCAGAACGTAACATCCGCAGGTTAACATCTGCATTTACAAGAATTCTCTATCTCCTTTGTGTTAGGCTTCTGCAGCAACCCTAATACGACTATTAACACCCAGAGGGTCAACCTGCACACTTCTTTCAAAAACATTGTCATCATTGTAAACTGGTTAAATTTGTTTGGTTTGAGGTTGTTGAAAATCCTCATTGAAACACTATGTGCTACAAGGATGAACCTACTCCTTTAATGCATAATGATAACAATACAGTAATTGGTCAATACAATCTCTCAATTAGAAAATAAGAAAAGTAGGGACAGGGCTTTAATTTTGGCTTGTAATTGAAGACATTCGATTTTGAAATGAATGAAAGACAATGGATCATTATTTTAGCTTTTATTTGCTGATGTTCTTTACCTAGATTTGTGAAAAAATATAGAACATATCACTTTTAAAAGAATTGGAACAGACACCACATTTCTGCTTCAAAATTATTTAACATTTTAATCTCATTTAATGTCAAGTATCTTTGCTTTTGTTGTTTTTTTATAGTAATGTGTTGACTTATGTTGCTTTATCTAGTCTTTATGTTGCTTTATGTACTAATTTTTTGTGTAACTCTGTTGTTTTGTGTCGAACTTGTGCTACACCTGGAGGACCATTGGTCACTTTTTCCTCCATAAAGTACCAACTGTACAAGCAATAATAAAAGTCTTGCCAATTTAAAATGCTTTTTTGCACAGACAACCATGTGGAAGTCATGAAGCAAGAAAAAAATGGTTAAAAATTATAAATGCATTCATTTATTTTACATTTAATTTTTTGTATTTTAAGAAAAAAGTGGACAATAATGTTATATAAACTTTAGCTTTCTTGTAAATCACTGGACTATTATTTAGTTATACTATTATTATTTGTTTCACATTTGCTTATCCTGGAGTCGACCAACCTCTGGCACCCGTGAACAAGTATTCCAGCCCAGAATGACTGTACAACACATCATCATGCCTCAGAAACAGCATTTTTGACGTTACTACACTGAATTTATGCAACAGTACACTGAAGACAGTGACGTGAGCATCAAGATATGGGGATCCTTCTCATACTCATTCTTCTTATACGTCATGATTCCAGAGCAACAAGATTAAAGTTGTGGAGTGTAGAGCCAAACCCCTGGACCTTAATCCAATATAACACTTGTGTGGTGATGTCAAAAATGCAAATACTTCTGAGGCAAGACCAAGAAATGCAAAGGAATGATGTTGTGTTGTACAGTCATCCTGGACTGGAATACCTGTTCACAGGTGACAGAGGTTAGTCGACTCCATGCAACGCAGAAATCGAAGCAGTTCTCAGAAATCGTGGTTATACAACTAAATAATAGAATTTAATGAGCAGTGTCCCCAATGCATTTGCATGTATTGAAATAAAAGTTATAAGGATTTTGAGCTTTACTCACCTTTTGTTATACACGGCTATTATATTGAACACAACCGTAGGTCTTGTCCCAGTTTGGAAGCATAGGATTGGAACTACGGAACGACCAAAACCTGTTTTGGAATGTCAGTGCTTCTCTAACGTGAGCTCCATGAAGACATTGTTTGCCAAAATTTCAGTGCAAGAACCCTAGTGGCCTGCACAAACCCCCAGTCTCAACCCCTCTAAACAATTTTGGAATGGATTTTTAACAGTTATTTTATTATAAATCAGAAGTGCACAGTGTCCCCTGTGTGTCCTGTCTTGCTAAAGTTGCTGAGGCAGAATGTAGTGAAATAATGCGCCTATAGGAGTCTTACCTCTTGCTGATACGATAGTTGGCAGTCTCCAGTATACCAGTGACAGGGTTGGAAATGGTGGCTCGGCGCAGCTGTGAAGCCAACCGGCCGAGAGGAGACGAATTACTCACTACGCCAATTATGCACATTGGTTTGGGGATTAAGATGCTCCCTTAACAATAAACTTCAATGGGCCCCATATATCCATCTTTTCATCTTTTTCTCTACCACACTACTCTATTCTATTCTAAAGTCTTCTCCAGACACGGATCATTTGTGGAGTTCTGTGGCTGTTACAACATGGATACTTGGTAAAAGGAAAGGCATACATATGGATGCCATTATGCAAATTCTAAGCCAGTAAAAATGCTAGGAAGTACCTGAGGAGATCAGCAGAGATAAATTACAGATAATGTTTATATATTTCTTATACACTTTCATTAATGTTAATAATTTAAGATTGTTTGACAAACATTACACCCAGAAATACCCTAACACACTGATTTAGTGAAGTGGCAGAGAGAGTTTTTTCTTCCTCAGGAGAAAGACCACTCTCAAATAAATGTAATAAAAATTCTGATTTTATACTTGAAACTTGACAATATATTCCTTGCAATAATTCATGCAAATCATTAGAAGTTTAGCAATTCAAAGATTGCATTCATTTTTAAATGCACACACAATCAAAATTCCCTATTTCTTTATTCAAAATTATTTTGATGTATATGAGATGACTTGTGTAATTATTTCTAATAAAAAACTATTTACATATTAATTTATTTGACTTCTTTTCGATAAATGAGGCCCAATATATATGAGAATAAATGAACACATCTCTTAGCCTAAACTACAACGCCATACTATACTGGCAGTAGAATTGACTATAAGACTGCGCAACATAAGTGTAGAACATGTGGTGCTAGCATGTAACTAGCGCCATATGTGGAATTATCCAGTGCAGTTCTATAAGCATCCTCAAAAGCAGATCTAAGTTACCTATAATATCTCATGATTCATTCTCAAAATGCATTTCTAAACAAGTCGAATACTGACTTCAGTCTTGGATCATTTTGACATTCAGTCAAACAACACATTTAGAATAATTCTTCAGGTTTCATCAGTTTTTTATCCAGCAAATTACTGTATTTTACTGATGTGTGCAAGATGTGTCCGTTCTTCAAGATATAAGATTATAAGCGCTAGGTTTGAAAGCCGGTGATCTGTGATCAGTTATAGCCAGTAATCAAATTACATGAAAAACTCATCTCAAATGTAAACATTTATAACAGAGCTTTTATAGATCTTTTACATGTATAGATTTATAGATCTTGCTGAACTCACCCTGGGCTTCGCCAGTTCCTTAATTTTTTCCATCTCTCTTTCACTGATGATGTTGTGGAAGCGTACAATGCGGGGGCGATCCCACTCATCCTCCTGCTTTACAGGACCCAGCACATAGTATGGGTGCCTGTTGTTGTCGTGGAAACGGCAAAACAGCCGGCTCTGTTTGCGTGGTGTCTATGTGGTTCAAAATGAACAGGAAGTTTGAATTCATTAATTTAATTATAAATTCATTCCTTAAGAGTTCAACATAACATGGCTTTTTAATGCAATAAACAGTAACTAAACAGCTAATACTCTCCATGGCCAAACCGTCTCAATCAAGCCTCGCCTCCAAAACACCCTGCATGCTGTGTCCCTCTAATAAACCTATTTCTAATCCTGTCCATCCTCGTCACTCCCAAGGAAAACTCTGCCACCTCCGGCTCCGCCTCCTGTCTTTTAGACCATGCAACATGGCAGGTCTCACCACAGTCAAGTAAACTTTCCCTTTCACTCTTACAGATACCTCCATCCATCCATCCATCTTCCTCCGCTTATCCGGGACCGGGTCGCGGGGGCAGCAGTCTATGCAGAGATGCCCAGACTTCCCTCTCTCCAGCCACTTCCTCTAGCTCCCCCGGGGGGACACCGAGGCGTTCCCAGGACAGTCGAGAGACATAGTCCCTCCAACGTGTTCTGGGTCTTCCCCGAGGCCTTTTCCCGGAGGGACATGCCCGAAACACCTCCCCTGGAAGGCGCCCAGGAGGCATCCGAAATAGATGCCCGAGCCACGCCAGCTGGCCCCTCTCGATGTGGAGGAGCAGCGGATCTACTCTGAGCTCCTCCTGAGGGACTGAACTTCTCACCCTATCTCTAAGGGAGCGCCCAGACACCCTGCGAAGGAAGCTCATTTCGGCCGCCTGTATCCGGGATCTTGTCCTTTCGGTCATGACCCAAAGCTCATGTAAAAGCTCTCTCTTACAGATACCTTTCTATTGCAAATCACTCCTGTAACACTTCTCCACCCACTGCACCCTCCCTGCACTATTTTATTCACTTCTCTAACACACTCTCCATTACTTTGCACTATTGCCCCCAGGTACATAAACTCATCCGTCTTCACCAACTCTTCTCCCTGCAACCGCACCATTCCACTGCCTTCCCTCTCATTCACACACATGTACTCCATTTTACTCCTACTGACTGTCATTCTCCTTCTCTCACGCACATACCTACACCTCTCCAGACTCATCTCAACCTTCTCCCTACTTTCACCATAAATCATATGATCATCCACAAACATCATAGTCCATGGAGACACCTGTCTGTCCTCGTCTGTACATCACAACTGCTAACAGGAAAGGGCTCAAAGCCAATCCTTGCTGTAACCCCACCTCCACCTTGTCTTTCCTAGTGAACACCTCAATGATGTCACACTGTCCTGATCAACTTTATTCTCCTCTAGTTCATCAGCTGCTCAATATATTTCCTCCATCTTCTCAACACACTCTCCGCACTATTTATCACATTTCCATATACATCCTTTATTACTCTAACTTGCAGTACATTCTTCCCAGCACGTTCCCTCTCTCTGTACAACCAGTACAACTCAGTTTCTTCTTCCTTAATGTCCAACTTCTCATACACCGTCTCTTTATTTTCCTTTCTCTTTCCAGATGACACACCAAGTACCTTCATAACTGTCACCTCATCATCACCTCTGTTCCCTTCACCAGCATGCCCAATAAAGTCTGCTCCAATCACCAATCTTTCATTCCTAGGTATACTCTCCACCACGCCATCATCTTTCCTTTTCCTCCATCTCACAACGTACTGGCGGAGCATATGGACTGATGATATTGATCTCCTTGCCTTCAACTTCCATCTTCACATTCATCACCCTAAAAAATAGTTCATTAGTTAAGCCTATTAAATCAGATTTGACCCCTTTTTTTGGACGATAAGACCATGTACATCACTTAAAGCTGTGTAGATTTTTATTTACACTATGATATTATTCCATACATACTATTTTGTGATATTTTAGGGTCAGGCTTCCCAATCAACTGTTAAACCTGTAATATCATTATACAAACAAACTTTAGAAGTACTGGATTAAAAACCAATTAAATGGCATTTATGTCAAATTACTCAAAAGTATAATTTTCTTAAAGATGAATATGTTTTCATCTTGTAAAGTTTTCATTAATTAAAGACAGTATTTAAGTGTGCACATAGTATATGGCCCTGTCCATGATATAATCTAACAGTCAATTCAATAAAGGAACAGAGGGGCAGGAAGTGGGAACTGGAGATGCAGAACTACTGTTACAACCAGAGTTTCTAAAAATTTGAAACAATGGATGAAATCTTAACAGCAGTGTGAATGGGAGTATATTAGACTTATTCTGGCTGGTCATGTACACATATTCATTATCCATAAAGTGTACACTCATTTACTTGTGCATAATTTTTTTGTGATTTATTTTTCTATTTTGAAAGTATTTTATTTATTTATTTATTTATTTATTTATTTAACAGGGACAATACCGTAGACATTGTTACACACTGGCAACCAATGTTGTGTACAAAGGGCATAAAGCTAATTTGCATCCCTCGTCCCTGGATAGCCTTTTTACATAAACAATTACAGAATTACTTATTCAACTGAGCATTTATAAGGGTTTTAAGGGACTTTTATTAGGAAATTATGGTTGAATGCTCTAATCTAAATGTTTTTTTGCTGTGTTTTCTTCATAATTTGGTCTCCTGAAAGTCATCTGTCCTCAATCATACAAGTTACAAACACAGTAACCAAATATTAACTCAAGTATCGATTGTGGATTTTAGAGCAGTGGAATCTAAAAGAATAAAACTCTTACCAGCCTGATTCCTTCGCCTCTGCACAGTTGCTCGTATTTCCCCTTTTCTGTAAAGAAATTCTTCTCGTTGTCCACCTCTCTCTTCTCTCGCTCCTTTGTGTCTTCCTCAGTTCCACTCTGCTCTATTTCTGCTTTTCTCTGCTTCGCCAGCTGGTAGTCAAAGTACTTTAAGTTGCCATTGGCTCTCTGATGAGTTGCATCTAAACAGCAGGAATTATTATATATTAGATGAAGAATGAAGAAATTCAATGTTTATATGACATTTAAAATATACACTGCATTATAAAGATATACAGGCCATGCTGAGTTTGTTTCCCTACCACATTTTTAGTGATATCATTCTAATGTTTTTTTAGTCATAATACATGATTATTTTTTTATTCACAATATATGTTCCTTGCTACACTTCAACACAATCCTTCAAACATACAGATTACCATCTGACCACATCAACTGACCCATCAGGTCCAGATTTCAGAGTCGTATGCACCTTAAAACAGACTTCCCACAAATAAGAACATAAATGGAACCAAAGTTTGAAGGCACTGAAGGTGAGAGTCCTGATCTATAGAAATCACTAGATGGGAGGTGGTCAATTAGTGTTTAAAAAAACTGAATACAAGGATCATGAGGTCAAATCCCAAACATACCAAGTTTATACTGAGTGAGGCGCTTTAATCCTATAGCTGCTCAGTTGTATGAATGAGATAAATGTAAGTCACTCTGGATTAGAGTGTCTGCCCAAATGGCATTAAATGTAGATCACTGGATCTCTCCACTTTAAGAAGAATTGAATTCCTATGTTACATTGAAACAAATCTAACCGGGAATAAGAGCAACACGGAAACATTGTTTGATAAAAGATGATTTAAATAAAACCCAAATTTGCATATAACCTAAACCTAAATATATTCATTCATTCATTCATTCATCTTCTACCGCT
The DNA here is from genome assembly GCA_030449085.1 of Kryptopterus vitreolus. NCBI lineage: Eukaryota > Metazoa > Chordata > Actinopteri > Siluriformes > Siluridae > Kryptopterus > Kryptopterus vitreolus. Next base: position 5,855,347 of record JACRUU010000015.1, on the reverse strand, counting down.
TTATCCGATCTTCCCTCGGGTCACGGGGAGCCTGTGCCTATCTCAGGCGTCTATGGGCATTAAGGCAGGATACACCCTGGATACACCATGTCTAGAGAATTGTCCTGTTTATCATGGTTACCCTTTTCGGTTTCGAATATGGACTGCATGTATATTTTGCTTAGCATTACACTATTTTAATGGCAGGACATACCGAGTGTTAGAAGTCTCTTGGTGTACTCCAGGGCTTTCTCCAGCTCACCCTGCTGGTATACAGAGTAGCTCAGGTAGTCCAGGACAGTCACAGCATCAATGCTGGACATCTCACCCTCATCCAACTGTCTTAGAGCCTGTGCCATCCACAACTCTGTGTGATAGTAATCTGCATCGGAGTATGCGATCTTCCCTAATTCAAAACAGTCTTCCACTGTCAGAGTGCTCTTATATGGCATGTTGGCAGACAAACCTATAAAAACACAAAACATTATTTGTAGCAAACAAGCTGAAGACAGTAATTCACACCTGCATGACACTATATAACTATATCAAAATGTAACTATATTTTTGAAAGAAGTGCATATGACCCCAACTCCATCATAGCGAATGCACTCACCAGGAAGATTTCCAGTGGAGATAGCATGTGTTTCTAGTTTATAGGTGTCCTGAAGCCGGAGCAGAGCTTTGGCTGCTCCTGTCTGATCTTCATCATTAGGAAAGTGTTGCCGCTGGATAGTTAGGTTGGAAATAAACCCTGTGGAAATACACTAAGAGTTTAATATTAAACTAAAAGACCCAATTTTTTGAATAGCAAAACATTTTGTATTTACTGAACATTAAGGACATTTGGGTTTGAGATTAAGAGATAACTAAGCAGAGTGTTAGTGTGTTAACATTTGGTTCCTGGTATTTGTGTAAATGTGTAACAGAACAAAGCATTTCGTATCAAATCAACCAATCTGTTAGTGAGCAAGAATATTGGAACATGTGACTGACAAGTGTTTCTTATTTCCAGGTGTGTCTTATTGGATAAAAAGTTTAAACAATAGTGGCCTAAAAGGATACACCAACACCAGAGATCAGAGAGCTGTCAATTGGAGAAATACGAGATAGTAGTAAATAAACCGGTCAAATTTATATTTAAATTACATTCATGGCATTTGGCAGACGCCCTTATCCAGAGCAATTGAGGGTTAAGGGCTTTGCTCAAGGGCCCACTAGTGGCAGCATGGTGGTGGGATTTTAACATCTAATCTTCCGGTTCAGAGACTAATGCCTTAACCACTCAGCTCCCACCTCCCGATTTGAATTTGCAAATAAATAGACATAGACATGCTAGACAGTTACAGTTTACCAAGGGGGATAAAGAAAGGAGCTACTCATAAAAAGCATCACAAACAATTTAGATGATGTCAGTGGCTCTCAGGCCTGACGCAGTTACTGCATGCATTTACTTTAGATCGCTGTGAGACTTTCGCTCTTATTCTTTTTCTCACTTAACATTGGACGGACACATTCTGTGTTTTATGGTCACTGGTCATGATGCTCATTCTAACCTTTTACAATATCTGCTTTTGATCTCAAAACCAAATGTCTTCAAACATACAGCTTTCTGTTCCCGTAGTTTTGGAAGAAACATACTTTCAGAATCTGAAAAAAGATAAAACACTGACCATCAGACATGTCCTTAAGCACCAGATCTTCTATTTCACCCCATTCTGTGTTCAGCCTTTTCATCAGTTTGAAAGCGTTGACTGGGTGACCGAGGAAACCCTCAGGGTCGTAAGTTGCGGTGGTTGTTAGTTTCTCCAGTTTCTCAGCCCATCTAGAAAATGCATTCAAACATCTGTGAAATGTTTCACTTACGGAGGAGGCTTAGGCTGGACTTGTGTGTGAAAATGTGAACAATGATTAATTAATAGGCCTCTTTTGCATTAGTTATAAGTTTAAACTAGAGCTGGGAGAAATTGTCATTATCGATTAATTCAACTTCATGGTTTATGTCGATGTTGAAAAAACGAAAATTGATTTTATAATTCTTGGATCTTGGATTGGCACTGCGAGTTTCCGTAGTTCTCCGCCTCCCGCGTTACACTTGCAAAATAAGAAATACAACATGGCGGCGTTCTCTGATGAATTCAAAGAGCTTGTTTCCAAGATAGGCGCAGTTTCATCTGTCGTATGGAAATAGTTCAGGTTTGCAACTTCAGACATTCAACAAGCCAAAACCCTGCTGTAAAATTTGTCTGAAGTTTGTGGCAACTAAAGGAAGCAGCACTACTAATTTATTCCAGCCATGTTGTTGAATGGGGAGGAGTGTGTGGTGCTGCGGGATAAACATGACAGCCCCAAAACACAGACTAAAACACTGACTAACACTAATATAAAAAAAAAAAAAAGGTAAAAACTACGGACACATTTTCCCACTGTATCCAAAATGGAAAATCTAATTGTGTCTAAAAAAAACAATTGGAGACCAGCTCCAGTTTAAACACTGCTAATGCTCATCACACGAGCTGACAGATACTCACAAGTAATAGATTAGCATACAGAATTATCAAATTTCTATATAGGAATAACTCATTCAGCACTGTATGGCTCAAGTGGTATTTCTACTCAAGTGGCTGCCAAAAGAAATAAGAATTTGTATAAAAATCTGAAGGAACACGATTCACGACTTACAGTTTGACCTGCTCCAGCTTGCGCTCTTCAGCTCCGATATAGTCCTTCAGAGATGTCACCAGGTCTTTCTCAATAAACAGAAGATCTGTCATTTGGCCTGTTGACATAACAGGGCAGGAAAACATGCATAATTAGGACAGTTTAAATGTATGTTACGCTAAATGCATAATAATGTTATCCGTTTTAAGATCAACTGACCGATTGATGTATAGAAGTCATTGTGGGTGGAGCAGGAGTGGAGAAGCGAGCTGATCAGAAATAAACACCATACACTCCAAGTCTCCATCTAGACACAAATAAATATACAATGATTATATAGATTTTTATTAGGATTGTCAAAACGAACGTGATAATATCCCATGAATACATATTAATTTTACTGGAACTAATTTTATTAGGGTGTAAAAATTTTAACCACTAAATTCCCCAAGTCTAAAATCAAGCACCAAAATCCACCACGATGCACACATCCGGCAATTAAAGCCCTCTGTGTGGAAACGGCAAATGTTCCATTTGGTGTCTTGATGATTTAAGACACCATTAAATTAAAACACCATATTTACTTAAAACATTTACATATATTTTGTCCTCATGTTAGAATGAATAGCCTTTATCTGGCACATATACATTCCAGCAGAGTGAAATTGTTTCTTCGCATATCCCAACTTGTTTGGAAGCTGGGGTCAGAGCGCAGGGTCAGTCATAATACAGTGTCCCAGGAGCACAGAGTGTTAAGGGCCCTGCTCAAGGACCCAAGTTGACAACATCCTGCTCTATATTGAACTGGTGTATAGTGTTAGAACCCGAGGTGTGAGAACCCGTTAAGTTGTGAAAGGGCTTTGCTGGATCAAACTTGTGACCAGCAAGTAGATTGAGATCTGAGGAGCTTTTGTGGTGTGGTAAGGTGTATTATCCTGCAAAAATAGGACCATTACATTTACTGCATTTGGCAGACGCCCTTATCCACAGCAACTTACAGTTGAGGTTAAGGCCTAGCTCAAGGGCCAAGTAATGGCAGTTTGTTTTTGTGCCAAGATTTGAACCTGCAACCATCTGTTTCGAAGCCATATGCATTGACCACTGACCTACCACCACGCATAGTGGACAATCGGCGCTTGAAGCGGTGTACTTGGTATGCAAGAGTAGGTGGTGCATTTCAAACCAACATCCACATAAATGGTTTCCCAGAATAACAATGTCTAGAGGGGGCTTAGTGGTTAGCATGTTCGCCTCACACCTCCAGGGTTGAGGGTTCTCCAGTCTCCTGTTCTCCCCATGTCTCCGAGCACTCGGGTTTCCTCCCATTCCAAAAACATGCACAGTATGTTGATTGGCACCTTGGAAAATTGTGCCAAGTGAATGAATGTGAGTGTGTGTGCGCCCTGCAATGGGTTGGCACCCCATACAGGGTGTATCCTGCCTTGATGCCCCAAGTTGCCTGAGATAGGCACAGTGACCCCCCTAATGAGATGTAATGAGATTTTCACTCATTACAATCTTTTACACAAATATCTGTCATTTTCCTTTCATTTACCTGTGGCTTTTTCAACCTACTTCCTGGCTATTCTTTCCTGGCTACTACACACCACAGACATAGGCTAGATTATGAAACTAACAACAAGGACGACAGAAAGGAAGGTAGCAAGAAGTCTGGCTAATGTGGATAAGACAGAGACAGAGTCAGTGATGTAAACATGACTGAGGAGAGACATTATTGATCACCTGATCATCATCGTCTCTGCTTGTGTTCTATATTGTGGATGTTTAACCTTGATACACAAGTTAGGGAACAACATTTGAAACTGATTTTATCCAGCATCGAGATCTGTCAAATTACTTAATTGATGCAGGAGAAATAGACAAGGGTAAAGACCTGAGCAAAATGACTTTCAGATCATCTCCAAAACACTAAGACTTCATGCAGTCGTGATTTGACACATGCAAAGTTCTGAGAAGAAAAAAGGGGAAAAATACAAACTAGCAACAAACTCTTGGCACCCAAAACTCATCAATGCACAGTGACACCAAAAGGCAATTCCTTCCAGTCGGAACAGAACAGAAGAGCCTTTATTTGTCACGTATACATTACAACAGAGTGAAATTGTTTCTTCACATATCCCAGCTTGTTTTTTGGAAGCTGGGGTCGGCCATGATACAGCATCGCAGGATCACAGAGGGTTTAAGGGCCTTGCTCAAGGACCCAAGAGTGGCAGATTGGCGATACCGGGGCTCAAACCGCCCCAACCTTCGGATCAGTAGCCCGGCGCCTTAACCACTAGGCCACCCCCCTCCTCCAGAATATGTCACTGAAATTTGTATTGATGCTCACCAAAAATGTCATAATGCACAGTGCAGTTTATGAAGCTGCATAGAAGCAAAATGAAGCTGGACAGATTATCCAACATAATGTTTATTCATCACTGAAAACAGCTTTCTATTCACACACAAGACTGCAACAATACAGTACCCTCAGTGAACATAAAAGCCCCCAATACAAGGTTTCAAATTAAACATTATATGTATAATATGGACCCAGTACCAGAAGTTCCCAACAAACAGGAAAGGAACATCACTGCTTCTTTGCACCACATCAATACAAATGTCATCAAATATGTCACAGCCTATCTAAAATATGTGAGGTCCCTTTGTCCCCCCAAAAGGACGAGCTTGTTCTTTCTCCCAGAAATGTCATCTTTGAACTAGTATGGGTCAAGGGTAGTGTTTAAAGATCAGCAACTTCAGGGAGTCTGAGCTGCAGACAATTACACTGGAAATTTGAATCATATCAACATGGAAGCTCACTTAAGCAAATGTGCTTGCATGCAAATTTAAGCAAAATGTTCCAGGTGTTGTTTATAACTATTGTCACACCCATCATTAAACTCACCCCACTTCTACAGCCTTCTTATCGATAACCGAGCACCTAAAACTTCTATTTAACACATTTATCACAGCTAAGTTATCTTGTTCATAAAACTGAGCAGTTATGGGGTTGAAAGCAGCAGACTGGGATTTGAGCTCACAACCTTCAGATCCAAAGTCCATAACCACTAAGTAACCCCCTCATCTCTTATTAATTTTGCATGTGGTTGAGACAGGAGCTCAAATTGGACCAGTCTCATTCTGTTCTCATTAATGTTACGATCAGAACCAGAGTGTGATCATTGTGTTAGGAACGCACACATGGTTCAATAAGGTGCCACGTCCCCAGCCCTGGCCCTGTATAACGAGAAACATAGCCCCGGGGAACAGGAATGGAGGAGTGATCGAACCTGTTTCTTAGTCTGTATGAAGGAAGATTTTATTCCCAAACAATCAGTTTCTTCACTCAGGTTAACAGTCATAACAGTCTGGATTTCTAGCAGCAGCAGCAGCAGTACGGTGCCGGGCCTAAATCCGGCTCGCTGTAAACGAACACGAACCCGTTGTCATGTAAAGTAATCGTACCCGATCATTATTTACAGTTGTAGCGCCGGATTGATTTGGGATTCGTGGTTTCCGGGTTGCACAAAAGAGGAAAAAGTCAAATGGACCGAAAACTTTTTTTCCCTCGAAATTCGCACTGGAGCTCCGACACCGTGGCGGTGTTACACGAATACAATGTTCCAATCGGAATCACACCACAAAAAGGGATACACGGCCTTTTACGAGGGAGAAATAAAATAATAACCATCATAATAATAATGGCAACATAAATTCAGCCTGGAATGCTCTTCCTACTCCGATAAATCCAGCGGCTCAAGCCAACAGAGAAATTTCTAGACTCTGCCAATCTCGCTTACAGCAGGGAAAAGCCTGATTGTGTTCGTTTTTAATCCAAATAGAAATAAACTGAACAAGTCTTCAAACTTACCGTTATCTTTCGCATTTTTTTAGTTCTGCAGAATCTCACAGTATTTGTTCTCACAATATTCACAGAATTACTGTGAATTACTGGTGTATCCCCGTTTCCAGTCGGACCCGTTCGGCACCAAGGACTGCAGCTCTGCACAGTGGCGCCCCTGCGGGCGGAATGAAGATACTGCATAGCTGGTGTTTTTTTTTTGTTTTGTTTTTTTTTGTTTAGGTAAGGCAATTAGACGTGGGCATGGCACCGAGTTTGGGACAGATCTGTAAATGATTAATTCCCCAGTTTTGTACTCATAATAAAAGGACAGCTTGGAGGGGGGCAAATGAATAAAAAACAATAAACAAAAAACACTTAGAAATTACTCATTAATAATAATAATAATAATAATAACAATAATAATAATAATAATAATATTAAATCCTCTAAGAGGTTATCGAAAATAATTTTAGGTTTCCGAAAATATTTTTTTTGTTTATCGCTACTCCGAACAGCAGAGGGCGCCCTGGTTCACAAAACACTGCCATTAAGCAAAAGACGTTTATGTCCTGTACACGTCGGCTTGGGAATCGGGAACACTTGGACATCACCTTGTTGCCTGGTGTACAAACAACGTTCCCCAGACTCTGTAAACAGCGATAACGAGTTTACAAACAAATATGTCCGTATTAATGGTGGATCTCAAACACTTACTTGCAAATCTTGTTTACTTCTGATGCTGGGCGCAGCCACGTGGGCACTGGGAATGTTTCAGGCTTTGAGTGGTTAAATGGAAATTTCAAGTTATTTATTATATACTTTAGTTTATTGGAAAATGCAGTTATTGGTGATCATGTACAACAAAGTGGATATGTGCTGGGAATAATTGCCGGATCAAGTTCATAAATAACCACATTGCAATCGAAGACTAACGCCGTAAAACTATAGAATTAGAATTATAACTTTACTACAACCTTGTAACACTATTGTATTGTTTTAACTGTAATATTGTAACCTTGTACTATTTCAACACTGTTGTAGTGTTTAACCATTACAACACTAACATTGTAACGTGAATGTAACGTGACATTCAGTGGTAAATGCAGGTGTAGTTGTGTATCTTTCATGAACATTTGGTCCAATTATTTATTTCATTAATTCAATTCAAATTGTGAATCTTGTGTACTATTTAAATTAGGTGCACAAATACTGAAGTGTTTTAAAGTCTTTGGTTCTTTTAATTGTGATTTTGTTGCCTCATATTTAACAAAAACCCACCAGCATCTCAAAAAAATCCGATAATCAACTCAAAACACCTGCAAAGGTTTCCTGAGCCTTCACATTGGAGTCTCCGTTTGGTTTGCTATCAGTTTGTCTATGCAATCAAGGGAAAATGTGGTTTATTAAAAAAATGTCAGAGCACTTTATGCTTCCTTCTGCTGAGCAGCTTTTTAAAGATGCTGATTTCATTTTCTAGCAGGATTTGGCTCCTGCCCACAGTCAAAAGCACCCAAAGATGGTTAAAGGAACATGATGATTGTGTGCTGGACTGCCTGCAAACTCATCACCTGAAACCGATTGAGAATATATGTAGTATTGTTAAGAGGAAATGAGGAAAAAAAAGAGACCAAAAAATGCAGATGAGCTGAAGACCACTGTCAAAGAAACGTCAGCTTCCAAAACCACCTCAGCAGCGCCACAGATTGTTCACCTCTTACCACACCCAAATGAAGCAGTAATTAAAGCAAAAGGAGCTCCTACCAGGTACTGAGTACCTATACAGCAAATGAACATCCAACAGTCCAGAGAGCCAACATTTCAATAAAATGTTTTCATTGGTCTTATTAAGTATTGTAATTGTAATTTAGTATTATAAACACACCACAATATGTATACGCTTAACGAGTGAGCCAGAAGCAACAGTGGCAAAAACAAACTCTGAACCCGACTCCAAAGGGAACAGTCCTCATCTGGGTGACAGAATGTTCATTCATTCATTCATTAAAATTCCATTATAGCTGAGGTTATCAGCTTCTTATGGATGGTCACAGGCCCAAGGTCTGGGTTTCAGCAGACAGCTATACCTGCTTAAAATGTCAGTAATAAAATTGTCAACCGTCAGTGTATCTCATGAGTAGAGTGGACTGGAACAGACATCAGACTGAATTGTACAACATTCAATTCATAAAAAAATATCACCATGTCTACCTATATCAAAGATATAAAATAGTTATTAATATTAACTACAATTAATAAATTGAGTTTTATTGTACTTGTATATTTAGATGTCATAAAGCCAGAAACACTCAAACTCTCTATCTATCTAAAATTTTAATTGCAATTAATCACATGGTTGTCATGAGTTAACTTGTGTTAATTGCACATTTGTATCCATTCTCAATTTACATTAAATAAATAAATTGACTCAATATGAGCACAGACAACAAATATGGATGCTTTTTGCAAATGCATGATTATTATTATTATTGAAAGCAAACTCAACAGACAGAATAAAGACAAAATATTCTTGTAAATGTTTTAAAGTAATGATGTCATTTTAGGCACTTCATCATCAGAACACTTTTCTGTGGAAGTGTGTGTGTCTCTCTCTCTGTCTCTCTCTCTCCACACACACACACACACACACACACATCTCAGAGTTCAGACATCTTTGCTTTAGAAACCATAAACAGGATGGATACTGTTCATGCATGATCATCCCGCTGAAAAACCATAACATTTATTACATTTAAACAGAATATAAGTGCCAGGAAAAAAGCATATAACGACTTGCTGACAAGTTTAGGAGCATTCGGAAATTGAATGGAATTGTCCAAATTTATAAGATAATTTATGATGGGTAGCTCAAAACAATACTTTGGTGTTAAACACGCTCTGATTAATCTATGACTGTATTTTAGACAAATAAAACACTAACTATTGTCTATTTATCTAGTATGTATGTGTCAAAACAGCAAACGGTTAGATTGGTAAAACAAAAAGACACAGGTAGAGCTTGAAATAAAGTGATTCACACCACTTTAAAGTGACCTATTACAGCCTTGAGTAAGAACAAATGCATTAATACACTGTCACACAAATGGCCAATTCTGTTAGTTAACATCCAGTATGTCAGTGTTTAACAGCTTAAAGAAATGCATATAGCAAAAAATTTGAATTCAATGTAATTCCCATATTGGCCTGATAGATATGGAATATAGAACTGGTCCAGTTTCAACACTAATTAAATAAAAACACTCATGTTTGGGGTCTAAAACAAAGTTGTGTTTAAAGTGTAATGTGGAAAAAGAGCATTTAATCTAAGCAAAGCTTGTTCATGTTTGCAGTCGTCAGTTTTTCTTAGCCTTTTTCCCTTTGGTAGACTTCTTGCAGTATTTGGCCTCCAAATCCGCCATAAGAGAGTTGAAACCTTTTTCCTTGGATTTCTGTCTTTGCTACAACAAGAAGTAAGAAAATAATCTATTTTATAACAAAAAAGTAATAATTACATTATAGTGTGTTTTGCATTGCATAGTGCCATTGCATTTTGCTTGTCTTTACCCCTCCTCTTTGGGTTGGTAGGGCAACCATGATCTTGCAAATATGCAGTTGCACCCCTGACTATATCTTCCATTCAGAAAATGTCCTTATAATCCCATACATTCTACAGTTAACAAAAATAACTTTCATATGATAAACATGTTGGGCTTTTCCTTAAGATGTTTATCTGTGTTGGGTCATTTGCTATATATTACAAGTAATTTATATTGCAAGTAACAAAATTATTGTGCACATAATATGTTTACAATGATAGTCTATAAGATGATATACAATACACTATAGTACCGCTATAAAACCATGATTATTATTTTTTAGGTTCTTTCCGTTAATGTCATCCTGCCCTACAAGAAGAAGAAGGAAAAAAAAATCACCACCACAAGTTTCTCCAGTCTTAGCATTTATCTCACCTGGATCATGGCTACCAGGCTGCTCTCTGAACTCAGCCCCATCTCCCTTTGGAGTTCCTCGGCCTCTTGTTGCTCCTTCTCTGCCTGGAAAACACAAATTACCAACATTAATTCTAAAGTTCCACATACACATCAAAAAGCACATATGAAGGATAAAACCACTGACCTTCCTTCTTCGAGTGGCTTTTTTCTTGCCACATTCATGAGTAAACACTTTGTAGGCTGTAACCTCTTTAGTGTCTATGCATTCTTGAATGATCTCCCGCACCCGAGGCTCTTCTTCATGAGTTCTGCACTGTGCTGCATCCATGATGCGGTCCATGTCTCCTTTATGCAGGATGTAGAGCTTCTTTAGGTCCTGCTTCTCTTCGTCAGAGTCCTTATACTCCTTCTCAAAGTCAATGATGTCCTGCAAAGTTATCTGATAGACACAACACAGTGTGGATATGACAGAATGATGGTAGATATATGACCTACTTGGACTGTTGAAATCGACTATTTTAGTAATCAAACATTCTAACGATTATTCCATTGATTAATCAACTAATCAGATAAGAAATGTTTTTTCTATATTAGAGAGCAATACTAAGGAGAGAGAGAGAAGGCTGGGCTCTTAACATGAACAAGTAATTGGTTTTCATTTTAGAAAAATTTATTTCTGAAAATGCATACAAATGTATATAAGTGAAAAATACACCAATTTTGTATATTTAATTGCCATATTACATCAAAATACAAATGCAGTGCGTTCCAAAAGCTCCTCCATTTTCAAATCTTGCACAGTTTATTGATGTGGTATTCCTGCCTTGAAATGATCAATGAACTAAATCTGTGTACTTATCGCCAGTTTAAAAATGTCATTGTGAAGGCTCCTCTAGCTCTCCAAGTTTTATTGGGATTTTATGTAACAGATCAACAAAAAGAATCACATAATTGTTAAGTGGTAGGAAAATGATACATGGTGTTATAGATTTTTTTTTTTTTACAGATAAAAAATCGTGTATTCATCCCCCTTCACGTACAATCCAATGCAATCAACTGCCTTCAGAAGTAACCTAATTAGTAATTAGAGTGTACCTGTATGTAAATACTAAAATCCCAGTATAATTACAGCTTTTCTGTGAACACCTCAGACGATTGTTAGAGAACATTAGTGAGCAAAGTGCATCATGCAGATTAAAGTACACAACAGACAGGGATAAAGTTGTGAAAGCAGTGTGAGGTTAAAAAACATAAAAACATATCCCAAGCAATCCAACATCCTAAAATGAAGAGAGAATGGCACAACTGCTAACCTAACAAGACATAACCATCCTTCTAAACTGACAGGCCAGGCAAAGAGAGAATTGATCCAAGAAGCAGCCAGAAGGCCCGTGGTAACTCAGGAAGAGTTGCAGAGATTTGCACCTCTCCCACCCGAGTCTGTCCACAGGACAACTCAGTCGTGCACTTGACCAATCTGGCAATTATAGAACCGTGGCAAATAGAAAGCTATTGTTCACAAAAAAAGAATAAGAGGTCCCATTTACAGATGACCACAATTCATGTAGGGGACACAGCAAATATGTGGAAGAAGGTGCTATGGTCAGTGAAACCAAAAATCTTTTTGGCCTACATGTTTGTAGCCTACTCTATGTTTGGCGGAAACCTAACACCAGCCACACCATGAAAACATGAGGTTGGCAGAATTATGCTGTGGGGATACTTTTCTTCCACAGGGACAGGGAAGCTGGGCAGAGTTAATGTAACACTCCAATATAACTCACTGCATCTTACTCAATATAACTCACCACATCTCTCTGGAACTCACACAATATAACTGACTGCATCCCAATAGCATAAAACTCACTCACAAGAATACACTATATTACTCACTACATATATCTCTCACTGCATCTCATTCCAACCCATTGAATCTCAAACTCATTTTTGCACGATAACTCATTTTATCTCTCACATCATCTCAATTTCTCTATACATGTACTTTGCACAAAGACAAACAATCTAATCAAACCCACTGATTATACCTCACAATATTCAGGACTTCCTAAAACACTTCTCTATCAGTAACATACCTTTGGAAACAGAATTCGCCAATATTCCTCCCAGTTGCGGTCTTGGTTAAGGGAATCCAGCTCTTCATCCACTATGCCTTGCTCATCATATATAGCTCGCTGTTCTTTGTTGTTTAACACGGCGTAGACTTTTCCCAGAACCTGTTTAGCAAATCCAAAAAAATCACAAGATTAAAAAAAAAAATAGAACAGCAGAGAAGTGTTTCAAACCCGCAATATACAAAGAACATTCTCGACATCACTTATTATACGGTGCTTCCATCAGGACAGTGCGGTTCGGCTCCCTGATTTTTTTTTTTTTTTTTCATTTAAGGTAATAAAAGTGTTTTTTTTTTTTTTTTACACTAATGTGAAAGGTTAACATTTGATTTTACTTTAGAAAAAAAGCTGTTTGAAAGTCACATATTTAATGATTTGATAACTCTATCTCTGTGTAACTGGATACATCACACTAACTCACAAATTCTGTGCATTGCTCTGTAACTGTCACACTGTAAATCACTATAGCTCTATGTGACGCACTGTAACTATGCAGTGCACTGAAACTCACTGCATCTCCATGTACCTCACTGCAAGTTTACACATCACACTATAACTATGAATCTCAATATATATCACCTTAACTCCATACACTGCACTGCAACTCTCTGTAAATATGCACAACACTGTAACGTCAAGCAGCCCATTGTAACTTCATTTTCAATTCAATTCATTTTATTTGCGTAGCACTTTAAACAATAGTTTTTTTCTCACAGCAGCTTCACACAGATGATAAGAATGAAAGATTGTTCTTTATAGTTGGAAGTTTGTCCCTAATTATCAAGTCATCAATGCATGTAATGGTACTTACATGCCACTTTTCCCACACGTAGGTGTATCTCACTGTAACTCCATGTATCTCATGGTTAATTATGTTTACTCACTATAACTAACGATACCTTACTATATCTCATGAAAGCTCACAGTAACTCTCCATATTTCATGATAAAGCACTGTAACTCATGGCAACTCACAGTAGCTTACTATCTCTCACTAACTCACTGTATCTCACAATATCTCACTGCAACTCTATCTAAATGTAATCCACTGTATTCCACTGAAATACACTGTAACTCCCTGTATCACACTGTAACCAACTATAACGGTGTATATCTCACTATAACTCAGAATCTCAATGTAACTCCAATACACTGTAACTCCATATATCTCACTGTAACCCACATTAACTCAGTATATCTCACTGTAACCAACGATAACTCAGTATAACTCACTATAACTCACTATAACTCACTATAACTCACTATAACTCACTATAACTCACTATAACTCACTATAACGCCATATATATCTCACTGTAACTCCACATACCTCACTGTAACCAACGATAACTCAGTATAACTCACTATAACTCCATATATATATATATATATATATCTATCTCACTGTAACTCCACATATCTCACTGTAACCAACGATAACTCAGTATAACTCACTATAACTCCAGATTATATTAGATGATATATATATATATATATATATATATATATATCTATATCATCTCACTGTAACTCCACATATCTCACTGTAACCAACGATAACTCAGTATAACTCATATATAACTCCATATATATATATATAGCTATATATATATATATATACTATATAATATATATATATATATATATATATATATATATATATATATATATATATATATATATATATAATATATATATATATATATACATATAATAATATCACTATGAAATCAACAATAACTCAGTATAACTGATGGTAACCTCTCACTCTGTAAGTATATGGTCTGGGATAACTGTCATGTATATATACATCCACTCATTCTAGTATATATAGATATATATAGATATATATATCTATATATATATATATATATATATATATATATATATAGAAATCGAACAACACATCACATCATACATATATATCATGTATCCATATATACAATGATATATATATATCATATATATAAAACATCAGAACAAATATATATATATATACACTATATATACCCACGTTATATATATATATATATATATATACACATCTATATATATACTATACATATATATACATCGCGAGCACATATATATGGTCCATATATAACCGAGGACGATATATGAGATATCACTATATATATATATCGATATATATATAGACACGGTATCCTATGCCAAAAGATCGTGGACTCATCATATGTCCCTGTACCGCGATATAGGTTGTATATACTATACCGCTAGTATCACGCAGTATAGATCGGTGTAACAGCATAGCTCATCAGATAAGGTTATAACTCCATACAGCTCACTATAAGTCGGTATAACTCACTGTAACTCTGAAAAAGGTTCTACCTGAAACCTGATGGTGGCCTGCTCATCACCAGGAGCTCGATCAGGATGGACCTGCAGGGAGAGTTTATAATACCCCCTACGCAGCTCCGCATCCGTCGCCGTCTTCTCCGTCCCGAGGACCTCGTACAGGTTGGAGGTGTTGAAGTGCTCTTCACACTGCTGCAGTAAACCCATGGCTCCTGGAAAAACATCATTCAAACTCAGAAAGGGTTTCCCCAGACAAGAGCTGCTACTGAACACCACACCTCAGGACACACACATGCCCTCACATGCCCTCTCTCTCTCTCATGCCCTCTCTCTCTCTCTCTCTCCACAACACACACACACACACACACGCACACACGCACGCACACAAACAAACAAACAAACAAACAAACACGCACCCAGTATTAAAAGTAGGTTACAGCGTTTCCTCTGTGTCTCAGTCCTTCACTCACACAAACAACAAAATTTACCGCGCTCAAGAACGGGTCAGGTCACAAACCGCTCCAAGCACACTATGTAGGACGCGAGTGGTTACGTCATAATACCGCTGCATGAAGCAGCAGTGCACGTCATCATGGGGAAAAAAATCAGAATTTTAATAAATGTTTGTTGGTGGAAAAACAACAACTAATTACTAAACAACAACAAATACTCCTCAGCGTAGTGACCAGTCAGGAAGACGAGAGAGAGAGATGTTGGACGCGTGTTTTTTTCTTCTTACACCGTTTGTGGCGGGTTTTCATGCAGCACGTCGTTCTTCTGCCACCTACAGGTTACTTAAAAAACTACAACACTCTTCCAGTACACTAGAGCGCCTCCAAACGTCAAGGCGAGCAATGATTTCTCTATCAGTCTATCAGACTTCCTGAGTCACGTTTTAATCTTTTTTTGTCGAATATTTTTGGAAGGAATATTATTTTAATTATTCCCACTGGTCTATTATTTTCATTGTAAAGTGTTACTCTTGGGTATTCTGATTCTAAGATTGTCTGTTTTTGTTAGAGTTTTTGTCCAATCAGATTTGATGAGTGTCGTCAAAGGAATCTGACATCAGACCTCAAGAATCAGCGCAAGTGTAAAATAGACGAGAAAGAAGTTTCTGCTTTAAATAATTAGATTTTGATTAATTGGATTTTTGATGGCTCAGGAGCAATGTAGCAGACAACCAATCCTGTCAGTATTTTCATTTGATTAGATGTTCAGAAACCACAAATTTGTTGCAAACTGCATAAGTTCAAATATATTTGTGTGGATTTAAGATCTGTTTCTTTATTCCAAAGACTGTCAGAAGAAAAAAAGAGTATTTGGGTGCAGATACACTTATGAGGTGGTATCAAAAGGTTTACAAGAATGTACTCAATGTATCTATGTTTTTCACGACCCATTTATACAGTGTATGTAGTGTATTGTTCTTTTCAGTAGACTTTTCACTAAAACAAACCATTTGCCTTCATGTCAAATCAAAAAAGGGACATGTTTTGTAGGACCATTCACCAAATATTCAGAAAACTCACAGCGATGAAGGTGCGTGAATGCAACTGAAACAGGGCAAAGAGAGCTTCTACACAAAGGGTGTTATCACATAAGCACTGATTAATCATTTGGAAATAAAAACTGATGTATTTTCCTTTTCTGTGAGACAGACACTATTTAACTTCAGTGAAAGTAATTTGATATTGAAAAAAAAACATAATGGAAAAGTAGTGTTGCAGCATGCTTCGGTCGACCTGAGTGCCAAATGAGTGTAATTGTACAACTGTACCAGAGGACACATTGACGTACATGGACATGTTGGAGACAGAAGTTCAAATCGAAAATTCATCAAATCTGAGTAACAATACACAGCGTTTATAAGCAGCATTTGACATGGTCAACACATAAGAACCCGTTCAACTACCCTTAGAGAGGACTACATGCCCTGATCAGATTCACCACTGGTGTTCCACAAGGCTCAGTACCGGGTCCTCTTCTTTTGTCACTATACACTCACTCTCTTGGTGAAGTCATCTCCTCACATGGATTTGACTACCACTCTTATGCTGATAACACTCAATTAATCTTCTCCTTCCCTCCATTAGATACCACAGCTTCTCCTAGAATCTCAGCTTTGATGAGGGTCAGAGCATCAGAGTCAAAATACTGATGCTCACCTACAAAGCCAAAAATGAATCTGCTCCTTCTTACCTCAGAGACTTCATCACCCCAAAGACCACACCTCACTGCCTTATGGCACTGCTTGAATGATTCTGCCTTCTCTCAGAGTAAGAGTTAAGTTTAGATCAAGGCTCTTCTCTGTTCTTAAGTTTGTAATCGATCTAACCAGTGTTAATTTATTCTTAGATGGAGATTCAAAGCAATTTTTGTACGTTGCTCTGGATAAGGGTGCCTACTTAAATGTAAATGTAAATGTTTTGGATGTTTTGCAGTAGACATATAGCATTCTGGGGTAGACTGACCAGCAGAGAAATACAGTAGCCCAGTCTGAGAATGACTGGAAGAGGCTAAACAAGACTTGAGCAGCCTGTGTATAGAAATGGTCAAATGAGGTTTGTCGAGAAGGAACTTACAAGAGCGATTCACATTAGCAACATTAGCATGTGAAGAAAAAATCAGTTAAATTCAGCAGTGGCTGAAGGGTGAGCAGAAAGATGTGAAGAGAACTTGAGAATTGAGAACTTGACCTGGAGGTGAGTTAAAAACTGTGTAGGGGAAATGTAGATCCCCAGTATGTTATGGTTTATGAGCGAACTTCCAAGTAGAAAGTAAACCATTCCCATGCTGAGAATCTTGTGCTAAGATGCTCCGGTTGATGACTATAGAGATGAAGGTCAGGAAGTCTTGGGAGATGGTCTGGAGTGTAGTTGAAGGGATTGGATCCAGTGATTGTATGACTTGCAGTATATCTACTTCAGCAGTGGTTTCGAAATTTGACAATGAAGAAGTACGGTATTCCTAGCTCTATAATGTAGGCATAGTCAAGGAGGAAGTGGATGTCAGGTAGATTTGCTTGATCTTCTTATTGTAAAAGGATGTAAAGTCTTTGGCAGGCAGGGAGGATGAAGCAGAGTGAAGTGTTTCACTATGGAAAACGCTTTGGGCGTGACCAACTGTGGAAGCTCTTATGACATAATGTCTGTCAAGACAGACGTGGGTCTGTCTTTACAGACAGGGCGACCTGAGACCAGGCTCCGCCCTACCTATATTGCATCCCGCCCATGTCCATCAGTTTGTGGAGTGACCATCTTGGGACAGGAACCTTCACCCGTTATGTATCATGTGTATGGGCCTCCGCCATGCAAGGAGGCATAGTGTTTCACTATGGGAGATATAGCCAACTCTCAGATTGCATACGTTCCCACTGCACACACTTAAATGAGCTCTAACACCCTGGCTCCTTGCATCGCGTGAGCTAAGGATACTCAGACACGTGCAGTCTATAAAACCTGAACAAATATATGCGGGGTAGCCCAACTGCAAACATATCCCCAACCGACAAACCCTTAAACAGAGCCGCCAGATGTTGATATGCCTCTCGTAGAATGAACCTTCAAACCTGCAGGCACCTGGGAATCACTAGTATACACTATAGAAATAGTATCCACAATCCAGAGGGACTGTCTCTGATTGGACAGTGGCTTTCCCTTGTGGGGAGACACAAACAGCTGGTTATTTTTTCTGAAGCCTGCCGTCCTCTCCACATAAGTATGGGGAGCTCTGACCGGACACATTCAGCCTCTGCTCCTCCTTATTCAGAATTCAGCAAGCTCCATATTGGAACATATACATATATAGGAAAAATCCCCTACCGTTAGGCACAAATGTCGGGTTGGGTTGAAAAGAAACTTTCAGGAGCGCCGGCGCAAACTGTAGACAGGACAAACTAATAGACAGGGCTCACTCAAAAGCACAGATTCTCAGAAGCTCACTCAAACGTTTAGCGATCACTAGAGCGACTAGTAGCACTGTCTTAAGATAGAGAAATTTTAACCCTACAGCCTCCAAAGAGGGCATTCAATCACTGCGTTCGGCTAGCACACAGACTGTACCGAATATTTATGCATCCTCTGATCGATGAAGGCTGTTAATCTCTCCGTCTTGTTCGGCAGCGAGATTTATGAGGCGACATCGATTAGGATGGAGGTGGCAAGCCACCGAAGACACCTACTGCCAGCTCTCTCATTCCATGCACCTCCAGTTTTGAGCTCCCTTTTGCCAGAAGTTTGCTTTTAAATGGTCTAGACCAAGACCAATGACAATCAAGGTAGAATACCTGTGCTGGGGGTCTTGACTGCTGGACTGCGAAAGGACAAGCATCATCCTACAGTCCATTACGAGGATGTCAGAGTCCATAACTGCGTCCTCTCCCCCCGGCCCTTGTTCATCCTCTGCGGTTGCAGTGGAGGTAGAATCACCTGTGCTGGGGGTCGGGGGTGGATTTTGCTGCAGCGCCAGACCGTCACGGGTCCTGCTGCTGCCACTCTCAGACTGCGAAAGGATGTCTGCGGGTCCGCAAGCATCATGCTTCGGGCCCGTCCTCATCGGGTGAGGGTCATCGTCCAGCCTGGTCTGTGACAGACGTAGTGTCAAGTCGTAGTTGGTCACATCCAAAGATTCCCGATGAAACACTGAGTAGAAAAGGAACGCCCTGAGATGGCATGAAGAAGGAAATAAGGAATAAGGCATAAGGAAACTTGAGGGAGTAAACATCAGGAGGGAACGCATCCTCATCTGGGTGCTGAATGTCATTTCATTACAGCTAAACATTGAGGTTGAGGTGTGCAGTGATGGTGATCAAATGCAAGCTGCCTTGTAACCTGTTGGCATTAAATACAGTAAATACGGCCCTTGCTTTAAATATATATATATATATATATATATATATATATATATATATATATATATATATATATATTATATATAATATATATTATATATATATATATATATATATTCATCCTCTGCGGTTGAACACTGTGTGATTAATGCTAAAAGAGAAAACATCCTTTATTTGGTACTTTACCTTTACCTAATACAGTTGTACAGAACAGTGTATACGACACTGTTCAGTAATGAATACTAAAGAAACAAAGACAGTGTTAAAGGCAACTCTAAGACAATGCTCTCGCTATGAACTCAACAGAGGAACTGAGGGGTTATAACTGACTGCATGAGTGAGCGGCACAGTGTTGGTGAGTCTCACGAGAATCTTCTCTCGAATTTCAGCCTCACGAAATCCCGAACACGTAATAATAACTCATTACGAATCCTAAACTGAATTACTTGTATACTGGGAGTCGTAAACCAAGGTGCCACTATATACTGAACAATCGTACATTATTGGGGACCTAAAAGAGAACAGGTGTGACAGTAACTAGTGTAGCACAATGTTTAATCACATGATCGTCATGAGATAACTTCAGATTAATCACAACTGGATGGCACATTTCTATCTGCTCTGAATCTACCTTAAAGTGATACTTTCAAATGTTTTATTCTCCAATCAACATGTGCATGGATGAAATATGGATGCCTTATACAAATATGTTATTATTATTATGATTATTATTATAAGTATAATTAGTGAAACCAAAGTCAACATAGAGCATAAGGACAAAATATTCTTGTAAATGTTTTAAAGTAATCATGGCTGTTTTAAATGATGTAAATCATCAGGAGCTTCCTGTTTCCACACAGATGGTCTTAATTGCCAGATGTGCACGTCATGATATGTGTTTTGCTGGAGTTTATTATTTTCATATCTGAGTAAAGTTGAAATTTCCCCACTGAATAATGGCTTATCTCTTAAGAAAGGTTTTAAGTTTGCCTTATTTATATTGATTTATTTCTAATAAAAACTACAAAATAAAATTAGTGACATTACCATAACTTTGCCTTAACAAGTCGCGCTCTTAATTCAGTTCTAATACACACACTCACACATACACACACACACACACACACACACACACACACACACACACACACACACACACACACACACACATGCACACACATGCATCCCACACACGCACAACTGCACAAACACACGGCCAAAAGGATTTTTAAACGAGGAAAATCCAAACGACTCTAATCTAAAATGTGTTCATTTATCAGAATCTGCAAATTATTTTAATGAATTGAGCATAAATACAACATATTTTGCTAATGAAAATAAAAATCATGAGAAAAAAAACGCAAACTTTTTTCATTGATCTGTTTTATATACATACATATGATACATACGTACATACTATACATACATACATGATTAACATTTATAAAAATTCACTCCTCTCCAAAAGTCTTTTACAATCCAGTTTAGACAGCATGCCAAGTTTAAGTACTGATTCAGTACACACGAACACACACACACACACACACACACACACACACACACACACACACACACAAACATATACACTTACAATGACATGATCACACGTGAGCAAACACACATATGCACACACTTCAACACATAAACTGCATAGACGCATCGCTTTCTCTCTCACACACACACACACACACACACACACACACACACACACACACACACACACACACACACACACACGCCCACACACAATCCGAGCAACATGTGGCAGGGCTAACACTGCTGAATCAAGATGTCAAGATGCACCACATGAGAACATTATGTCTGCAGTGCATCGCCAAACCCTTGAGAAGCCTTTTGCCATCCAAACTTTTCACAATGACTTTTTCTGATTAAAAAATAAAAAAGAAGTAGCTGCATTTCCTGGAAAACAACAACAAAAAAAACAGCAGAAATATGAGAAAGACATGGATGTGGGTGCAGGGGAAGGGAGTATCTCAAACAAGAGTTCAATGTCTTATAAAAATAGATGTACGTATATACACACATACTCACACACACACCCACACACACACACACACACACACACACACACACACACACACACACACACACACCACACACACACACACACACACACGTGATATTTCCCTGCCCTCAATCAAAAAAGAAAAAAATGCAGTGTGGGAAAAAGAACCAGGAGATCTGATGTGTGCCGATCTTATTCACTCTCTGCCTGTTTTTATACAATCCTTCACTTCACCCAATCAAATGGGGGAATGACACGTGGAGGACTTACAGGTATACAGTATTTCGAATTCACAGAGGATAAAAAAACTATTTCCACAAAACCTTTTGTACCATAACATTTTCTTGCATTTGCATTCAGGATAATAATGCGAATTAAACAAAGAAACCCCACTTAATATCGAGCGTTCTTCCTGACTGGCTGCGGTGTTGGAAATGCTTGGTTGTTCCGAGCTTACAGACTAAAAATGGAAAAAGTCATAAAAATATCCAAACAAAATAAACCAACAAAAACAGGCTGAGCAGAAAATCGGCCATCACCCTTCCGTTCGCTCCTTCCACGTGTAAACGACACACAGCTCTATCTTCTGTCACTAAGTCACTCAGCGTGCACGGACTCAGCGAGTTCTGTATGCATTTGGTTTTGGTGTGTTTTACGTTAGGTATAATTATGGTAGTTACGCATTTTCTTGCGGTTTTTGACGCTCCGTGCTTGTGCTCGCGTGAGGCTTCGATTTCTCCACCACTTTCAATCTTATGGTCCTTGTCTTCATGTGTCCAACGTCTTCAACATCTGCTTGGAGAGGTTACTCATACTCAAGGAACTGTTTATGATAAAACAGAAGATACCTGAGGGGAAAAAAAATCAAAATGAATTGTTAAAATAAGGAGTTACTATTAGTGCTTCAACGGCTAAAAAATGCAATTAAATTCAGTTTTATTTGTTGAGTGATTTTGAACGTTGGAAAATGTCTCAGAGCAGCTTTACAGAGATAAACAAGATTTAACGTTGTTTTAAAGAATGAATAGGTTTTCGTTTTTGTCATTTCAGCCAGATATATAGCTGAAGCAGCACAATGTGAAATGACAGAGCGTTTCTCCAGAACCCTTGGTGCTACATAAAACATCACACCACATAGAGCTAACGACTAACCCTGCCACATAATATGCATCATGTGCAGCCTACAGCAAACGAAGGAGAGAGGGGAGGAAAAAAATTGTGTGTGCAAACAGACAACACAAGACTGATTATGGAAAATACATAATAGTGCTGACCAGTAAACCTACTGCATAATGTGCTATACAGTGAACCCCTGAAATTAGGGGTGTGGAGGGGTTACGGTCCTAGAGCACCTAAGAACTGAGAAAAAACATGCATCTGGTCAAATATGGCCATTTAAACCCTAACTAAATATATTACACTTAAATAAAGAATGTAAACTTAACAGCTGTATAGTACTGTACATTCTAGAACTGGGGGATACAGCATTAAAATACCCACCTTACTCCTACATGTACTGTCATTCATGTGAGTGCATTCTCTTTGTTACTGACACAATGTTATTGTTGTGGTATGTGTGTTATTACTGATAATCGGATTGAGGGACCCAGTAATGAACGATATCATCATATATTCATCAACTGATTCCTTGTAACATTCTGAAGCTACGATGTTAGAATTGTCTCTGAGGGAGCTGCTACTCCGAGAGTCTCATCTCTCTCGTTCCTTACTGAAATAGGGATTTATTCACTATTTACTAAAAGCATGGCACAATCCCTGTCTTACAACACCACAGTGAAGATTCGACTGTGTGAAGTTGAATCATGTTGAATCGGCCTTAACATTCTTAACATAGCCCCAAATTATTTTTTTAAATAATCACTAAACTTGCATCTGTTTTACATTTGTGGTAAATCCAAGAAAGAGATTCGTGCAAATAACAGAAAGTTAATTGGTTGTTGCATGTTGGTCTCATTTGTAATTGTAATGGAACGAAATTTAGTTTGACTATAAATAGAAAGAACTATACAACCACGGAAACTAACAAAAACACTCTAAAGTGCTGCCGGAGTATTAGAGGTATCGTTACATGGAAATCTGAAAATTTTAAATTAGACAAATTGAAGACTTTAAAAGACCTAAACTGAAGATTTTAAGAGCCGACGGAAACGCTGCCTAACCACCACAATTTGGCTCTGCTATAAACTCATCTACAGCCCAGTTTTTTCTGAGGACAAAACGTCTTCAAAAGGGAGCCATGATGAAAAGATAGTCAGAGTTATTCGCTTGTTATTTCTGGTTGGTGTACGTCATTTCACAAAAGACGATTAGAACTTAATGTTCAATAAAGAAGACTGATTTAACAGATTGGTCGATTTCAGAGCATGTACTTTAATTTCAATACCAGTTGTTTTTTTTTCAAATAGATGATTCAGACTGTGATACCATGAAGTTCATTATGCTGTGAAAACACCTCTAATGCAAACCCTCGCATTAATCTGAACAAATAACAAAAAATAAATTTGTTAGTAATTGATGGCACTAAAGAATGAGAACCCAGATGGTTAAAACACTCAACATTTACAATATTTGTAGCGGAGTGTACAATTATATTCAGTTAGACGGGTTTGCCTTGACACCTAATTTGCTCCTCGTTGGATTTGCAAAACAGCCGCACTAATTTTTGGTTTTGTAAAGTGAATATATTGAATAATTATGGAGAAAGGGGTTAATACTAGAAGTAGAACGATGAACGTTATGGAAAATGTTTCTGAAGGGAGGCAAAGAAGCAGAAGTTGTTCACCACAGGAGGAAAAGTTAGCATGTGATATATTCTTAATATACTCTGGGAGTTCAACGCGGATAATAAAAGGTGTAGCTCTTTGACTGCGAGAAAGAAGTGAATGTGACAGACCGCACTTCAAACATCATCAACGCTAATCAGGTGACTAATAGAACGCCAGACTAAACCTTTAATACCAGAAATAGATAAGAATACCTGTTATATAACTGCTGAAGAGCGTATTGGACTCCTAAAGACCTCGGGACCGAATGGACAACATTTCAGTTGGTCTCTATGAGATACTTTCCTGTCTCAGAGATCTACAGACAATTCTGCAGGTTTGGTCTGTGCACTGTTAAAAGTGGGACTTTACACAGACAGGTGTGTGTCTTTCCAAATCATATCCAAACAACCGAATTGACCACAGGTGGATTCAAGGTGTAGAAATAGCTTAAGGATGCTGAATGGAAACAGGATGCACTTTGGCTCAATTTGTGCCAAAGGCTGTGAATACTTGTGATTATTTATTTATTTTATTTTTTACATTGAAAAACATTCTGCATCATCTGGTACTGTTTGTAGAATTTTGAGGAAAATAATTCATGCAAAACATTTTTGGAATAAAGCAGTAAAATAAACATGAATCTCTGTAAATACTTTCCGGATGACCTGTATGTTGATCATGAGATTCCTCCTGATGTACTCCAAGAAAGTGTAAAGAAAAAGACAGTAATCTAACAACATAAAAAGAAGGAAAAACTATTCTACTGAATAAATGAAAGAAATTTAGAAATGGAATAAATATGCCGTACTCACAGGAGAATAATAACGCAAAACAGAAATAGGAAATTACAAAAGCAACAAGCAGACAGCACAATATACAAAATACAGGATTTCAATTCTAAAACATGAAAAAGGTAATTAATTGATTTTTGTTTGCAGTTTGTCTGTAGTATATACATATTTAATATGTTAAAAATAAGATTGTACTGCACTAAAAATAGAAAGTTTAAAAAGAAAGATTATATAAAGTCAGATTTAGTGCACTTGATTATATTGAACTGAAGCTCTGTGGGCTTAGATTAAACTCTACCACCTTTCTCCAGCTTCCTACAGTCAACCTAGCAATTTGCAAAAAGACATGTGTGTGAGTGTGACTAACCCTTCACTGTCTAGAACGTCCTTAATGCTGGCTTTAGTGATGATGGCGTCATCACATTTAAACCATTGGTCCTTATGCTGGCGGATAAACGTGGTGTAATGGCCGCTCTCCAGTGTGCCCTGATGATTCACTACAGCAAAGAGAGAATACCTGCAGAGAGACGGGAGGATCACAACAAGATACAAAAGAAAAGCAGGTGAGAACACAAAGTGTGTGTGTGTGTGTGTGTGTGTGTGTGTGGAGAGAATGAACCAGGAGGACGCACTTACTTATTATCATTGTTTAATGAGTCTACTGGCTGTTGGTACTGTCCATTCATCCGGCTCTCTTTACTGCAAACACAATCACTTATTATTCACAGCACACGCAGGAGAACCTCGTCTGAGATTTTCAGTGGTTTCATCATAGTTACAGCACCTTCATTTGATACAGATTCACACACTTCCTCAAATTCAATCGAGTGTGTATGTGTGCGAGCGTGTGTGTGTGTGTGTAACAGAAAATTTATGAGTATAATAGAGAAAGAAAATAAACAAAAAAAAGTGTGTGTGAAAGAGAGAGAGGGAAAGGCTGCTTGGTCTGCAATCTGTTAATTAAGTTTGTCACTGCAGGCGGTTGACGGTCGGCAAATTCTGCTCAGTTCACACTCTACAATCAATTAGAGCTGAGGAATGACGCCAACAGGCTAATAAATGTGGCTCTACAACAGCAAACTGAGCTCACTGGCAATGTGTCGACATTACCTAACTGTATTTTACATACATATGCGCGCGTACACACACCACACACACACACACACATGCGCCACACACACACACACACACACACACACACACACACATACATACATACAACCAGGCATATCTTTATGATCACTGACAGGCATAACATTTTGCTAAATTAAATAAATATAAATAAATTAGGAAATATAAATATATTAATTATTTATTTTTATTTATATTTTAATAATTTATTTAGAATATATATATAATATAATATATATTATAATTATATAATAATAAAGACATACTATTTGTTTCAGTGTGAAAGTAACATTCCAAATACATAAAATGGTTACACCTGAAATGAATATAAAAAGATAAAACTGCACATGGCGCCAGTAATTCATCTCTACAGACAGCCCTCACGCTTATTATTTGAACTATAACGCAACCCGGAAAAACTATCATTATGGATTTTTGCTGATAGTTCATTTTTAGAACCAGTGGCGGTCACTGACAATTAGTTGCAAAAAATTATGAATCAAATGACTTCTAATTATTAGGCTTGGTCACTGTAACCAAAATGGGATTTTTACCTGGAGGCCATGAAGGGCGTCATATCGAGCTCAAGTGGAAACGAGACGTATGTGGTGATTTTCCTTCTTAGTTTCGCGGAATGCTCAAACCTCTAGAGCATGAGGGAGGGAAACAGCGGAATTTAGTGTCGGTTAATTTTTTTTTAAAGCAGACAAACAGACAGACACACACACACACTCACTTTGAGGTGAAAACATGCCACAATAGGAAGCCTCTTCATTGTCAGTTGTTTGGTGGACTCCTGGTAACTATGGCAACCACTGCATTTGATTTTAGCACTGCTCCCCAAGTGCTCAGGTCGAGTGAATCTGCAGCACAGGTCCACACACACACACACACACACACACACACACACACCACACAGCACACACACACACACACACACAAACACACACACACACACACACACACACACACACACACACACACACACACAGGTATGTTGCAATGACATTATATACATTATAGATATAGACATTATATACTGTTGTGCAGTAACTAGTTACATGTAACAGCGTTACACAATTTGATTACAAAATAAATGTAACTAATTTATGTTACTTATGAAAATGTTAAAGATTACAAATAGCATTACATCTGTAAAATGTCATGTAAAATCAGTGCTTTAGACTATTGCATTATTTTCAACATGATTTTGAAGCAATTTAAAGTGCCACTTAGTGGACAAGGGATAGTAATCAAAATGTAATCAAATCTAAATCAGGTACATTATAAAGAAATAGAAAAGTTACACTACTTATTACATTTGGAATCTGTAATCTATATTACATTTCCAAAGTAACCTTCCAAAAACTGATTATAGCTACATAGTGTGTGTGTGTGTGTGTGTGTGTGTGTGTGTGTGTGTGTGTGTGTGTGTGTGTGTATACCTCCGTAAGCAGTCGGTCAGTGTAGTAGCTCCACTCGGATGGCTCTCTCCGTTCACGGTGCTGCCATCGGAGCCTGGACTGAGTGGCCAGAATGGAGTGGAGGAACCTGGCAGATCTAAACTGATGTCCCAGAAAGGGTCTATTGTTGTTGATACACCACTGCAACAAGAACGTTTGTGTGTTGACTGTCAAACAAGAGTTATATTCTTATTATCTTATAATCTATCAGACTCGAATATTACAGATTGTGAGGAAAACCATCACAAGCACTTGGTGCCGAATTGAAGCTTTTATACACCAGCTGTGGCATCACAGTGTAATTCTACTAAATATTACATACCACTACAGTACAGTATGAGAAACAGGGATAGGTTGCAAGTTTAACATGTAGCTGCACTGTTTGAGCTTTACGAGAATACACAAATGAAATAAATGAGCTATCCTTGATAAGTAATCAACTTAAGGTGGTAGTAGAAACTTTGCCTCAGGACAGGGCTCACTACCACACACACACACACACACACACACACACACACACACACACACACACACACACACACACACACACACACACACACCTATAATATATACAGTAATATACACTTCGATGGAGGCTATTATTACAAATATATTTACAGATTTTAGACTCAACTTTTGTTAAAAACATTATGTTAGCATTATTGTTCATAAATCACACACACAGACAGACAGACAAACACACACACACATACACACACACACACGAAAGACAGACACAGAGACAGACAAAAGACCCAGAAAGGCAGACAGAGACACACAAACACGCAAAGCCCGAGACACACAAAGACTGAGACATAGAGACAGAGACTTGGAGAGAGAGATGGAGAGAGAGAATAGAAAGAAAGAGAGATATACACACACACACACACACACATACACACACACACACACACACACACACACACACACACACACACTTACTGGCAGACTTGACATGTGACGTCAGACTGCAAGCCTCCAGTAAAGATTTGGTCAATGATGCAGTTGCAGTGATTCGGGTTGTTCGCCTTCTTCCCGTTGTCATCCCCTTAGTGGATGATCAGAGCAGCACATGAATGCAAGCAGACACAAAGTGTGATCAGAAAAATAACAAAACAAGCACTGCAAGCAAAAAAAAAAAAAGCCCCTTGTTTTCATTAATTTTGCAAGAGTAAACGATTAATTGGTCAACATCTAAAACAGAATAATATTATTAGTATATAGCAGTATTATTAGTATAATGACAATATAATAACACCAGTATACCATTGTACACTTCACTACAGATACATACATGGCAGAGGAGGTGCGGTTAGTTGCGTTACCTTTGCAGTGGCGATGGAGAACGTCCAAGGCTGCGATAAGGAACTCGTGTGCGTCCTGCTGCTCATAGCCAGCGAGGTGACGTGCATGTGTCCACACCAGGTGCAGCAGCCGAAAGGGAACGTGGGGGGAGCGATGGCCCGAGTAAAACTGACGAAACACAAGTGAGGTATTATGTAAAGCTGCTTTGAGACGATGACAAATTGTAAAAAGCGCTCTACAAATAAAATTGAATTGAAGTGAGTCTAATCATCTGTTTTTATCAACACACATCTGTAGAACCAAATCCACACAGTCCACTTCCTTCCCTCTTCACATACAATTATAGGAAGCCCAATCTTTTTTTCCTGAATTCTACGTCCACTTATAAATAACGATTCAATAAGACAAAGTTCTGTATTCTTGTGATAAATCTTTTTGTCGTGAAATTGTAACCTACAAAAAGAAATAAAAATGCAAAGGGGACTAATTGCAGCCGTGCATTGAACTGGAGCATTTTGGTGGATCCGGGAAAGCTCTGTGATTACAGCAATGACCTTCTGCATGGATGGTGGAGAAGTCAAATCTCAGCACTACCAAGCAGCCACTTGCTCAAATAAGATTCATATCAAATGTACTCACTTCAATTCTGTATGTTGTAAATAGCAACAGATGAAGCGACTGATGGTGCTGGTGAGAAAGTACGATGTGCTCTGTGCCGAACACACACAAAAATCATTGCTGACCCAAGACCTTACAACTGAATCAAAACATGGACCACGACCAGTGTCTACTGTATAAGCCTGTAAGCGGTTACCGGGGTCACTTCTCACCCTGCATAAACACATCACTCTGTAACACGGTAAATGTGAACTCTTCAGACCACATGACCTTTTCTATGGCTCTTAAGTCTTAATACTCCCTAGCGAATGTAAGGCTTTTTTCCATTTGGAATTACTGATATGTGGTTTTCTTATGGATAACAGGTTGGTGGTCTCCTGAGTTCTCTTTGTGTTGTGTATGGAAATGCTCTTATATTCACTATGAAACAAAAACATGTTTGTGATAGTGGATCACAATCTTGCAAGGTTTTGTTTCCTGATATGTCTTCCTCAAAGATGACGATGGATTATCAGGAAATTCTTCTGATAAAATTCCTGATACGTTTTCATTGGGTGGATTCATAAGGAGTTAAACCGGGACTTGTAATGTTACAGATGTAAGCAGAAGTGAGTGTGTAATATTTCTGGTCGGTGTCACACGTGTTGGAGATCGCTGATCGTGTTAGTGTGAGAGTGGAACAGCGTGCGGTGCTGTGAAAGACTCGCGCAATACTCACGGATATCTGCAGAAGACTGCACAGTGCGATGACGAGACACTTAGCCAAATTAAAACATTTAAACAGTTTAAACTTTTCCACGATGGACGTAAGTCTGTCTGTGACGACCCCATGATGGTTGTGGTGTTAAATGTAGCAGAGGAGGATTTTGAAAAATAAATGCAATTCTCACTCCTTGAAATTTGTTCTTTTGTTTTATAAATATAAAAATCCTGGTTTGATGTGATCACTTTGCGCGAAAAAGACAAACAACAAAATCCACAGGATCATCTACGTATTTTTATATCTGACCATCAAGTTTTATTGTGCTTTTTGTGATTCTCAGTGTTCATAATCCAACTTTACAGTGAGAGTTACTTTATAGTGACAAATGATTCGTTCAATTTAAAGAGTCATTAAAGTGACTCAGAAGAATGAGTTTTCTCAAAGAGTGATTCATTCATTTTCTATTGGAGGAACATAAGCAAAGAATTGCAAAAGCTCTATTGTGTAGAGGAAACAAAATTGAATAGTTCATCCCTCGTCTCATAGGTCAAAGGAACAAAATGAATTAGATTAAATGATTAGATTTTGATGAAAAAAAAAAAAAAAGAAAAAAAAAAAGAAAAAATGATTCTAAAATGATCCAATGCTCCCACCAATGATGAATCATGTCCCTTGGGTTTTCCCTCAGGTATATAAAACTTTCAGCTATGCTCAACATTACGTCATGGTGAGATTCCTGCATTACATCTGGTAAGAGGTCTTGCACAGTGACGGGGTTCCTCTTGGGGTTTTCAGGCCAAATTTATACATGGTGTTCTTTTCGCCATTAAGATGATCCAATATTTGTGTGCTACTGAAGAAGGACAGAAAAATTCAAGAGGGGAAGAAAAAACAAAAAAACATCTCACCTCCTGAAAAAGCTGGGACATCTCGCAGACAAGACAGGAGTTGGCTTGCATCTCACACTTGTGTCTGTCAGAGAGGAAGAAGTCCCTCAGCAGTGGGGTGTGTGTCAGAGCCTGGACAATGCAGTTCA
This sequence comes from Kryptopterus vitreolus, assembly GCA_030449085.1. NCBI lineage: Eukaryota > Metazoa > Chordata > Actinopteri > Siluriformes > Siluridae > Kryptopterus > Kryptopterus vitreolus. The sequence goes on along the minus strand of JACRUU010000015.1, from coordinate 5,823,755 downwards.
TAAAGCATGTGTTTCCCAGATTGATCAAACCCCTCAGACCTGAGAGACATACAGACAAAGAGACAGAAAGAAATAAGCTTCCTCAGAACTTGGACTGTATCATTTTTTTCTCCACTATATGACTAAGTGATAAAACTGAGTGATTTCCCCCAAACACACGTGGGTTTAAACACAGACACTGAGACACAGGCCAGCCAGAAGGCCTGGATCTTGCTGAGAGAATAAACGTGGCTGTGCTACAAATTCAAAAACATCACACACCTGCTCGCTCTCACACACACACACACACACACACACACACACACACACACACACACACACACACACACACACACACACACACACACAGTGTAGTTAAAGGAGAAAGACACTGGGACTGAAAACAAGTCGTTTCTACTACAAGCATCTGTGCAACGAGGACGAGACTGAAAAGGAAAGTGTACGTAAAAAAAAACAAAAAAAAAAACAAAAAGCAGCTCTGGACATCGGTTTCAGGGTTTTGTTTAGGAATAACAACATTTTATTTCCTGAAGAAGACATCTGTATGCATCAAGTGTTTTTTTTTTTAATTTTCCAACTAAAATATTATAAAGTTCAATTTCTATTATTACAGTTATTCAGTGTCACTCAGATGAAAGGTAGCATTTAAGGCTTTGAATCCGACAGTTGCCATTTTGTGGGCCCTTGAGCAAGGCCCTTAACCCCACATCTACACAGGGGTATAAATGAGATAATTCCAAATTGTTTTTCTATAAGGGCTTCTGCCAAATGCTGCAAATGTGGAGGAGGATTGGGTTTGCCTCGTACCATTTTAGGGACTTTTCTCTTTGCTACAGTTGCCACTGGCTCAGTTTTAAGGGACAATCTAATATTATAAGGAACCAACGTCTAAAAGTATCCAAGTTATCATTCTAACTTCAACTTTATCTCTGCAAAAGTGCTTTAGAACAATTTCAACATTAAAAACCCTCTACAAATAAAATGTTATTAAACATTGGATGTTACACTGAACTGGAGAGACATGTGTTTGTTATATTATATTATATATATTGTTATTTACCTCTAAGACCTGACATGCATATAATTGATTTGCTTGAATGATCCATTAAACAATGTTTAAAATGTTTACTAATGTCACTAAATTCAGGTTTGTCTGCCTTCCAGGGTTAAAGACTAGTGTGGATTTAGTTAAATGGATTCACATCTGGACAGATAATCAGGATTTCTCACAGTATTATTCTACAATATTAAGATTTTTTGTTACGGGACAGACACAGTGAATGCTTTGCTACCTCAGTCAGTAAGTCAGATTTCCACTGTAAGACAAATATCAAATTACGTGACATTTACTGACAAAAAAAAGCGGAATTTACATGACCTATAATAAATGGAAAAACAGGCCGGTGTTGTGCTGAGCAGACAAAAAAACTAAACAAAACAGATAGAGACAATAATTTAAATGAAGCTTTTCTGACCCCAGTTTATGAAGTGGACATTTTGTAGCCAAAGCTATTTTTTTATTTTCCTGACGTGTTTGCTTTAGTTTACCGGTGATAGCATTTGGCTTAAGTGATTATTAATTGATGTGCGGGAAGGAAAAAAAAACAACAACATAACAATAGGCTAAATTCATGAAAGAACACGATAAAAATGTAAATCTTGATAAATGGAAACAAAAATCTCTGATATTCCATTAGTTGGACAAAATTAAAGTACACAGTTTCCTGGCTTAAAATGTCTGGTATAGAAATTCTATTCTAGAAATTCCATGATCAGTTGGAACCCCGTTGTGTGCTTTTAGCTGAGGGCAGGAATTTTAATATCTTGATAAGATTGACTTCATAACAGAAAATGACCAAGAGTACAGCAAGTTCACATTGTGTAAAACACCACTAAAATCTGCAGGGTGTGTGTTTTTCTCTGTGTGTTTTTCTGTGTGTGTGTGTGTGTGTGTGTAAGGAAGCTTGCTACATCACCTACAAAATTCTGGAAATCAGTGGCTTCTAGGGACGGTAAGATTCAGCGATTCATATCAGGCATAAGTTAACGATGTGATGCATAGTTTATGATGTGCATCAGATACAAGCTGGCATTTGTATCAAGATGCATTGTTTTTAACACTTTTGTATCAGACAAGAATGCTTTATTTACATATAATCCTTAGTAGATGTGATACTTTTTCAAAATAATAAAAGTGTGACCAATAATTTGTACACTGGTTGCTAAACAGTTTCTCGAGCACGTTCTCTCAGCACCACTGCTTCTATAAGAACATGACGTAATCTCGACTCCAAGGAGACAGAGGTGTGTCCTGAAAGTCACTTAGAATATAGATGAACATGGCAGAGGAAGAGCTGCAACTACCAAGCAGACGGAACAGGAAAAGAACGTCTGGCTTTATTACATTTCTTATCACATGGCGTGTTTGTGAAAAGGCCATGTGATAGAAGTCAGAAGGCACTTAAGTAAACTGATTTGCAGTCGGTCTGAATCAAATAAATGTGAACTACGTTTACCATATTGAACTGTATAGCCTCATTTTTTTCATTGCATTGAGTTGAATGGAATCACACTGGACTACATGATAAAAAGGGTGAATCATATCAGGTCGCATCGGTAGCTGCTTCATATGTATCTTTAGTTAGGGGATACACAAACAGGGTCTATTGGATGGTCTCAAATTCCATTTTTTTTAAATAGGAATATATATATATATATATATATATATATATATATATATATATATATATAAAATAATAAAATATATATCCTCGCCCGGAGAGTTTTACGTGGCACGGCGTGCTCACCTATGGTGCAGTTGGCGGTTATCTTCCGTCGTTTCGGATTGTGTCGAAGCAGCTCCAGCTCTCGCTTCGTAGGTTCCCACGTCGAATATTTCTCTCCAATGCCTGAAATTCAGTAAAAGGGGTATTAGGTCGCCCTTACTGATGATCTGTATCTGCAGCAGGTATGAGCAGAACAATGAAGTGCCCCTGCACTACTTAACACTAATAAAAGACAATTATTAGTCAAATAGCACCAGACAGAATCTCATTAACTAATTAACTATAATTATAAGGTCACTGCTATGTGGTGTGTGTAGATGAAGTACACACACACACACACACACACACACACACACACACACACACTCCATGCTGCAGTACACCTTCATTATATTAGCGATTTCTATACTAAACCACATGCCAGCATGAGGGATTTATAAATGCCATTACCTTGCAATTTCCATGCTTTCCTTTGTTCTTCTTTGGCTATCTGCTCCATGTCTTTATCGTATATGTAGTCTTGGCACACAAAACAGTAGATTCCTCCATACAAAAGGTCTATAGCTGATTAAAAGAACAGGAGAGGGGGAGGGGGAAAATAATCACACAAGTTAATAAAAAGCTTTATACACAGGCACTGGGACAATTCACACAGACAAGCACAGACACACAAGCACTGACATTCACACACAGACACGCAAGGACATGGCCGGACACATGGACATGGACACGGACAGACACACACATGGACACAGACAGACAGACACACACACGGACAGACACACACACACACACACGGACACGGAGAGACACACACACACGGAGAGACGGACACGGAGAGACACACGGAGGACACACAGAGACGGACACGGAGAGACACACACACGCGGACACGGAGAGACACACACACGCGGACACGGAGAGACACACACACGCGGACACACACATACACAGGCACGAAGACGTGCAGTCACACACAAGCACAGACACACTGTGAGCTTTAGGAAATAAACATTCACATTTGAGAAAGAGAAGTTTTGTGTTCTGGTGATGTTCAGTCCCTCGGGATGTGATCTGTATTATATTCAGTAGTTTGGGTTATGATGTGGGTTTCTGGTGTAAAACGCATCCAATCAGGTACTTCCTCCCTGTACCCGCAGTGATGATACATGCACTTTTGTTTCCATGGCAACATACTGAAGGTCTGTTTCCTCACACGCACACACACGATTTCCAGGTGAGAACGGGTCTCTGTAGAATGGCATCATGTTAATACGGAGAGGCGAAACCGACAAAGAACAAAAACCGGCTAAAATTGGCCATGAATCTGTGACGTCCGTGTTTCGCTTCAGTCTCACACAGCATTTTGGAGAAAAGTAAGGAGCCAGACACCAAACCTCGTTCATCTTTAGTGACTGAATCCATGTTACACCTCGCGGTGCGAATCTTTACAGCTTTCACGGTTTTGATTATGACGACCATGTCAATGATTCCATTTGATTTCACATTGGCTATGTTTTGATTAATGAATACAAGAGTTATATCACATTTATATGTGATAACAAGCTGAGGCTGAGCTAAGTCCGTCTGCGCGCTGGCAGGAGTGAAAACGGCTAATGTGGTTTCTCAAGTTAGTGGTCTTGCCTACAAATTGTGTGTGAGACACGATTTACACACCGCATGTGTCCTCTCCAGTTCATACTCACCAGTTTGTTCATCAAAGCCAAAATATGAGCAGATCAGATATTAACATTCAATTTTCAATCTCTCGCTTTGGTGTTTTGCCGCCATCTGCCATTTTAAGCAAACATGCCAAGAGTGTACACGTCAGTAGACTAAATCGATTACTGCATCCATGTGGAATCGTCCACGTCCATCATACAAACGATTCATTTTGACACCTCTATTGTTACACTACAAACAACACTTACAATACACCACATTAAATCACACATTGTAAACAAACAATACACCAATTACACTCTGATATTTGTGTTAAATATATAAAAATAAAGATTGGAGCTGCTTGATGAGCTTGATTTCCGTATAAAAGACAAAGCGTTTTTCAAGTTTTATAGATTGTCCTATAATACACTGAGCTGCTCTCAGCATGTGCTGGGACACGGCCGGAAATACAAAGTGTTTTAGGACACTCCGGCCTTTAAACACCAATCGTTCCCAATCACTCACACGCAGAGTGTATCCGAATGGAAAATGCGGATATCAGGGAAAACGCAAATACAAAGTTATATCTGGGTCAGGGTACACACACACACGAAGTCAGAGATCAGGAACCGCTGTGCCGATTGATGCACAAGAACAACAGCTTACACTACTGATAACTTGGCAACATATGGACTAAATATAATTTTTTTTAAATAAATGAAAAAATGAGTGCATGGATTTCAGCTCCCTCGGGGATTAGTGTGATACCTGCCCTCATTTTTTTTTTTTAAACCAATTCAAGGTTGATCTAAATAGATTGCATGTGATTAAATGTCATGTATAAAACCCAAAAACCTGAAAACCGTTCATCCTGAAAACAAAGATCCTCTCACAACATGAGATCAACTGCATGCTGCACTGTTTTCAAGCATACTGCATTAGATTTGCTGTATTCATGATTTGCCATGATTTTGGCCTGAACATAAGAACATGAGATGAGTTAAAAACGCACCTCCTTTCCTCATTCCTCGTTCCCTCATCCTTATTCCTACTATCTCAGGTGTGTTTTTTTTCTTCACCACAGTCACCACTGGCTCACTAATTAGTAATACATTTCCAATTGTTAATTATAACAGTGACTTATAGGCACAATATACTGTACTTTAATAGCCACTTTATCTCTGTAAAGCTGCTTTGAGACAATGAAAAAAGTGCTCTACAAATAAAAATAAAAGGAACCAAACTAAATTCAGAAACTAAAACTAAAACTAATAACATGAAGGCCTTCAAACATAACTGTGTGCCATTAATGGACTTCCTCCTCTTAATGACAGGAAGAGAAATAAAATAACACCTTCCTCCTCACCAGTGCCTGGGTGTTTACTCTTCGCCTTTAAATGGTGAGAGGATTCAGGTGTGTGTGTGTGTGTGTGTGTGTGTGTGTGTGTGTGTGTGTGTGTGTGTGTGTGTGTGTGTGTGCGCGAAGGTGAGGATTTCTCACCTCACACATCAACCGACCAGAATAAACCTACATCATAGCAGGCCTTGAGGTAACCATGGAAACCCAAGCAGGAGAAAGTGCTACAGAACGGCGAGTTCAGGACCGAGTCTCGGGTTCGTCCCAGAGTGTACCTCAATATGCAGAACAGCCTGAAAACAATAAAAAAGCCTCCCTCCTTCTCTACTGTGAATGAGGCAGATAATTTGTAGCCCGTTGATTACGATGACTTAATTACTCCTCCATCTAATCCCACTTTTCTTTTTCTCTCCTGAGCCGCTGCACGTGTCCCTCGCTCGCAGCTAACCTAATTAAATCCTCAGTGCGGAACTCCAGAGGGGGGAAGCAGTCACAGGGGGACGCTGGAGAACACCTCTAGGATCATTACTGCTGCTGAGTTAGCTTCATGCGTGCTAGCAGCAATGTTACGCCTGTAACACACCTTCGCTCTGACACAGGGTTTGGGAAAGAGTCTGAGTGGCTGTGGGTATCGACTTCTCTTTTTACACACCGGGCAAAACCCACACACACACACACACACACACACACACACACACACACACACACCACACACACACACACACTCCGACAGGGACAGATAAAAAAAAACACACATCGGAGCAGACAGACAGGGACAGAAATAGACAGATAGAGAGGACACAGACAGACAGAAATAGACAGAGGGGGGGGGACACAGACAGACAGAGAGGGACGAAGACAAAAACACACGAAGATAGGTACGGAGACAGACAGAGAGGGACGCACTCCCCAGTACAACACAATTAACTGGCTCTCAGTCTGTTTATGTGAATTGTTGGTTTGTTGGTGGACAGGGACCGCCCACCTCATTAACGAAGAGGAGATAATTATAGGCCTCTGATCTAATCGAGCCTCGAGAGCAAAATGAGAACGCGCACACAACTAGCTGCAAAAACTGCAGGTTGTGAGACACACCAAGCCTCCAAGACCTGATCCCACACTGAGGGCTCGGTCTGAGCACCGAATCCCGACTGGGTTCATATTATTATACATTGTGTGTTTGTGTGTGTGTGTGTGTGTGTGTGTGTGTGTGTGTGTGTGTGTGTGTGTCTTTCCAGTCTGCATATACTGCATGTTAAATGCTCTCTTACCTAAGTTGTGTCTCTTGGTTTTGGCGTGCTCGTGGATGTGTTTCTTTGTGAAGCAGCCGAAGAAGACGCAGTGGAGACACGAGTGTAGCCGGTTCAGATGAGCGCCACACATGTGACATATACACGACTTCGCCTGGAGAGAACAGAGACAGAGACACAGAGAGAGAGAGAGAGAGAGAGAGAGAGAACGTTTATAAGAAGACAAGACTTCAAAATCTAAACAAAAGAAGTCGAGAGGGACTCTGAGATGGACAGAGAGACTATGCGATAGACAGAGAGAGGGACAGACTGAAAGATGGACTGCGAAATGAATGGAGCCAGAAAGAAAGAAAGATGTGCAGATAGAAAGGTCTTCTGTAATGTGAGATCAGTAAACATGTATACTGAGTGTGCACACACACACACACACACACACACACACACACACCCCATCATCATGTCCTCGTGGCCGTTTACAGAACACTACACTGAACTCACGGATGGGTGCTGCAGCATGACTCTGCATTTCATTTCTCTTGTTAAATTTAATCTTCACATCACGCTCACATGTCCAATATCAGCACATTGCTGAAGAAAATGTACATGACTCTGTTCACATTGCATTCAGCACCATTACATCAATCGGTTCATTTCACCCTTCTCTCTCCTCTATCTGTCCATCCGTCTGTCTGTCACTGTTAATCTTGTATTAGATGATGTATTGATGTATACTGCTGTGGAGACTCGAAGGACAGGACAGATCAGTATTCTGTTAAAATCCTGTTTAACGATCTCACACACACACACACACACACACACACACACACACACACACACACACACACACACACACACACACGTGATACCAGAAACAAAAGAAACCAGCTCAGTGTGTATGTATGTGTGTGTGTGTGTGTGTGTGTGTGTGTGTTCGAGCTGGGCGATATGTCAATCTGATTTCAAATTTGAATACAATGGGAAAAAGTATCCGCTATTTTTAACCTGTTTATAGGCAGTGTTTTGGGGCTGCTGCTGTCATGTTTATCCCACAGTATCACACGCAAACAACATAGTCATGTTTGAGGTGCTGGAATAAATTAGTTGTGTTGCTTCCTTTAGTTGACATAAACTTTAGACAAACTTTACAGCGGGCTTTGGCTTGGTGAACATCTTAAGTTGCAAACGCGAACCTACGAGTGATGAAACCACTCCTATCTTGGAAACAAGCGTTTTAGATTCGTCAGAGAACGCTGCCATGTTGTATTACGTATTTCCCAGTGTAATGCGGGAGGCGGAGAACTACGGTAGTTCACAGTCACCAAAGTTATCACAGTTTTGTTCAAACGAGATGAAAATAAGAAAATAAATAAATAAATAACTGCTACACACAGTGAAAATTAACCAACAACAACTGCACTTTTAAAGCATGGCTTAAAATGAAGCCCTGAAAGGTATGCATATAAAAACAATAAAATCACACATAAAAACAACACAAGTAAACCAATGTGCATGTAACAACAATACAATCATATGTAAACAAATCAAATGTACAGCAACAATTATATGTCTGTTATTTCCTTCATGGTGCTCTCATTGTTGGAGTTTGCTGGAATACTCTGATAAAAAAAAAATACGATGGAGTGCATGCAGCGTTGATTCACTATGACTACGGTGGGAGATGCAGTGTTTACTGTGTTTTAAAATGTTTACAGTGGACTGCATGAAGCCAAATAAATTCATCGAAAATGTGCCAAATGTTGCAAACAAACATGCCGCTTCGTGAACTCCGACCCCCAACACTAGAAATCCCTCCCCTCATCCCTTTTCTTCTTTGCGGAAGCTTTGAGTTAATTACAAGTGAGATAATGAAATATTTCTCTTTATTCTCTTTTTGTCCAAGTTAGTTTTGAGGTAAAATTGCTGGAAAGGATTTAACGCAAGCTTTTAAAATTCCGATAATCAAGCACGGTGTCCATGATAACTAAAATTTAAGCGATAATATAGACCGTCAGGACATTTTATCATGGTATCAATAAACCGGTAATCATTTCATCCCTAAAAATCTCAACTCCTCCTCCCTCGATTTCCTTCACACAATTTTCTCAGCTCAGCTTTCCCTTCCTCAGTCTCATCTCAGCTCCTCCTCCCTCCATACAACGCAAGAACTGGAAACATCAAAGACAAAAATATTTGCCAATTGAGGCATTGGTTTAATGTAAATTCTCTTATTGTTGACATAATGAGGCGATTGTGAAGCTGCAGACATGCTTATGATGTTGTAACATGATGTGTATTTGCATTTTATTTGTTTATTCTGGATTTTGGCGGGGTGGGGCAAAAGCTGACTGACTTTCACGCGCTGAAGGATGGATGACCACGAAGGCATTCATCACAGGCTTTGGATTAATTGGTCAATCTCACGCCTACTTCCTGTTGCGAGGTGGAAGTGTGAATGCTTTTATAAGAGTGTGGTTTTAAAGACAGAGAAGGCGAAACAGATTTCTACAAACGCTTCAGTCGCTCAACTCGCGCAGAAACCAACACAGATTAACGTTATTTGTAAAGAGTTCTGAACAATCGACAGCTTTACAGAGATAAATAGGGTAGGAACAGACATCTCACATTTATTAATGAGCGAGTCAGTGGTGAGTGCTGAGGAAAAACAAAAACAACTCCCAGATATGGAATGAGGAGGAAACGTTTAGAGGCTCAGGAGGAAACCGTCCTCACTCCGTCCATTCATTGCCAAGTTCATGTCAAATGTCCTGAGCCACTACGTGCTGTTAATTAAAAATTAATCGTCATATCAGAGATCCAACTTTGAAGGCTTTCAAGGTCAGGGTTTCAAGCCACAATGTCACCAAGGTGCTACCATTGGGCCCTTGACCCTTTCTGCTCCATGTGCGCTGTATCATGGATGATCCTGCACCATCACCGCAACTTTCTAATATGATGAAATATGCGAAGAAATACTTTCCTTCGACTGTAATGTACGTGACCAGTTTAGATAAATAATGCCATTTATCTATTTTTAAAGGATGAAGACGACGACATGCAACAGGGAAGGCAGACACTTAAACATGCAAATAATCAACCAAACATACAACAGCACTGCATTAATGAGGTGCAGGAGACTTTCAGTCACAATAACCAGCAACAATAAAATGCAATTATGGCAAGACTGTTTGTGCTGTCAGTCTCTCTATTCGTCCCTCAGTCAGTCTCTCTGTCTGTGGCGAGAGAAATGTTTTAGGCTATAATCAGATTCTATAAAACTATGACTCCAGCTCTGAAGTCAGAATGATTAGATGCTGTGATTCTGTTCCTCTCATAAAGTTGTTTCAAAAGACTATCAAAGCTCGAGTCTTTCTTTTTTGGTCGGCTCTCGAAAAATTGTGACGAAACTGAACGATCCCATAACGAGGCCTTTAGGGAACAGGAGCGCTGCTGCTGCTGCTGCTCCTGGCGAACGGGAAGTGACAGAACGAGTGCACCTGCGTGACGAAACCCAACAGATCTCTTTAATCCTCAGTTCTCCCCCAGATCAGATCATTCAATCCAAACATCTCACAAAGAAATTACATCTGAGCATCAAATACAGAAAAACTTCCAGATTCCTCAAATTATCTCTGTGCCTCTGCTCACAATCACCAGAAATAATCCGGACCAAGCGTGAGCTCCTGCAGAGGAACATCCTGAACACGTTCTAATGACTTGCTTTAAGGGTGGACCTCAGTCTTTTCTACAGTCAACTTCAAAGTGTTTATTATAATATTATGTTAATATTACTATTACTTTTAAAACACTAGAAAAAAAATGACTGATTCTGAAATGATTCTGCAGCAAAAATAAAAAATAAACAAAATACACATAACAGATCTGTATAGAGTTTATACAGACATGTTTCTGGCATACAGTAGATAAAACACTCATTAAACAGATCAAGTTAGAAAAACCATAACATCCGATACATGTCACTTTCTGTCTATTTCTCCAAATATCATCTGTCTGCATGTCTACCCACCTGTCTGCCTGCCCAAACATTTGTCTGTCTGCCCATCTAGGCATCTGTCCATCTGTGTGACTGTACAAACATGTCTTTTTGCTCTTCTACCCTTCTGCCTGCTCACCATCTACACATTCGTCTCTGTCTGCCTGTCTGTCTGTCCATTAAATGTCCATCCATCTATTCATCCATCAGTCCGTCCGCCCGCCCGTCCTTCCTCCTCATAATGCAGAATCCCTCTGGGGGTTTTGTGTTTATTGTTTCTTTTTAATGGTTTTGTTTCTTTCAAGTAGAAACTCCTCCCAAATCTGCACCTTTATCCTTTTCATCAGAAGATAGATTTTACGGACTGCACAATCTGCTAAAACAAACAAACACTCTTCCCAACTTTTGAGCTTCCACATTCTCAAACTGATGTTAATTACAGATCATTATAAATGTCATGGACATCACATTTAAACCTAGCAAGGTTAAAGCAAGTCATTAGAACAGGTTTCGAATGTCCGTCCCTCTGAACGAGCCAGGAGCTGATCTTGATTATTTCTGGGGATTGGGAACAGCGATGCTTCATGCCAGCATGTTTATTAGAGGCTTCAGGAGAAACACTTGGCTGTTTAAGAATGGAGGCTGCGGTTGCCTCATCAAACTCCTGCTCCAAGTTTCTGCGGCAACCAAACACCCAATCAGCGATCAGATGCTGCATTTCTACATCACAGACAGAGTAGGAGGCATGTGGGTGATAAACGAAGTCAGGGGAGGAGAGAGGCATGAAAGAACAAGAGAGAGAGAGAGAGAGAGAGAGAGAGAGAATGGGGTCTGAGGAGGGAAAAGGAGAAGTAGGATACAGGAGAGGAAGGGAGGAAAACAGCAATGCTGAAAGCAATGCTGCAGTGTAATGTTGAAGAGGGCAACGAGGCAATGATTAGCCTTGGACCCCTTTCTGCTACAGGACCACAGGAACAACAAAGAGATGGTTCTGTGTGTATGTGTGTGTGTGTGTGTGTATATATATATATATATATGTGTGTGTGTGTGAGAGAGAGACTGGGATTAGTTCAAGTTTCAGGAACAGACAGGATTCAACAAAATAATCCTGTTTTAAAGGTCCGAAGAGCAAACTCTATACTCTAAACAGAATTAATGACTTGTCTCTCCTTGAGCCATAATGCTAAATTTGTCAAAAAAAAAAAAACAACAGCAACCTGAGTGTATATTAAACTTCAATTCAATGGGGTAATAATATTTTGGAAGTTCCATCAGTATAGTATATACTGCTAACAAATCCAACATGTCAAGGATCAAACGGCAACTTTTATCATCACTCGGCTACTCTGGATTAAACTATAGACTTTGAAAGTTTTCACTCGCTTTTATATGCAATTTGTATGATCTCACAGTTTTAATGTGAAGAAAAAGAAAAAAAACACGTAGATCTCCAGTAGAGGTTGAACAATCGACTAGTTTTGCTGACAGGTGATTATTGAAACCATCAGCGATCAGCAAAACTCTATACAGATCAAGTTTTAATTTCATAATTCTATTTCCCAAGATCTGTGAAAACTAATTTAGTGTATTTTATTGCCATATTACCATATCATAATGCAAATATAAATGTGTAGACATATAAAAGGTAGGGTTGTCAAATTTAATGCATTAAAGGAAATTCACTATAGCAGAACTAATTTTATTAATGAGTGATTAACGCATTATTGTGTGAGTGATCTGCTCCTTCACTCTGCTTTGTGTTGGTGAATAAATGACACCCGGACAACAGACAAAAGTAAAAAACGTCCATGGCCTTCCCAGATAATTTCAGCACTGACCTTTCCTCAGCCGTGCTTACTGCTTGTAATGTTAGGATGGAATATAAAAGAGGCGATAGATGTGTTTTATTAACAAAAAACATACAGCAATGTGCATGCACTCAAACCTCCTAAATATCCCAGAATTACTCCTACCAGCTGCACATTCACAACAGGTATGAGCTCCTCATTATATTATTACCATATATTACTGTATGTAACCCTAAACGCATCACCAGGTAATATGGAAAACAACCAAAACAGGAACATAATTCTCAAAGGAGCCACATACCATATTTAACAATTAAAACAACCACTAAAAATTAATTTACATGGAAATTAATCAACAGGAAATGAATAATAATAGAATAGTTTCTAGAGTGAAATAAATATAAAAAAAATGTTAGGGAGACGGAAAGGGAGAGATTTAACATGAAATTTTGCTTGTTAAAAAGATGAATCATTAATATGCTACCTTGAAAACAGAATAATGTACAATTAATTGCAGAAAAATATTTGAATCTGTTGTCGGCCCTAATAAAAATTTTACCCGAATTACTCCAAAAAAAAAAAATCCAAAACAAAAAAAAAAAACGCACTACAGGGTTTTTGAAAAACTTTCAAGCGGTCATTTTCTTCAACATGAATCGCCCCTTGCTGTTTTCTCCATTTTACATTCAGCATTTCATTCCATTTCTTTTTGTTTATCTGTCCAGAGCGATCTAGATTTTAGTTAAATGGACTAAACGAAGCATCAAGGCAAATAATTTACCTCAGTGATTTGAATTACAAGTTACTCAAGGAATCTCTTCAGTCCTATAAATCAGTTTCTGTAATGTACGTGTTTGTTTGTTTATTCAGCATCCATTAAAAAAATGGTTGACTAAATCGGCAAGTGCGATACAACCAAAAAAACCCGTCAATCTCCAGAAAATATCATTCTCTGGTTTACACTGGAGTATTACATTCATGAAGCTAAAAAATCTAGCATAAACAAGCTAGCTATTGTTATACTGTCTCAATGTCACGTGTGTAAAAACACCACAACTAGTGTTTCTCACATCTGCTGTGGTATCTTTTTTATTTTTTCCCCTAGTTCGGTCTGAAATGGATTTCTGGGTCGATACTCGGACCTGCAGCCTGCGGGTTTAGAAAACATTTTTCACTTATAACAACCATAATATATAATAACAACAACAACAATAATAATAATAATAATAATAACAACCATTGCCTTGGCAACTGATCATTCCCAAATCCCCCCCCCAAAAAAAAAAATCACCTGCATCCCAGTTCTGCTGATTTAAAATGTCTACTGAGCCTCAGGAGAGCCTTTCAGACAGCCTTGGGCCCTTTTCAATGTCTTCCTCCATAAATTCAACTGTAAGCTCTATAATGTTGGACTCCCGCAGTAAGAGCAGACCTGCCCTATATATCCTGACGACAGTCTGTGGGTATGTACAAACATGAAAAATAGCAAGCAGCTGGAAGAGAGATGAATTATTGATGGCCGGCAGAATGATCGTATAACAATGTCGATACAGCAAGGGGCCGCTCATAAACAATGATTAACAGGTAATAGTGGAGCCGTTAATAAAGAGATGAGCCGTGACACGGGGAGGTGTGAATCACTGAATCACTGGATCTGACCCGAGCTTCCACAAAAGGCCCGAGATGCTGCATTATAGCGCAGAGGAAATCTGAGGCCCAAAACTGTAAGATCGATGATTTCACACTAAAGCCTGAAAATTTTTATTTGTAAAATGGTCCTGGCTGGATCCTGGTCCTGGTCCTGGCTGCAATCACACATTGATGTTAAGAAGCTCATTCCTGGGCATGAGGCAGTGAGACGCTCTGGATGAGATGCCAGTCTACTGCAAGGCACTCTGTGCACAAATTCACACACATGCACGTCCATTTACAATCTGCAAGCAAAATACCAGAGAAATATGGGCCTACACAGATGAATATCATTAAGGGTCCTAGTTTAATTTAGCACTTTCATCGACACTACAATTCGACCGATTCATCAGTTTTGCCCGTGCTAATGCCTGTAGCTAATTGCTGGAACGAATGAGCAAAAATACAAACTAATAGGTCTTACCAGATTGCATTGTATAGTACGAGAGTGACCTCTAGACATCACTTTTTTTTTAAATAATTGATGCATTTTTATAACAGATGTAATTAGAGCTGGGTGATGTGTCATAAATTGAATTCCTGTTTTTTATACAATGTTTGATTTTGGATACAGTGGAGAATTTGATCTGTCGTTAGCCTGTGTTTTTCGGGCACCCGTCATGTTTATTGTGCAGCGCCACACACGCCTCCCCAATCAACAATGGGTCTATCTGAGGTGCTGGAATAAATTAGTCGTGCTGTAGTTTTACCTTTAATTGGTACCTCTAGATGCGATAAACATCAGACATTCAACAAGCTGAATGTAAAATTTGTCTAAAGTTTGTGGCAACTAAAGGAAGCAGCATGACTAATTTATTCCAGCACCTCAAACAGAATCACGTTGTTGAATGGGGAGGTGTGTGGGTGTGGCGCTGTGGGATAAACATGAGTTGCAAACCCGAACCATTTACACAACCAACTGATGAAACCTCGACCATCTTGGAAATGAGCTCTTCGGATTCATCAGATTGCGCTTACATGTTGTATTTGGTATTTCGCAAGTGCGGGACGGGAGGCAGAGAACTACAGAAGCTTGCTGTGTCAAAACAGCTGTGTTGTTTTTTCAACATCGGCATAAACCATAGACTCAAATGAATCTATAATGACTATTCATCTCCCAGCTCCATATGTAATTGTTTTTAGTGGTGGTTAAGGCATTGGGCTCTGGACCGGATGGCCACAAATCCTAGCACCATCAAAAGTGCCTAGTGACAACCTTTACATGCGGATCACTAAGAGACAGTGATCCGCTGTGGCAACCCTTAATGGGAGGAGCCGAACGAAAGGATGGCTGTAATTGTTTTACTTTTTTCCATTTTTAATTCATGTTTTATTTTGCTCAAAATGTATTAATATAATGAATATATTCATGTTTATTTTCCATTCAGCACATTTTCATGATTCAGTAGATTTTTTTCTATAAAGTGTGGTTCTATTTTACATGCAATATTAATTATTTATTATTCGAATCCGAATCCAATGTAAAAAAGGTCGATTTATAAGTTTTCAGCTAATTCAATCCAACCTAGTAATCAGCATCGGTGTATATCTATCGGTCGTCCTCTTTACGATACCATCTCAGTTCATCCTTATATTCTGTCTACAGGTTACACATGAGTTTCTCTCCTGCTACACATGTCCTATCTCCAAGTCCTTCATCTCACTCATTTTCACTCAGTCAATTTACTGTAATGTCGGTAACCATAGCAGCGACGTGTCACGGCAGCAGGTACTCCATAAAAACCTAATGACACCCGAAACTTCATGCTGCCGAAGCCAAACCACCTTTCCACACATACAGACTCGCTCAATGAACCCACGCTGGGCTTTAAGATCTACCTGAGCTTCCAGCCGAGATCATCGCTTCATTCAGAACTCATGAAGGTTTTCTGAAAGTTCTGAGACCTTTCTGACAAACTCATGGGTTTCAAGTAAACAAATTTTAAAACAACATTCATTTCACTATTACATTCATTTCGCTATGTAGCTGTTAGTTAGCTTGTTAACTCTTTGCTGGGCAGTACATACTAACAGAATATACATTTTTTTGCTGGTATGAATCAAATAAATAAACAGGGTCAGCAGGACAGCCCTCTTCCTAAACATCATCAGAAGCACAGACTTACTTTTTAAAATATTTGTCCATAAGTATGTATTAAATTTCCCCCAATAGTCTATTCTCTCGAATGCGATTCTTCAAGGTGCATTGTCAAGTGTCTGTTAGTGTTTCTATCCAATCATATTTCAGACCTCACACCACATGTTGCTAGATACAAACTGCACCAGATCTTGGTAGATTCAAATCCATGTTGCTTGAAGATGTAGAAGAAAGCTGCTTTGAGACGATGTCCAATGTAAAAAGCAGTATACAAATAAAAAGTACTTCTATGAAATTAACCAATCAGACTGCGAATTTGAATAGATAAGAAAACCCGCGGTGATTTTATGAGGTTAATAGAATAGCCTTAATTTGTCATATATACAATACAGCACAGAGAAATTGTTTCTTTGAGCATCCCAGCTTGTTTGGATGCTGTGGTCAGAGCGCAACGTCAGCCATGATGCAATGCCCCTGGAGCACAGAGGGTTAAGGGCTGTGCCGAAGAAGTGTTAAGGGTTTTGCGATACCAGGGCTTGAACCCAATTAAACCCCCGACCTTACGATCAGTATCCCAGTGCCTTAACTGAACGCTAAGCTACACCCCCCTAATATTGATGAAATTGTGAGAGATGACGTATGCAGGTGGTGCATCTGTGAAAGGAGATGTGTTAAATTGGGTTCGATGTGTTACTCCTGCTTTAGTAATGACTTTCATTACAAACATCCATTAAAGGGGAAGGGGGGGTTGTCAGTGGTTACAATGCTGGGCTACTGATGGGAAGGTCTGGTGTTCAAGCCCCAGTACACCAAGCTGACACACTCGGGTCCTTGAGCAAGGCCCTTAACCCTCTGTTCTCCATAGGCGCTATAGCATGGCTAACTCCATATTCTTTTTTGTTTTCTAATGATAAATGTTCAGAACAAGAAATCTTTGGCAATCAATCCACAGGAATCTGACAGGTAAGCAATAACTATCTGGATTTCTGAAAGAGGAGGTGACATGATGCTTTCAAGTCATCCCCCCAAAAAAAAACAAAAAAACACACAGCATCCAGACACACCCTCACATCAACTGAACATACCAGAACAATCCAATGAGCATAAACAGTGTTTAAAATGAATCCTCTACAATTCTGCTTTATATGTACACCGAATAACATTTACTTTACAACACTATACAGACAAACCACCGCTATGCTTTGGCCACATTTGTTTTTTTTCCTCCCCATTTCCCCCCCACTAGAAACACTGGAACAATAGCAAGCATCACGCTGCGCCGTCACACAAGGTGTCTGACCCATGACCTTTTCTGTTATTCCTGTTTATTTTGACAACAGAGTAGAAAAAGTGCTTTCCTGCATGCACCAGCACAGCTTATATTCTTCACAAACCAGCACTCGTATCAAATACACACACACACAAACACCACATCTTACGTCATCTCAGACATGCAATGTTTCACTCATTCATACTCCAACATCAAAACTCAGTGAATAATACCTGCTTGAAGAAGATTGGACGAGACACTCTCCAGATGATGGAAACCATTTTTTCAGGGTTTTTTTTACACACCAATTTTACACTCATTCATGTGGACGAGGCCTTTATTATCACCACATAACGATAATAAAAAAAAACTGTCTACGCATCTGTAAACTACAACTGGAACATTCACTGGAAATGATCCTTTTCCGCATTAATAAACACCCCCACTTAATACTGCAGTGAAGTTATACCCTGAATAAAGGCCATCAGCAATCGCTCAGGGCAGGATGACGGCTGTCCTGCAGTTTAACATGGGTACATCATGAAGGAATCAGGTTTATAATACGGGTATTTACCAACTTACGTTGGAGATGTGTCTCAATGGCCACACTGTAACAAACATATCGTCATTTGAGACAAGCCCGAGCCTAACGAGGCGTCTTATAGAATGCTGATCAGTATGGGGGTAGCATTCTGTAATTTGTTAAGAATTCGAACGGTTGTTCCTGAGTGAAAGGCGGAATCGGACAAAACGGGCATTATGATGCACTGATGAAACTAATCAGTGTGCGCTGTTTCCGTGTCTGAGAGCAATAAAAAGAAAAAATTCTATAGCAGGGGAACAGAAAAAACGCGCTGTAACACAGAGACAACTGAAATCTCACAAGGTGGGAGATGTGAACATCCCGGCAGCCTCCCAATCCAAATATCATACCACATATACACTGTTATGTACTTTGTCGCATCGTCATCAAACAACATTAATAAACTAGATTTAAAATCATAGCAGCATGAGAATAAAGTTTTAATATAGAGGAAAAAAATCTGGACCTCAAGACAGCGATGTGGAGATGTGTGTCGATTTTCACCTCTAATCAAGGTTCACTCTGATCAGCAGATGAACATAAACGTGTCCCATGAGACATACTGACTGGTGGACTGACGCCATTACAGTATTACCAACCGACTCTCAACCATCATGACAAGTCGTGTGATGGAGTGATGGCGGGTTTCGGGCTCTTTACTGGATTTTTAAGTGAAGGAAATCATCATCGACCGCTTGAGCAGGTGCAGAAGCAAGTGGAGATGGAGGTGTGATGGATGAGTGATGAAGATGTGATGGTGGAGCATTGGGGGTGTGGTGGTGGAGGAGCGTGGGAGAGGTGAAGGAGGAGCAAATGAGGCAGAAGCGCAGTATGTTGTAGGTGTGATGGAAGCACAAGCAAGGCGTAATGGAGGAGTGATGGGGCAGAAGTGAGACATGATGATGTGGTGGAGGCAGTAGTGGACCGTGAGAGGGGTATAATAGAGGCAAGACAGAGGAGTGATGGAGGCAGGAGCAGAGCATGATGGAGGTATAATAGAGGCAGGAGAAAGGAGTGATGTAGGTGTGATAGAGGTGGTATGGAGGAGTGATGGAGGCAGAAGCAAGGCAGTATAATAGAGGCAGGAGCAATGAGTGATGGAGGAATGATGGAGGCAGGACGGAGGCGTGATGGAGGCAGGAGGGAGCGGCTGAGACCGGGTACAGCCCAGAAACTGCCGCAGATTTCAACCTGAAACACGCGCTTCACTACAATACAGCAAACTGTTCATCTGCAGTAACCGACAAGAGTACCAAGGCAGACCTGAGCGTCAGCAATCACACACACACACACACACACACACACACACACACTGTCTGCCAGCACATCACGGCTCACATGGCTGCAGGCCAACTGTGATGATCAGCGCGGCTGCACACACACACACACACACACACACACACACACACACACGTATTACTGTGAGTGAAACAGGGTGGAAGTTGCATCATTCTGTTTAGAGTAGTTAGGAAGCCGGACAGAGGTGTGTGTGTGTGTGTGTGTGTGCTTCAGCAGTCTCCGAGCAGGCGCGTCTTTACCTTGCGTTTCCTGGTTTCGGCCGAGCCGCTCCACACAAAGCATTGGTAAATGACGCGCAGGTTCTGCTTCCAGTTCTCCACTTTGAAGCCGTTCACGTGGGAGCAGCCGGCCGGACCCATGGCCGCGCAATCGCATCCGAGACGCGGCGCAGATTTAGCGACAGGAGCCGCGCTCCGCCGAGCAGCACCGACACCGACCACGACAGATTATTATCCAGCGATTGTTCCGTTTCGGCAGGCTCTGCAGGCAGCCGCGGCGCCGCTCCGGACGCGTGCCTCACTCATACGGCAGAGCTCTCCGCGATGTTAATCTTATTCCTGGAAGGTCCTCGGCATCCGCTCGCCTACGCCGCGGTGTGGTTTTAATCCTAGAGCCACTTTAAACCTGACGGTTTTCCAAGTCGGATGTTTTAATGGACGGCACTGGAATTCAAGTGAACACCGTGGGCGACACAAACCTAACGGTGCCGCCGCCTGATTGGTGGGTGGCTCGTTTTGAACGTCTTTCATTGGCTGAATATTGTGTCATTTATGTTCCAGGGCCCGCCTTTACTTGACATAGGAGTGCTCTGGTTGGCCGCTCGGACAGCTCGTCAATTGCGCGGTCATTTAACCCCACCCCACGATCAGCCGGAAGCTCCGGTGTTGAGCTCGGTGTAGAGCGGCAGGACGGTACCCTGGGCCCGGGGCTTGTTCAGGGGGGTTTCTCCCTCAAACTGCACTAAAGTGTTTCAGTTTTACAAACAAACGTACAGCGGGAGGGGAAGGTTTTTCATATACACTCAAATAATTTATTTCTTCACAACTATACTTATTTTGTAGTTGAATTCTCCATATTACTGACGTCATTTCCGACGATTGGCTCACCATCGTGGACACACACACACACACACACACACCTGGGCAATGCTATACCACTATATAATAATGAATATACGATTCCTCTAATGTTGTCTCACTTGTGTCCTGGTTATAAAGCATATTGTGGGCTCATTGTGAGAAAGGGAAGTACAGCAAAAGCTTTACCCTTCAGACTGGCAGGCAATTCATGTTTTCAGTTATTCCCAGGAGTCTATTCACTTTAATAAGTGGTGCTTGGAACAAACATTACTATTGTTCTTCAAACTGCTTCTCAAGTGTAATTTTAGGTTAGCGTTTCTATCTAGTCAAAAAGGACAGGGTGTGGCTCAGTGGTTTAAGGTGCTGGGATACTGATCGGAAGGTCGGAGGTTCAAGACCTGGTACCGGCCTTTTGTCCTTGAGCAAGGCCCTTAACCCTCTGCGCTCTGACCCCAGCTTCCAAACAAACTGGGATATGCTGATCACGGGATCAGTAACGTATGTATATATATAAAAAAAAACCTTTCCCATCAAATGTTGTTTAGGTCAATATCTGCCACGAGCCCTTCACAGTTAGGACTGGGGTGAACCATTTAGCCAAAAATCCATGTAGCTTGAAGCTCTTGCTTTAACCAATCAGATTTTAATTGTCCACAAGAAATTTGATCGCACTTAAAAGGACATTTACCTGAAGGACTCGTCGTCAGAAGCTGTCACAAACAGTTCAAAACAGAAGTTAAACTTATTCATTAAGCATTTATACAGTTCCTTTCCCCCCTGTAGGCTTTACATGGAAAACCAAATTGCCTTTATTTCAAATCCCAAGGAAAACTGAAAAGCATGTAAAACCCGGGGTGAGGTGATGAGGTTAATACCAGATGCTTCTGTTAGAGATGATGTATGGTGGCGGTGCAGTTGTGACTGCAGTGAAAGAGACATGTTGGATTGTGTTCTTTGTGTTTCTTGCTTTAGTAATGACATTCATTCTCACTATGAGAATGAATAATCCTGTCTGTGATACAGCACACTGTTGTACTGCGCTTCTCTATAATACTGATATTTCTACAGCCATGGCGTCATACTGGTGGCATTAAGAGGTGGACTGAGCCCGAGGTGTAAAACACACCGCTTTTAGCAATACACAACATAATTCCGAGAAGAAACATATGTTGATATTTCAGGGACAAAAGCAACCATTTTCAGTAAATAGATTGTCATTAATGAAAACAGATAAAAAGACAAGCTTCTCAACAAAGAAGTCCAGTAATTTTATTGTTTCGTTCATAATTGCAGCTGTGGTTTTGCACTTCAATATTGATAAATAAAACACTGACAAAAACAGGACTGGTGTGTATGGGAGCGCTGTGAAAGAAAAAAAATAAACTAATAATAATAACTGCAGACATTTTAGGATTTCCTCTGATATAGTCCATACTCAGTTGGCTGATATTCATCCTGATGATGGGTCTTCAGCATTGCAGGGGTTGGCGTTCACGGCCTCAGGAGTAAGATGACGTCTTGCTACCAACATCGTCTTCTTGCGTTCCCATACTCTGAAGAGGTGGAATATACAACATTTCTGGTACTGATACCAAAAATAACTGTCAGGATTAAAACTTTTTCCAGGTGTAAAAATAGGGAGAGGGATGTGTGTACCTTTTGTACAAACTGCGGATTGACTGTGATCTCCTGATCCATGGCCTTTAGTTTCTCGTCCAGTTCTATACATTTCAGCATCTGCAATGATGAGAATATGAAAGAAATTTCAGTGTGAATCAGCAACGTTTATCCGTGTAGTTTCATTTTATACACAAGTATAGACAGCCACAATCTCTGATTTTAGCATTAGAAAAGGGAATACCAATACCAATGGAGACGCCACCACCAAGTCTAGTCCTGCTTGTTACTGTGTAACGCCCGTAAAATATTCCCAACACAAAGGCAATGATTAAGAACATATTTGAAATATTTGACCTTGCTGTCACCTTGGCCATCTTCTGGCTACAATAGATCAATAATAAACACCATATAACCTACAAGGCATGAATTCTAATCAGTATCTTGGCACTGTTGAACTAAAACGCTAATAATTAAGGAAGAGCATCTAATATTAGAACAGTAGATTATAGTGTACATGGCTCATAAGATTTTACCTGACTTTTACAACTTTAAAACATTATAAAAACAATTTATGTAATTAAATAATTTTAGATTATTCTGGAACATCTGAAATGTTTTATTCGGTCATGCTAGCTTATCATATTTAAATATATATAACTGATTACAAACAAGCAAACACACACACACACACACACACACACACACACTTCTATAATTCTTACATTCTGTATAACTGCTTTGAGACAGAATCCTATAGCATTGTAACATTTAAACCCTTTTCCTCTTCAGCTTAAACACAGCTTACACAATTATTACGAACCTCTTGGTCAATTTTGTGGAGCATTGCAGGGTTGTTGTATTTTTCTGGGTTGTCATGGAAACAGACCATGCCATCTTTCTGGTTGATACTGGCATAAATCTCTCCATCTTCAATCTGTGAGGAACAGAGGATCAGTTCAGAAGAGAACGCCCACAAGCTCAAAAACCACACTTTGTACGGAAGAGTAATAAACAGTGAATCTTCAACCTAATAAAACATTAGGTTTAATAAAAAATAATAAAAAGTTGTTCAAAATGGCACATACACATGCTTCTGGCTTTTCTAATTACAGTATGGACACAAACCATGCAGTGATTTGGACAGAATTGACAGCGGAAAATTGGGGGCGGGGGCCATTTGCCAATGGACAGCAAAAATGATTTTCAGTATATGCTAACCTGAGAGCAAAACTCTTAACTGAGAGAACACAAGAGAAAAAAGTACTCATCTATGGGAATTTGAACCATAAGATAATTTACAGGTAGTCCTGGAGTTACGATGGTTTGGTTTAGGATTTATTGATCTCACGATGACACAGATATAACAAATGTTTGAAAATATAAAATTTAAAATCTCCTGCCTTGTGAGATCCCTTATATTATCCCTTACATTGGCCACAGAGAAAGGATGTTAAATTAGGAGCTGAATTATGAGTAAAAGGAAATGAGACTTGAGGGGAAAACTCTCTGCTAGCTGGATAAAGTGGCCCCTAGTTGTTACTTGAACCAGGTGAAAGGTCACAATGACTGAACGGACCTCTCCCATGGTCTTGGTGCTCATAGATCAATATGTTTTTTTTGTGCTGACTTGAGAAAAGTCAATGTACAACACCCTCCCCCCACACTTATTCACTGTATGATTGGTTAGATGTGATATGGCATTATTCAATACTGAATTTAAAGAAGGTTTAATGGCAGGCTCTAGGGCTGTTGCTAATGATTATTATTGTTATATATTATTACTTTTTTTCTAAATAATGCAAAATACAGCAAAAACCAGGCAGGTCTCATAAAAAGAACAAGTAGTTTGTTTTTCTATTTAGAAAAATCAGAATTTTATTGCTGAAATTGCATAAAAGAATATTGGTGAAGTTGATATTGGTGAAGTTGAATTGCCATATCACATCAAAATACAATACAGTGTGATCAAAAAGTTCATCTATGTGAGTAATCCATGTGGTTTACTACTGATTTAATGAAACTCATTATTAACAATTAACAATTGTATGTATTTATAAAATCTTGCACGGTTTAATCATCTGGTATTCCTGTCTCCAGAAAAGCTGCTTGACATTTTCCGCAAACTAAAACTAAACTCTACACGCCACTGCGGTGGGACTTTTTGAACACACTGTATATAAATAATAGGGGTGTAACAGCTTACGGTTCGGTATACGCGTGACTCACAGAGAAAATCTTTTTTTTGCGGTCACAGAATGAAAGATGTTTTTCCTGTCGATATTGCTTTTTAAGGTATTTCATACAGTAATACAGAGAGCAATCGTGTTCGTGTGAACAGGACATGTCAATCAGTCAATAGCAGCTAGTGGAGTGGCTAGCTTAATTCATATCGCATTAACTTTGTAATGTAACTTTTCTTCTCAATGGAAAGCAAATTAGATTTGCCTCATCCACTTTTTTGCTGATCCAAATAATGTGTTTATGTTTTAGGTCGAAATGTTTCCAAACTTGGGAATTTTCTAGCATTTTCTTTAGCCTCAGTTCTCCTCACTGTTCTTTCACCAGTTCCTCCATTTTTTCCATTTACAGCCTTCCCTGTTACCTGTCCATAGCACTCCGATCGGGTGATGCATCAGTAATAATGGTCGGTAGGAAACACAGTACTCAGTACTGTTTAGTTAAACGGACTAAGCGTAACATCGAAGCGTGTTTATTTGCCACTATGAATATTTGCATCAAAAATCAAATCAAAGTACTCGAGGACTCGTTACAGCCCTAAAAGACTCCATTGACTCCAAAGTTCCAAAAAAAAAAAAAAAAAAAAACATCTGTCTGCCTGCAGTCATTACAAGGGCGGCCTCTAATCATGAATAATAGACACAAAATGCTGGGTTTTTTTTTTTTGTTTGTTTGTTTGTATTTAACATGTGAAACCGTGCACTGCATTGATAGCTATACATTATATTTATTTTTTTATTAATAATACATGTATTTATGTATTCATTTAGCACATTTTCTTGATCCAGTACTGTTATTTCTTCATTTCTCAATAGTTGATGCAGTTAACGTTACAAGTCTCTTCTGTATAAGAGATTGAGTTTACTTCGTTTTATTATGATAAATGAGTCACAGAAAGAGACACAAAGCACAACACATTTGTATTCTAGGTAAATACTAGCCAGCAGTGAACAACTTTAGCCTTAGCTTTAGCCTGTGTAGTGTGTGTATATGTTAAAAGATTTCATACATAGATTAACATTTTGGGTTTTGTAATATACAGTGATGGAGACAATGTGCATTATAGTATTCAGTTATGGGACACAGTATATTGTAACGTACAGTGAAGGGATGCAGTGTATTGTAATATACAGTGAATGAACACTGTATTGAAATACTTCACAAACCTAGATGTAAATGTCACGAAATGAAAGCTGAAATTCTGATTTCTTTCTTCACATTTATCTTTTGATCTCAAGGACAAACACAAAGACAAAAAAGAAAAAGATTTGGCCTTGCTCTTGTAATACTTCTCCAGTGATCTGTACATAATTTAACAGCGTGGCTGTAGCTGTGTAACAACACAACATTTACATCAAACAAACTATGTTGTGCAAGTGACTGCAACAATCTGGAACAGCGTTAAATATTTTAAATGATCCAGAGCTTGTGCAGGATGTGATGAAAACTCGTGAACATCCTTTTACCAGATTTATGGAAAAGTTGCATGGAAACAGATCAACAGAACACCAGGGATCACTAATCACCAATATTTGTATTCTCCAGTTATATAAAATTCTGTTCATTTTTATTTTAAAACACAAGGACTTATTGTACAACTATTGTAGGCTAAGTCTGTTTTTGTCTGTTGAGAAAACAAATGTTTTAGTAATATCTTACATAAGTATTCAAATTCATGTGGGGGGGGGGGGGGGGGGGGGGGGGGGGGGGGGGGGGGGGGGGGGGGGGATTGTGAAAGCTGCCAGATTCAACTCTATAAACTCTTTATCTCTAGCTGCTTTGGAAACCTGTTGATTGTTGAAAACACTCTACATTTGAGATTAGCAAAAGGGTACAAAATAATATCAGAATGTTTGGATATCTGGTTGAGCACAGCTGGATCAATAATAATAATAATAATTAACATCACGCAACCAGTCAAGAAAAACCTATCCAAAACAAGAAGGTATTAGTGCACTAGTCAATCATACCCATGTGGGAAAATGGCAAAAAAAGAACAGGGGCGGGTGGTGTAATTTGAATTTTGGCCAAAAAAAAGTGAGTGAACAAAAATAATGTGAGGTGTAATTTGTAAGAAGGTTTTATGGTCAGAAAAGATCACAAATTGAAGTATGGTGGAGGCACAATCATGGTATGGGGTTGTCCCCCATGAATATAGACTGAGCATCTTGTATAAACTGAAGGATGGATGGAGCAAAATATAGGACTATATTACAAAAGAATCTGCTTCATTTCCCTACAATAAACTGAAGATTAAGTCACTGAAGATTAAGAAAAAGTCACCTTTCAACCGGACATGGATTCCAAAAACAAGGCAAAAGCAAAAGTGATTCGGAAACAAAAGCTAAATGTGCAACAGTGGACCTAAAATTCTGCTTGAAGAACCTGTAATCGAGGAGCCTCACCAACCAACCAAATCTGCCAAAAGATTTTTCATTTTCCAAAAGAAAAAACCCCAACAAAAAAAAAATTACGTTACCATAAAATGACTGATTTACAGTTTCAATGTTTGTTCCATCTTGTACGGTTTAGAGACAGCGGCATTGTCAAAAAAGATGCTGAGATTTTCATCAGGAGCAAGGAGGATGTACAGGATAAGAGATGAGATTGTTAGAGGGACAGCGCATGTAGAATGCTTTGGAGATGAACATCCTATATGCACTTTTTTAAAAACATGCCCAGCATTTACACCGCCATGACACTGTAGTGTAAAAAGCAGTTGATGAGGCACCTGTTGTGGTAACGTGGTGAATGAACTGAAGAACGCAGGCCACGTGTCACAGGTAGGCACGGTATCATTATTACCGATGTTGTCACATGTCCATAAATCCGTGTTAAAATATCTTCACTAGCACAACCCTACTCTCAGACAGTCTGGAAAGTCAGATGGTAATGAACGAACTCTTTCTATTTTCCTAAAAGCTGCACCTATGACACCGAAACGAAGACAAAAACCACCTGCTCACCTTTGCATCTACACTGCTGACCCTGTCCTTATATCTGAACACCAAAATCACATATCCTGAACCAGCTGGGGAACAAATGTAATTTTCTATCCATATTCTCATAACAATCAAATATATTTTAGAAATGTAATTAGCTTAATAACTAGACCAGTGTGTGTAAATTGTCCATTCTAGCCTTTACTCTCTGTAGCAAGTGTCTGGTCAAATGCGTTTCCTTCGGCTTGTCGGCATCATACAAGGTTTCAATAGTTGACAGTTGCTCGGTTTATAAGGAAGAATTGTATTTATCGACATTTGCACACCATCACCCCACAGCGCTCTCAGCGTTCCCATCACTTCAACAATGTTTCCTGGAAGTCTTCTTTTCAAAGTGCGTCAAACACCGAAACTGTGATCACTGAGCTGGATCTTCATTTTTGGGAAGCGAGAGGCGTGCACAGGAGCAGGGTGGGGGCGGAAGTGAGGAAATTACTCACCAAGCCCTGCTGATCCCAGAGTATTTTATTTCAAAGTGAAAGACCGTAGACAAAAAGTAAAATAAAATAAATAATAATATAATTTTTGCACCCTTTTAAAAGTTGCATTGTAGTTATGGTTCAACGTACTCTAATGATGAATCATTATTTTACAGTGGTTTGACTGGAGATAAATATTAAAATTGCCTTACTTTTTTATTACACTGTTTAATTACCTACAAATGCAGTAACCTCGGGGTAATCTCGGGGTAACTATAGACAATCAATTATCTTTCTCTTCCCATATTTCTAACGTTACTCGCTCTTGTCGTCACCTTCTGTACAACATCAGAAGGATTCGATCGTTTTTAAGCACACAGGCTGCTCAGGTCCTGGTTCAGTCTCTTGTCATCTCGAGACTGGACTACTGTAACTCTCTGCTGGCAGGTCTACCTCAGAACGCTATTCGTCCACTGCAAATGATTCAAAATGCAGCTGCGCGACTCGTGTTCAACCTGCCTGTTCAAATTCTCTCGCACCAACCCACTGCTGCGCTCGCTCCACTGGCTTCCTGTAGCTGCACGCATCAGATTCAAAACACTGACTGCTCGCTCGCCTACTCCCCTCGCCAAACAAAGCCAAAAATGGATCTGCACCTTCTTACCTCCGAAACCTCCTCATCACCTCCCGTACTGCACCTCGCTGCCTGAGAGCGTCCAGCACTGCTCGTCTGGTTCCACCGTCTCTCAGGGTAAAAGGTAAGACCAGCTCAAGGCTCTTCTCTGTTCTGGCACCGATGTGGTGGAACGACCTTCCACTGGATGTCCGAACAACGGAGACACTGACTACATTCAAACGTCGATTGAAGACCTACCTCTTCCAACAACACCTATCCTAACATTCCTTTTATTCTCTTTTACCTCCTTCTGTCCAGCAAAAAAACAAAAAACAAAAAGGCAACTGTCTATCCTTGTGTGCTTAAGTTTGTATCTACCTTTCTTGACCAAATCTTATCCTTAGAGTGAGACCTAAAGCACTTCCTGTACGTCGCCCTGGATAAGGGCGTCTGCTAAATACCGCAAATGTAAATGTAAATTTGTAATAGCTTTAGAAACCACTCTGTATAAGGGAACCCAAATGAAATAGTTTACAGCCAACATCTTTGGCATAAGTAAATAGTGTGCAATTCAATTTAATAAAATGTACTGTAATAATTAAACTGAATAAAAAAGAGCAGTAAAATGTAACAGGTACTCACCAATAATTAATGAAATTAATGAAAAATTATATAAAAATTGGAAGATATTTGCGTTTTCTACGAACTACACAAAGGACTGAGTCTGCGAACTTTGAACCACGACCTGGCGAGGGTCGACTATAAATTTAAAAAAAAATTTTTTATTCCTTCTATTTTTATTGAGGTGCAATTTCACTGAGGACATACAGCTGTGCTCGCCGTACAGCTGTGCTCGCCATACAGCTGTGCTTTACATACCCTGGTCATCCCCTTGTTTATTTTTCACAACAAAAAAACATTTCTTTTGGCCGAAGCCATTTATTGTCAAACAACTGAGAGTATTCTTTTTAAAATAATAATGATAACAGAAACTACGCAAAATGGCCCTGATCAAAAGTTTACACACCCCAGTTCTCAATAACCGTGTATTGCCCCTTTAATATGAATGACAGCTTGAAGTATTTTGTGGTAGTTGTGGAGGAGGCTCTTTATCGTCTCACATGGTAAAGCTGCTCATTCTACTTGGCAAAAAGTCTCCAGTTCCTGTAAATTCTTGGTCTCTCTTGATTGAACTGCACATTTGAGATCTCCCCAGAGTGGCTCAATGATAATGAGGTCAGGAGTCTGAGATGGAAACTCCAGAACCTTCACTTTATTCTTCTGTAGCCATGAAAGGTCGACTTGGCCTTGTGTTTTGGATCGTTGTCATGTTGGAATGTCCAAGTACATTCCATGAGCAGCTTCCGGAGTGATGAGTGCAAATTTTCCTCCAGTATATTGTTGATAACATACTGCATTCATCTTGCCATCCATTTTGACCAAATTTCCTGTGCCTTTAGTTTAGTGTATGTTTAGTGTATTTTTTGTGGCATTTGTGTAATAATGGCTTTCTTCTGGCAACCCGACCATGCAGCCCATCTCCCTGCATCTCCCAACTTTTGATTAGTGTTATTTGGGTAGTTGTCATTATGATTTAAAAAGAGTAAGCACATTTGTTTGACAATAAATGGCTTCAACCAACCACGAGTAAAAGAAAGGTTTAGTGTTACCATTCACATTCTCTGAAAAATAGCCAAGAAATCATAAATTCAGTCGGGGTATGTTAACTTATGAGCACAACTGTATGTATCATGAGGATGATGGTGGTGTTGCTGACTCACCATGTGCAGGACGTATTTCTCCGCCTCCTGAGGACCTGAGAGCTGAACTCGACTCGCCATGTCTTGTAAAGACAACGTCAGGAACGTCTATCACAGGGGAAAAACGCAGTGCATCCAAATCAAACCATTTAGAAACGTGACTGCTCAGAATGTATTCATAAAGAAGTGTGACACTGTGCTTGTAGAAGAACCTTGGTTAGCCTCTGGATGTTCTTCTTGTACAGTGAGGATAGGCACTGCTTGACCAGGCCCATATTATTGTCACGTGTGAAGGTTTCGCTGTGCTTGTTGACGAGGCTCCGCAGCTCGGCGGGGTTGTTGGTGGAGTACACTTGGGCCAGCTCGTGGTAAACATTACTGAGGGGCTACAACCACACAAGCATATTACAGCACAGATTATGGGTGAGCAAACATTCACAAGTTAACATAAATGAAGTAATTATAAGGATAAGAGCATTAATACACAATGAGTTAAAGGCAGCCATGTTTCTCAAACTGTGTGTTTGAGCTCATAAACAGTATTCATTTCTGAGTATAGGCTGGTTTTTACTTATGCATCAAGGTTACAGTGTAGCCTACGTGTCGACGCCCAGACCTACGCTATAAACCGATGTGTACCTCTCCACAAAAGTAACTAAGCATCACATCGATGAAGTGCACAATGTCTGTGATTGGTCGGCTTGGCTGTTTATTTCTGGTATAGCATTGAATGTATTCTGCTGAATTCCTCTGTAACGCTATTTTTTAAGTCTATAGTGCAGAAACAAAGCAGGGACACATTGATCCAGCAGCCGAAAGGATCATCGAGGAAGTGGAAAAACTATAGGCACCTCTATGATTCTTTGTCCCCATTTTAAAGACTGCCAGATACCAGTTGATTCCTATCATTGCAGGAATTCGCCATTGTTGTACAACAGAAACCCAAAACATCTCGAACACCACGCCATCGCCAACTAGTGTTTCGGAATAGACGCTGCAGGGCGACGCAGAAATATAAATGCTAACGACAGCATCGGCTATGTGTGTAGGCTACAGAGTTCACTTGACGCAGAAATAAAAGCCAGCCTTATTTTCCTGTATTCACATGGAGAAAAATCGTGATTCACATTTTAGCGAGGATCGTGCAGCCCTACTGCGCCGCTTTACAATATTCACAGGAACACCTTGTGACTCCAGGAATGATCATCTATTGAAATCCTGTTTTCTATGTTTCTTTTCATTTCACATTACTTTTCTCTTTCAAAAGAAGAAATATTACAGAGCCCCTGGAGAGGGTTGAGGTCCAAGCTCAAGGTACCAAGAGTGGCAGTTTGGTAATAGTGGGGCTCAAACTCCAGACCTTCAACCAGTAACCCAGAGCTTTAACGAATGAGCTTCCACTTCCCATTATTTAT
>JACRUU010000015.1:5689310-5789310 GCA_030449085.1 Kryptopterus vitreolus | reverse complement strand
GGTGAAAACACCGGCACTGCTCGCTCTTGCGCTACAGGAAGTGGATGAGGACCTACCTGACACAGATCTGCGTGCACTGAGGTAAGCTGGTTTGTGTTCATCTGCATTTTGTCTATTGCTTGTTTGAGGATACTTATCCCACGTAAGGGCTGTGAAAGCAAAAGATAAGGATGGTTTGACTCTTAGAACCTTAAGATTTCACAACAATCTTACACCACATGCACTTTTAACTATTCAAACTCAAATATACCACTTTTTTTGGCATAAAACATTCCATCTATTTATACATATGCTGTCTGCAGGAAGTGTTAAAACCACTTTACCTGTTTCCGTTCCACTAAAGCATTAGTCAACTGATGGCAAAGCCCAGCAACTGAAAAACAAACAGGAAGACACAAGTGAACACCCCACCAGGAAAAAATGCTGTTAAAAAACAAATACCTCCAGAAAGATTACTCATAATTATAGATTAATTCAAGTTTATGGTTTATGTCAATTTTGAAAATACGAAAATCTATTTTACAATTTGATCTTGGTTTGGCACACCAGGCTTCCATAGTTCTCCAACTCCCGCCCCCCAAAATAACAAATACAACATGGCAGCACTCTGACGAATCCAAAGAGCTTGTTTCCAAAATAGGCACGGTTTCATCAGACGTATGGAAATGGTTCAGGTTTGTAACTTCAGACGTTCAACAAGCCAAAGATCTACTGTAAAATTTATCTAAAGTTTGTGGCAAATAAAGGTGCACGAAAAGGTACAACTACAGCACCACTAATTTATTAACAACCTCAAACAACCCGTTGTTGATTGGGGAGGCGTGTGTGGCGCTGCGCAATAAACATGACAGGTGTCCGAAAAACAGGCTAATGACAGGTAAAAATAGTGCACAATTTCCACACTGTATCCAAAATGAAACCTTGTCTTAAAAAATAAATAAATAAATCATTCCAAGCTGCAGTGGGCACTGTATAGAGCACATATTACCACACACAGAGAAGTGACATAAATACACAGTAGAGGTCAACCGAGACTGGATGTTACCGATAGCCTGGTCGAATATAGTTATAGTTTATATCAAAACTAAGAATAAGCGTCTTGATGATAATCTCACAGAAAAAGCACTTAAACTGTAGCAGAGTGTAAACTCACAAGTGTCTGTTGCGTATCGAACGTGTTCCCCGTTGCAAGTGCTGATGAAGAGCTGGACTTGTGAGAACAACGTCTCAAAGTCAGGGATGTTGGGCATGGAGAACTTCACAAACCTAAAAATCACAAACAAAACAGTCAATGCAACACTTGGAAAACCACTTTCCATTCTGACAATGTGTGTGTTTATTTTATCTCATCTAGGGAATAACCACATACACTAGATGGCCAAAAGTTTATTGACACCATCAAACCCCATACATGGTTTCTACACCATATCCCCAAATAAGGTTCCAAGCACACAAGTGTCTAAAATGCCCTTATACACTGAAACGTCATGCTTTCCCTTCACTGGAAATAACAGGCCTGAACTGGTCCCAGCATGACAACGCAAAGTGCGCCTAAGACTAAAAGCTCCGACCTCAACCCCATTAAACTCTTGGCATAAACTAAATGCACCAGAATTAAGTGGAAAGCCTTCACTGCAAAGTGGAGCTTTTTACAACCGCAGATGGAGAATAAATCTGAAATGGGACATTCAACAAGTACGTAGGAGTGTAAGGGTTAGAGGTGCGCATACTTTTAGCCATTTAGTGTATATCTGTAACAAAGATTTCTTGATTAATAAAGCAATCATATTCAGGGATGAAAGATGAAACCGCTGTAGAGGTTTCATATCGAAAGCTTTGAGAACTTTGAGATTAAGAACGATCAGCTGTAGAAGGCACACTGAATTTTTATATCAGTCACACCACAATGAAAATCTGAACAGTTTATGTTTTAAAAACAATTTTAAATAAAATGCCTGCTTACTTAAACTATATCATATTAGATTTTATAAAATTATATAAAATTAAATTGAATACATCAAATTAATGCAATAAATGATTTATTTGGCCCAATTTGGGTAATACATCTGTGTCACTTCTATTTATTTCAGCATACGTCATTGAAATCAGTGGTATCAAGTAACAGAGTAGAAATAATGTTAACGTACTTAAGTAGAAATTTTGAGTATCTACACTTTACTGGAGTAATTATTTTTTCAGCCGACTTTGTACTTCTACTCCTTACATTTAAAAAATAGCTATGTTACTCATTTCATTTCGGCTTGTCATCCACTACTGGCTCATTTATCAAATGAGTGCTTTCTCTTCATCCTCTGCAAACGAAGCTACAGTTCAGGGAGTTCAGTAGAGAGACGTTTGAATAAATTAAGCTTTTCTCCTTAATGCCATTTTTTTCTTAAATTACTTTTACTTTTATAATTTAAGTAGTTTTGAAACCAGTACTTTTACTTGACTAAGAAGTTTTAGTTCATACTTCAACTTCTACAGAAGTCTTTTGAAACCTTAGTATCTATACTTCTACTTGAGTAATGAAAGGGAATACTTTTGACACCAGTGATTGAAATGTCTTCATTCCTTTAATCCATCATTCAAATACTAACTTAAGTGGAAGTGTGAGGAATTTCTCCTTAGAAGATAAATTATTGAAGCTGGATATCAGACGCTAAAGAATCCACAGCACTAGCGTTAGCCACTAACCACTTACTGGTTTCATGTATGCGCAAATATAATCATATTTCCAGTACAGAGAGTATCAACAGTGACATTCCGCCAACTCTCATTCCTTTTTCGTACCCCTGCCGTTGTTTTGTATGTTTGTAAGTTAATTATAAAATGCACTCAAACTGAAAGGTGGAGTCTAAACACGTTTGTGGTCCACCACTTAATATATTCCTGAGGGACGTTAGCTATGGTTCGGTGCGCATTATGGCATGACTGAAGCGGCAGTCTCTTTATCAATAATTTAAAAATCCATCTGGTTTAAGAGAATGAAAAGGAGAAAGTTTTAGTGAGAATGCCATAAATAAATCATCATGGTTTAAATAAATGTCAAACTCATTTTCGTTTGAATGAAATATGAAAGCAAATATTGCACAATTTGTATTAAACACAAAATGCTTCTCGGAGTAAGAAAATATCCATTTTAACAAATGTTATTTCAGTCCAAAAAAAAATTGTAAAAATTCAAAACAAATTCAAAACCAGTCGTATTAACAGCAGTTGTAGCTTTGAGAATTCGTCCCGTTCGGTCGGGTGTCTTTGTTGCTGGAATAAGTTTGTATTAGCTGCTGCCACCTGCTGCAACCAAATGTCTGCATATTTTATATTTCACAAAACATCTGACATCTAAAATCATTTCTAAAACCAAAGAGGAAATGTTACTACTAGACATAATAGAAAAGAGATCAGAAGAACAGGACATGATGACATTGTCAGAGTTAAAACTAATCATTTTGATGGAAATAATAAATGTTTTCTTCAAACTTTGCCTTCACCTACTCCATTAGTAAAACGCTTCTCAACATAATTGCAAAAGGGTTTTCCCATAATCAGTTAGTGGTATAAAATGATTAACTTGAATCAGCAGCCACAAAAAGAGATAGATGCAGAGGAATGGCAAGCCTCTATGCAGAAATCTTTCATTCTTTAAAAATCATCTGACTAAACTTAACTGAATTGCAGAAAAACAAAGAAAATTTCAGGTGATCCTAAACATGAGCTTTATATTTATTTTAATTTTTTTTTAATTATATTTATTATATATATATATATATATATATATATATATATATATATATATATATATATATATATATAGATATATGCAAATACACGTTTATGTGCAGTAACAATAATATTTTATTTAGCAAATAAGGCTTCTGATTGATCTGATTGAATGCATTTGTTTTAAAACTAGAAATTCTAATTAAATGTAACCTTTTTTTGTGACACTGAAACACTGATTAACACAAAACACTACTTCAACATTTCAGTCGCAAAAGCACCGAATCCTGTTAGTGTTTAACTATGAAGTAATAATCAGACGTCACAAGTGAGTGATGCTAACGTTCACAACTGCTTTTCTGTCTGACAAGAACCTTCCACGTGTGTGTGTGTCTGCGTCTTTTTTGTGACTCACAGCACAGCCAACACGCCGAGAGAGTGTTCCTGGATGTCCAGCGCTCCTAACACAGTGTCCAGGTGGGAGAGGTTCTTCGCAAGCAGCTCTCCGCTTTTATTGATCAACTCACAACAGCTGAGTCATCTGGCCTGGAGGAGAGAAACACAACACACACACACACATACACACAGAGTAAGACTTTGCATCTCCTTGTAAACAAACTGAATGTGTCATTGTAGATAAGCGACACCACAACGTATATAATAAAAGTTGCTGGTGGTTTGATTGACAAGCTGTCAATCTTCAGTGTGACAGAAAACAAAACATACATTTATTGTACAACTCTAAAGCTACACACATCTCAGAACTTCTAGTTTGGTCAATTCACCTTTATTTATATAGCACTTACAACAATATAGATTGTGTCAAAGCAGCTGTACAGTAATAACACACAGAAACAAACCCAACACAATTCTAAACAATTAAGTGTCCCCAACTGAACAAGCCATAAGTGACAGGCGACAGTGGCAAGAAACCAAAACTCCATTGGTGACACAAATGGAGAAAAAACTTTGGGAGAAACCAGGTTCAGTCAGCAGGTCAGTTCTCCTCTGACCAACAAACTAGTAAACTAATCCATTATCTGGATCAGGGAACTGCAGTGACCATCTGATCAGGATACGGATGGATCTGTTTGGTCCTAAAGTGTCACTGATTCTGAGGTACATATCCAAACTGCCTACACTTGGGGCTTTGATACAGAGGACTCAGACGCTGCTGCTGATGACACCTTCATCACTAGTGGCTGCTGGTGAAATGAAATATTACATTACAGAGGGTACAGGCAACACACAAGTATTATTTCTGACTCCGGGTTAGCGTTATATCACACCATGATGTTCAGTATATTTCCTCCGAAGTGTGAACACATTAATTACAGTTGCGTCTGTCTGTTGCGTTTTAAGTTTGTGGAGTCAGTCAGTGTACTGAGGGTGCACTAAAGACATCATCACCCCCGAATACAGGAGAACCAATTCCACTCATGTACTAGTGGTCTTTAAAGAACACTGGGACTTTCCTGTCATAAATGGATGAATGGATCATGTATATGTAATTTAAGGATCGCCTATGGGTCACGCTGGGGTCTTTTATGGTTCATGCAAATAGAGGAAATGTACAGACCACGTATAGATCCTGCATAGATCATTTAGTGATCCCGTATGATTAATATAAGGATCGTGTACAGATCATGTACATATAACGCAGGGATCATGTACATATAACGCAGGGATCATGTACATATAACGCAGGGATCATGTACATATAACGCAGGGATCATGTACATATAACGCAGGGATCATGTATGGGTCTTCTATGGATCGAGTGCGTATAATGT
This sequence comes from Kryptopterus vitreolus, assembly GCA_030449085.1. Lineage (NCBI taxonomy): Eukaryota > Metazoa > Chordata > Actinopteri > Siluriformes > Siluridae > Kryptopterus > Kryptopterus vitreolus. The sequence continues at coordinate 5,783,794 of JACRUU010000015.1, read as the reverse complement.
ACATGCTATTCGTTTCTAAGTTGAGGCAAATGGTTGTTAGCTCGCTAAATCAGTTAGCGACCGCCAGGAAAGTCGCCCTGTTGAGTATCTGTGCTCAAACCGGATCGTCCGGGTAGTAATTTTACCTTATATATATATATATATATATATATATATATATATAATATATATATATATATATATATATATAAAAAAAAGCTAACCCATGCTAGCTCAAGTCTAGATCACTAACACTATCAGCTAGCATGTTCCCAATCTAAATAGCTAGCTGTGTGTTTTCCACACCGGTATTGCTCGTTCCTTTAGGTCCCGCGTCCTCTACAACGATTGGATAATCGGTCGTCCGTAAGTGTTGACGCACCAATCAGCGCGTGGCATGAAACGCACGCGTTCTATAATGCCGACGCTCAGGAGGCGTGTTTTGTCGGAGAACGGGTGTGGAAAGAATAACGTGGTGTAACTATAGTAGCTCTTGCTAACACTGATTGTCTCGGCATGTGGGAGAAACTGTGTACACACCTTGAGCAGAAAGCTGTCGCACGTTGTTCACAAACTGCTCCAGCGCTGAAGCCATGGTTCTACCGGTTTGCGAAGAGACCGCTTGTATCAGATTTCATTCAGGTGTCAGGAGTAAGTGCTCGCTAGTCAGGCTTGGCTCCGAACGGGTCTGGGGCCTCAGCCGCCACCAACCGACACCAAACTCTCGCGATACTGCGTCATAGCAACTCTCGAGAGACTTGCAGCTGGTCGCGTTACAGTGTTGAGAGGATATTGGCGTAGTCAATCACGTGTTCTCCTGTCCACGGAGCATTTCTGAGCTTTTCTATAAACTACAGGAAGCACAAATATCACACATCACTGCAGCAGTCAGGGAGCCTAAACACCATGGGGGTGTCCAGTGTAGAATACTTCATCCATTTGCAGTGTGAATCTCATCCTGGTCAAGGTGGCGGTGAATCCAATTACCACTCTATGCATCTGGGGATTTTTTTTGTCACATCAACAACCTTAAGCTCTGTAAAGTTGTTGTCAACAACTTAATATCAATCATATGCCATCACTGGGCAGCAGAGGGAACAATGACGGATTTATAATGAATGGACATTTGGTGCTATCCACATGAAGATGGGTTCCTTTTTAATCTGATTCTTTTTTTGTCATATCGTCTCATAGAGATTTTCCTAAGTAAATTTACATTTACATTTGCAGTATTTAGCAGACGCCCTTATCCAGGGCGACGTACACACAATGTCACTGAATCACGCAATAAGAATAAACTTATACATTCCAACATTCATTTAGAGCAGCTTTAAAGCTGCTTCGAGACAATATCAGTTGTTAAAAGCGCCACACAGATAAAGCTGAACTGAATCGAATTAATCCTGTGAACACTGGGTGAGAGGCAGTTTAGCCCAGGGCATCTCACACACCTATGAGCAGATCCAAGTCATCAGTCAAGTTCCCGGCATAATTTTAGGCTAAGAAAATCATAACACTTGCAAAGACTGAGAGAAACACATGTCAAACTCTACACACACATAAAATGAGATCAGGATCAAGCCAGGGGTTTGGAGCTGGGAGGATGTGACCCTTACCTGTAGCCATGCACAAACAAAGTCACGACATAATTTTCTGTAATTTATCTTTTATTTTTTTCTTTTATTTATTCAGTTAAAATCTGTCCAATAAAAATGCTGTTTACACTCATTTATTTAGTCTGGTAGAAAGCATCAATTCATGTTTTAGGCAGAATTTTAGGCTAAAACAATTTTAGTTTAAGACTCCTGATGTATGAGATTCCTGTGATGCAGCTCTCCGTTATTCTGCTTTTCGCTATAATATTCATGGTTGCTAGAACTGTGGCATCATAATGGTATTAATATTAGATGGACTGACAAAAGCAGGACACCACTGAAGGCTGAGATGTGAACCTGCCACTAATAAATGTGTATCAGTGTAAGAAATAAAATGGAAGAGATTAGAAGTTTTAAAAAGCACATGTGACTGGTGCAGCGCTACCCAGGCCTGTGGTCTGCGTCCCTGTCCAACATGGCGGACGCATCGACGTGCTGGAAACACCGACCTTTACTTCTGCGGAAACGCGACTCCTCTCGGCTTTACACGTTTATTTTTGGGCCTTCGAACAAACAAGAAAGCGCAGAGTGATGGGAATAGTGTGTAGTTGTGAAACTAGTACAGTACTGGGGGTGAACACGCCGGGAGGAGGGTACATTGATTGGGCGCGTTAGAGAGGGGGAAGTATTTAAACAGGTTCGACCACAGCGAGGCACAGGGACCGGGCCTTCGAACAAACAAGAAAGCGCAGAGTGATGGGAATAGTGTGTAGTTGTGAAACTAGTACAGTACTTGGGGGTGAACACGCCGGGAGGAGGGTGACATTGATTGGGCGCGTATAGAGAGGGGGAAGTGCAGTGCTGTAAACAGGTCTCGACCACAGCGAGGCACAGGGACCGGGAAACCGGGCGTATGAGCTGAGAGAGCGGAGAGGTCAGCACCGCTTCTCCATTCAACCCTTCTATAAACTTTCCTCGAGCAGCAGGAATGTGGCGGTGTGTAGCACAGTGAGAGAGCGAAACAAAAGGCAGGCTTAGCCGGTTCAGCATTGGAAAGCGCCAGGCCAGGCTCGCCGCAATGCCCGGCGTTCACGAGTTTTAACGCAACAACAATTCAATGCAAAACGAGTCATTGTTTAAAGAAATAAAGGGAGCAGGTCTACAGTGAACATCTCCATACATCTGTGGGACACAGCATGGCGTTGCAGCTGCTGCATCGGAGCGCACGGCTACTAGCGACACTGCCGCTGCTGCAGCCGCGAGGCTCTGCTCTCTCTCTCCGCAGGAGCTGTACGGACATGAACAGCGGCTCCAAGCTGCGCGTCCTGCTGGACATGGACGGCGTTATCGCCGATTTTGAGGGGGGATTCTTAAAGAAGTACAGACAGAGATACCCGAATGATCCGTACATCAGACTGGAGGAGCGCAGAGGCTTTTGGGTGTCGACTCAGTATGGAGAGCTGCGAGAAGACCTGTGTGTAAGTGTGTGTTCCTGGATGGGTGGATGGATAGATAGATACATACGTGTGTGTGTGTGTGTGTGTGTGTACGGGATCCCATGCGCCTTGTGTTTAATCATAGCATTTGATCTTTTTGATGACTATAAAATGTTTTTGACATAATATGGATTTGTGCAGGTGTTTGTGCACTTATAGCACTGATAGGGTCATTAACTCTTATTCACCCTTTCCGGTCTAAAGCACATTAATAAATAACTCATTAGTGAACTCTTCATACACCATTAATGTGATGAGAAAATCAGATGAGTTTGCCAAGCTGTCGTCAAAGCTAATGGCGTTACTTTGGACAATCTAAAATGTAATATCTATTCTTGGTTGTTAAAATAATTGTTGTTTACGACATGATTCCTTACCTGTTCCTTCATAGTTTGGATATGTATGGTTAAATTTTAAAACAATAAAAATAAAGAAAAACACCAAAATCAAATGAAGCTTTTTTTCTGATTGAAAGAAGGCTCATGAACTTTTACTGCAGGAGGTGAATCTGTAGTGTGTGTGTGTGTGTGTGTGTGTGTGTGTGTGTGTGTGTGTGTGTGTGTGTGTGTGTGTGTGTATGTACGGATGTATAGTGTAATATATATATATATATATATATATATATATATATTATATATATAGTATATATATATATATATATATATATATCCAGTTTGGAATAATAAGTTTGGAGGTGTGGACAGCTACTTTAACTGATAAAAACTCCTCAAACTTTTGCCATTTGCTCTGCACAAGAGGAAAATGCTTATGTCAGCCATCCCTTGCCAAAAAGAGCTTTCAGAGGATCTACGATCAAGAATTTTGAAAATTACAAAGTTATTTCAATGACTTTTGAAATTCACTAAAGTTAGTTAACTTGAAAAGTAGGTAAGACACTTTGGGACTGTTGCTGCTCTACCAAGAAGTGGGCGGCCAAGCCAAAATGACACCAAGAGCAATAGACATGGTATGAATTGACTTGAAGAGGGCCATAGACATGATGCATCCAGAGAATATGACAGAGCTAGAATATGAATATGACAGAGAATGGACGAAAATTCCTCCTCAACAATTCAATTCAATTTTATTTATAAAGCGCTTTTAACAATTTGTCATCGTCTCAGAGCAGCTTTACATAATACTTGTGTGAAAAGTGAAAATCAGTTTTGCCCTAATTGTTTCTTGTTGAGCAAGCCGAAGCGACGGTTCAGCTCTGATCCACAGCTGCAGGAAACACTTGGTTGAGGTTATTGCTGCCAAGTAGGGGTCAACCAGTTATTAATTCTAAGTAGCAGGTTTAACCTCTTCCTATATATATATTTATATACATACATTTTTTCCATTTTATTTGTATATGTTTTTTTCCAATATTTCAATTATTCTATATATTATTACAAGCTATTTTCCGTTTGCATTAACTCAGTACAAGGTGTAGTACGTATATTTAGCATGTTATTGTGTGGAAATAGGCCACCCTGAGAAATTTGTACAATATATAACTAGTTTATGTACGTCATTAGGTATCTGCACATTTATATTATATTCAATAACATGAGGGTTATGTACATAGCCCTGCTCCTTCCACTAGGTTAACAATAACATTGTCACGAAAGGAATGCAGCGTAGATACCGCACTATAGATACAAAGCTATCCTTAGAGCTGTGCAGGCCTTAGAGTCTATATTGCATGAAACCTTCTCAGGGAAGATTTCTGATAAACACAAGATTGTAGTTACTAAAAATAATTTTCTTCTCCTGAAAACCTACACACCTACAAGATGGGATATTTTAAATTAATATAGTATAGTGATAAATACTGTCTTATTATGATCAATTTCAGGGCATGTGTTTTAGGATAACTGTATGTTAATAGAATTTGAATGTGTAATCATGACATCGCAATTTATTTATTTATTTTTTACAGGATAAAGCCATCAGCATTTGGGAGTCTAAGAATTTTTTCATAGAGCTCGAACCCATACCAGGAAGTCTGGAGGCTGTGAAGGAGATGGTCAAGCTGAAGAAGTAGGTACACATTACACCCTATTAAAGAAGTTGAGCTCAAGAGAACCCCATTAACTGTTCAAATGTCGTAGGCACTCAGTTGTACAGGATGTTTGTAGCAATACATTTCCCCTTCACTTGGTACACCTCAAACCTATTCCAGCTATGAAGATTTGCTTTACATGTGTTAAAGTGGAAGATCTCCTAATATAGAGCTTGTGACCTTAACCGTATTCAACAAGCTTGCTTCATCGTTATCCAGCTAAGTTTTTCATGGCTGAATGAATCCCACATAAATCTCCACAAGCAAAGTCCAAAATGTAGTGGAACATTTCCAGAAGAGCGGAGGTTATTATATTATTATATGAACAAATGGGCTCTAAATATTGCAAATATTACATTATATTATCAGCTTTTATGTATTATATACAAGTTGATCATTATTTGCATTGTTTGCTTGTTTTTATTTGTAGATGTTTGTTACATTGGTGGGTTCTAATACCAAACACTGTATCAAGTTTTCCTTTTTTTCCCACAAACCCCCTCTTTCAATAATGTTAAGTTTAATCCTGGGTTAATGCAGGACATATACCTGTTCCTATGCTTCTCACATTTTGTTTTACAGCTGTGCACTGTAGTACTTAAAAAAAAACCCTCCAAAAAACAGAAACGTGTGTTTGTTATATGAATAAGAATGTGTATGTGTGAGCTGGGAAGACTTTGTTTGTTAGATCAATCTTCTATTTTTTTCCACTATCATTTACATAAACACATTTTCTAACATCTTTCATAACCATACACACACCTACACCTCGAGGATTACCAGTCTATTATAACAGTTCTATTAAATCAAGTGTTGTTTGCATTTCATCTGTAATGTGCGCTTTTTTTTAACCAGTACAGATGTCTTCATTTGCACCAGTCCAATTAAACACTACGCCCACTGTCCATACGAAAAAGTAAGACGTTCTTTCCCCTGAGTTGTTGATGAAAAAATGAAATCTCTTTCTTTGTTCATTTGAACAATAATGCCTGTGTGTGTGTGTGTGTGTGTTTTGTGTGTGTGTTTGTGTTTAGTATGCGTGGATCGAGCGGCACCTCGGCCCAGACTTCCTAGAGAAAGTCATTTTGACCCGAGACAAGACGATCGTGAGCGGCGATATCCTCATTGATGACAAGCCTGACATCCTCGGTAGGACTCGGGTTGGAATTTTTGACACCCAGAGCTTGTTTATCATTTATCCAACACTTTACTTACAAAAATCTAAATCATGGCACCTGTAAGCTATGGCAACTTGACTTGGGGGCAGAATCCACTCTTATTAAAGATGTTGGGTTTATGTTTCATAGCTGAAGTTCCAAACTAATTTAATGTAACAGGTCATGTTTTACTCCACTAATAAGATGTCAAAATCTTTCAAATGTGTTTATTTACAAGCAATTATGAAAAGTGTGCCTTCTTATTGGACTAATAAAACAAATCAACAAACTAGTTCATTGCAAAAATATATTCATCTTCATATATATTAGAATAGAATAGCCTTTATTTGTCACATGTACATTACAGCACAGTGAAATTATTTCTTCTCATAGCTCAGCTTGTTTGGAAGCTGGGGTCAGAGTGCAGGGTCAGCCATGATACGGCACCCCCGGAGCACAGAGGGTTAAGGGCTTTGCTTGGCAGCTTGGCAATACTGGGGAAGTGTGCGAAGTATCATGATCCTACATAATTCAGGGATTGTTTTTGTAACCCCTGAATTATTTTTTTCTACTACACATTTTGTCATTTGCTAGTTTATTTGGTTGGTTGTTGTATATTGCCCCCTACTGGAACAACGATTCAGTTTAGAAATAGATTAAGACACATTTATTGTCTAATTCTGGCCTGGCCAACCCGTGGCTCCCGAGCCTCATGCGGCTCTTTAACTAGTTTCATGCGGCTCTTTAGGAGCTTTCACATAACATGCGTCAATGGGAATGGGATGATGTTGATGTGTACACATGTGTATGATGTGGCTCTTTGCAGTAACACAGAAAAAAAAAGTGGCTCTTAGCCTCCTACTAGTTGGCCACCCCTGATCTAATTGCTTTTTGTTATGGAATTTGTTATGGAACTATAAAAATATAAATGAAAACAAAATATGGAAAATAAAATAATTAAGCAATAAATAATTAAAAGGACCTTAAAATCTCCTGGCAGGGTTGATGTACTGATTTTGCAGGAGTCAGAGGCATGTTTTTTTCCAATTTCACTTGATTAATTTGAAATCTAAATAAATTCTAGTCCTCAACATTGTTTTAATTTAACTACACCTTATGGACACTTGTGTAGTTCTGGAATTTTGCTCTTTCTGGTGAAAATGTTGTCTTTTTTTCTTTGTGCAAAAATACAATTCTAAACTTATATTTCTGCTCTGTCATCAGTGATAGTGACAGAGTGGATGATCAGATGCGCCCCAAGTATTTCATTGTCTATGCTTTATATCTGCTTTGTGTAGCTTCTTTACCTGCTCTGATTGTGCTTCTTTTTTATCAAGTGTATAAACTGAGTAAATGTAAAGAGCATAAAATGGAGCAAGCACAAATTTTCTTATGATTTCTAAAACAACTCCCTAACTGTTCAATAACGCAATAAAACTTAAAATCAGATAACACCTATTAGCTTTCCATCAATCTTGCATCAAAATATGTTTCTCAGTTATAGTGTAGCTCTTATGACACACTGTGTAGCATCATGTACTTTCAATCTTATCAAAATATCCAAGTATTTTGTAACAATTCTGAAAAACCTGGATATTATCAGCTTTACAATAAGACGCTGTTGTGCTGCAGGTGTGGAGCCCAATCCGTCCTGGGAACATGTTCTATTCACTGCCTGCCACAACATGCACCTTTCCTCCCAGCACCACCCAGAGGCGCCTCTTCTCCTGGGCCGATGACTGGAAGGCCGTCCTGGAGGTCAAGCGCTCATGAGTGTACGATGTGTTCAACACTAATCAACCTCGACCTCAGTGGAGCAGCAGGAACGAACACAAGACTCAGCTGAGTAAGAAATCACTAACAGCTTTATTCTCCATTTGGTCCAAGTTTAAATCACTGCATGACAGGATACCACGTAAGGGAACTTGTATTTGAGACGAGTGGGTTGATGAAAAACATCTCCGAATGCTGTATGAACATAGCGTCAAGACTCATCTCTAGATAAGGGATGCAATCAAGGGGGCGGACACACAGATTTCACAATTATCGTTTAATACGTTCACGATAATACCCTGTAATTGGTCTTATAGTCAACAAATGAATTATTACTATTATTATTATTATTTTGGAGTTCTTAACAATGGCCAGTTGAAACTGCTTTAGGGCAGGATTTTAAAGATCACATTTTATGTTGTGCATGTGACGACCACAGCAGCACCAGGTTCATTCACTCCAGTGCATTGTGTTTATTACTTTTTTATGTATATACATAGAGAGAGAGATGTGAATTATACACTATATTACATACCTGTACCAGTTTGCTATTAGATTTGTATTTCCATTTTATTTGATTTTATTTCATTTCTATTTTATTTTCATTATCATCATTTGTGCCTAAACATAAGTTCTGCTGAAGGTGAACACATCATTTATCTTCAACATCTTTTAATATGCACATGTCTTTCAAGCTTAAATGGAACTGGTGTGTAATTGGGAGGGTGATTGGGTGTGAGTGAGGGTGTGTGATGGAAGAGAGTGTGAGGACTTATGGAGTATCGGAACAATCAGCATGATTAAATGTAAAACACGACAAAATTAATCACGACTCGTTCTTGGAGTGATGACTATTTCCCCTTAAACATACAAAATTATATATATATATATATATAATGCTGGTGCATTTTTAAATGCCTTTAAAATGACTATCAAATATTATACAATAATCACCATAACAGATTTGCATGCATTCAAATGTTGCATAAGCGTTACTTTTACACCACCGGGCTGTGCATTTGTTTTGCATCAAAGAATTTAGGGTAGTTATGCCGCAGCAACATTCACTGGGATTTAATGACACTTCCCTTTCCGTTTGACCCCCAACTTTTTCACACCACTGCCACTTGACTGAATGTGTAAGGGGTGGGGCCAATTGACAAGGGGACAGAGCTCATGTATAAATTATTGCATTGAAATGAACTGAATATAAAACTGGTACATTTTATAGTGACACAGTGAATCAATCTTTCATATCATGTATATGTTAATCTCTTTTTTTTTCAAAAGAAGTACAGAAAGCTAACCATGCCTTAAAGCCTTGAAAATGAAAAGTACATGATTGTTTCCATTGAAATGAAGCAGATCTGATCTACATACATAAACATTTAATAGCTTCAAATTCTTTTCTCTTTTCTACTTGGCATAAACGTGGCATATTAAAAGACATATTAAAGACAATAGAACAGAGAAGCACAATTTTGACCTATCCAGACTTTTATTTATATCCATGAACTCTTCAGTAAAGGCTAAGCATCGAGTGGTAACCCTCAATTACACTAAAATACATCCTATTGCACTCAATTGGCATGACTAAAAAATGTTATGTAACACACGGTATGCTTGCCTACACCTGGCATAGTAATATTATAAAACCTATAATGAACTGATTAAATTCTAGCTGTAATTCCTGCAGGTCATCTGTTACAGTTATAAAACCCCTACAGTTGTATTATGGATGCTGTAGTCACTGGTGCTGCTAGAGCTTTTCTACAACTGTATTTTTTTATCGCACTAGTCCTAAATGTTTCAAAATGTGGTGTTTTTTTCCCCAGGTAAATGTTGACGTACACTGGGGTAGGTTTATAATAATGAGCAGTAATTCTGGATTTAATTAGCAAGTTTTAAATCTTAACACAATAAATCCAATAAAATGACTGGGTCAGTACTTTTCTTGTACGTTTAGTATGTTTTATGTTCTAACTTGATCCAATGCAATGTTTTAAATGTGATTGGGAGATGAAAGTGTTTTTAATTTTTCTGTGGAGAGGGGAATTTGTTTACGTTGCGGAACCACTAATGTGCTGTTTATTTAGAGCTCCTGTGTACGAAGGTCTGATGTTCTCTTTACATCGCCCTGTTGATGCTGATGATGCGTCTGTGTCTCAGCACTGTGATGTAAATCGGACGCAAGCTGTCAGATTCTGTTTGACAGCCATGATGATCATTAGTCTGGGAGCGAGCCAAGTGTGTGTGACTCACCTCATTAATATTGAATGTACTTGGTGCTCTACATCAATCATGCGTGTCTTTGTGGAGTGAAGGAGGATCAAAGCCACTCACTCAAGGTTTTAATAAAGAATGCTTTCAGTTTACGTGCCATTGGCATGTCTCCTTATTCATTCCTGACTCATTCTGCCGTTTTGATTCTTCTAGAACGTGTATGTTAGCGTAGGAGAGACTGACGTATGGATTTCCGGCTAGCGTTTGATGCTGGTCATCACATACAGAGAAAGCGTACGTGTACAGAGATACATAAAAAGCTACAGTTTTAGTTCAACACGATACATTAACACACAAGATGCTCCCAACCCTCGGGAGTGATACGCTGGCCATTTTATCATGCGCTGAATAGGATAGAGTTTATGAGTAAACAATTACAAACTATTGCTGAGCATCAACCAGTAATCAGCTGAGCCAGCATCATACACATGGGCCTCTGAGGAAATAGCTGTGTGTGTGTGTGTGTGTGTGTGTGTGTGTGGGGGGGGGTCTGTCGTTAAATAATATTGTCAGTGCACAAAGTGTAGGGGAAACCATCAGCTGTAGCACTGTGGAAAAGTTTTTGTCAGTTGGAAACAAAAGCTGTAAAATAAGGTTACTTTAATAAAGGTGTTAATTCATTTTTTATTTTTTATAAAAAGAAGAGAAATACAAAATAAATAATAAACGATACACTTTCATATGTACAGTCAATAATTGAAACAGTAACAAATGTATAATAGCTGTAGTGATGTGTTTACGTCATATGTGATTCAGACTGTTAAAGCACAAATATATGTGGAAGTGTTGAGGAAACTAGATGGAGTGGTCAGCCAAGAAACTACTGCAGCTGAAGAAAGAGATCATGCCTTCTTCCCTTCAATGTTATATGGTGTCCAGTAGAGCCATCAAAGAACCAGAGTGAATCAGATGCACCCATTTACACTCTGGAGAAGTCTGACATTGAAATAAGACTCAAATATACTTAAAAACATAGGAAGTGTCTGGCAGTTACACGAAGAGACAGAATGTAGGTAGAAGTTTTCCAAGAAGTTTGGAACAACTTATCTGCCGAGTTGCTATGAAAACTAAGTGCACGAGCACCTGCAAGAGCTGATGCTGTTTTGTCGGTGCTCTCTTCTGTTCATTCATTTTCCATTTTATTAATCGATTAAAAAAAACACACTTGCTTTTTAAAGAGTTTTTATTTTACTGCCATTTTCACAAGTATTTAAAACTGTTGCACAGTTCTGTATGTTCTCTTACTGTACACTGAAAAGGGGACAACTAACAAACAAAGTGTGTGTAATATTGTGTAAATAAAGGTAGAAAATAATAATGTTGTGCTTGATGCATGTGTAGCATCAGCAAACAGACACACTGTGTAAGGAACAACAGATGGACAGCAGCCAGTAACTCTACACCTGTACATAATGTTCTGTACAGGAGGCGTAACTGACTACAATTACTAATATTTTAGATCCTGTACATCAGGCATTTTACAGTTCAAGGATTCGCATCACTGCGTCGACATAAAGGTTAACGATGTTATGCAGCATTAGAAAAAAGGGAATCGGATACAAGTTGACATTTCTATTGTAATGCATCGTTTTAAACATGTTTGAATAATTAAAAACAGATTTATTTATATATAATTCCAGGCAGACACGCTTCACTTTTATTATTTTGAAAATGACCAATATAGAGCTTGAAAAAGTTTCTTGAGCAGGTTCTCTCAGCCACACTGCAGCAACACAACCTGAAGACAGAGACTTGTCCTGAGAGTCACACACAATATTAATTAACATGGCATTACAATGTACTACAATGGTGTGTTTATGAAAAGGCTATGTATTAGAAGACACTTTTGTAAATTTGATGATTTGCTGTCTGTCTAAAACAAAGGCATAAAATTGAACTCTCTGTAACATATTGAATTGCAGAGAATCAATATGATTTTTCAGCCGTATCAAAATTGGATCACACTACATCATAATAAGGCTGTATCCTATCGCACTGGTAGCTGTTTTATATGTATCTTTAATGTATTGTACTGTTGAATATATACTGATATGTGAATAACACTTGATTCAGCACATCACCAATAAACAAAAAGCTGATTAAATCAAACTGCCACAATAAATACAAATAAGTATAGTTACCGTTTACAGCACATCACATACGAGTTAGTATTTCTCAGCTTGAAAGTTACATTAAAAATGATAAACATTTGATTAACTGTAATGTGAACGTATGTGACTCATTAGTGAGATTCAGATGGTGTGAGTAATATTTCTAAACATGTTCTGTACCAAAGACGTGTGACATATGGGTTCTTTTCCTATCGGTATATTTAATGTGCATGGTGGCCTATAGGGGGAGCTGTTTCTCTGTGCTGAGGATGAAGAAGGTTCAGAAACGTACTGTGTCTACACACGTTTGTATTATTATACAATCCGTATAGTTCATCTCACTCATTCATGTAAACAAATGCTATTCAAAATGTGAATGAGTGAGAAAAGCACTTCACTTAACTGTAAAGCTGTTTGTTGTGGCCTTCCCCATAAACTTGTGCACAAATTACAGTGCAGAACTCTGCATGAATAATCACTAAAACTCCTATGATGGATCACAAATCTCTTGCTATTCAACAACTGCTCTGGCCTCCTGTTAAATACCTGTTAAATTAAAATCCTGCTTTTTGTTTATTAGGCATTCCACAACTTGCCTCCTCCTTATCTATCTGACTTACTTTCATGTACTGTTCATGACTTACATGTACTGTTTCTCAAACTATTAGATCGATGTCCTCATCGTCCATAGTTCTTCCTTGTGTGCATTTGGGAAATGGAGTTTTTATCTGCGCTGATCCTGGTGAAATTTACTTCACCATAATATTTGCAACAGCGACTGTTTCTATGCTTTCATGTCTTGTTTGACAACATATTCTGTTTATGCAGGTAAATCAGGCATGTGGCATGATGTGTGTCTTTGTCAAGCCATTGAGGATCATTTTTACTGCTTTCACTTACACAAGCCCAGATCCACAACAAAAGAATAAAGTAGAATGGAGGGACCCATGAAAACTCTATAGCTAGACAATTTCACAGTTTCAGGATCAGTAAGTACCCATTACTTACAACACTGCAGGATCTAATTAAGGCATCTGCTAACACGACTTTTTATTTCCTTGTTCTTGTCTGGGAAATAAGGGCACAGTGTTAACAATAGCATTTCTTTTATTTACTGTTAAGCCTAACATTTAGAAGCCTAACAGCATTCTTTACATTTGTTTCACTTGAAGCAGCACAGATTCTCTATGCATGACTTTGGATTCCAGGAACAGTTTTCAGCTTCTCTGAATTATTGTATGAAATTAGACCTGCTTTCTGCGTAATTATGGAAGAAATATGACTCAACTGTGTATTACATAAACACTACATTCAAGTCACTAGTACCTTTGAGATTCAGCATAAAAATAACCTGAGTTAAAAAGTCTCACTAAGGGGCAGCAGATGTGTGATAAGAACTTAGCTTTCACAAAGGTGTTGAGTGACCAGGCGAGCTTCTTCACAAATTCAACACCAAGGAATTTTTGCTGGTCTTTCTTTGGTGATCTCCACAAAGAAAGTGCCAATGCTCAGCAGGACTTACACTGTGAACTACTGACGTCCAGCAGTGAGATGTTGGAAAAATGAACAGAAACAGAGCATGCTTCTGAGCTTGAAAAAGTTAAAAAAGTTTTAGGCAGGTGTGAAAAAATTCTAAACAGAGAATGCTTTCAGAAATATAAATAATGTTTTTTTTTTTTTTTTTTGTCAATTTACAAAATGCAACGTGAACGAACCAAAAAAAAAAATTTTAACCAAATAAATATTAAACAATATATATATATATATGTGTGTGTGTGTGTGTGTGTGTGTGTGTGTGTGTGTGTGTGTGTGTGTGTGTATATATATCAATATGTGCTGCTACCTTTTGAAGAACTAGAATTAGTGGAAGTGATGCACGACCCCCACAGAACCCTGATCTCAACATCATGTGTGTGTGGGATTCCATGAAGAGACAGAAGGACGTGAGAACGTTTACATCCACAGAAGATCTGTGTTTACTTCTCCAAGATGGAACAACCTACCAGCCGAGTTCCTTCATAAACACTGTGTGCAACGTGTACCTAGAAGAATTGCTGCTGTTTTGAAGGTAAAGTGTGTTCACACCAAATATTGATTTGATTTCCATTTCTCTTTTCTTCAATCACTGCATTTCATTCATTGATGAAAGTAAATAATTAACACTTCCATTTAAAAAAAATGTTTTTGTTTACAGCATTTTTTCACACCTGCCTAAAACTTTTGCACAGTAATGTATGCATTAATTGGTTTTAGGATTGACATATGCTGGGAAAACCAAAAGAAACATTTTGTGTGCGAATATATTGAAATGTTTCTGGGGTCACAGTGTTCGTTTTTTTGTCTTAATTTTTTTTTGGAATGTTTTTTTCGTGTGTCCGCCACTTTTTTCTCGGCCAAATACAAAGTATCCGTTGTGTCTGTGGCTTTTTTTTTTTTTTTTTAGGTTGTACCTTCTCTGCCTTCTAAACATTTTAGAAAGTATATTTCCTGCTTTTGCTCCATTTGTGATATCTTAGATTGTTGATATATTTAGTAAAGGTATGTTTGTGTAACTACATTCCTACTCTGGAAACGGGAAAAACTGTAAATCTATTGCGCATCTCATCCTCATGATATTTTTTCATCTTGATGATCTAAATGCAGTACACTGTATGTTTCAGCTGTAGGAGATTGTTGATATAATCAGTAAATAAATGTTTTACTGGAAAACTCAGTAGCTCAATAGTGACTATACTCACATGATAGCTGGGGTCCTGAGTTCTTTACAGCATTTGGCCCCATGTCTGTCCCCCTACTTGTTGTTGGATCATAAACCTTCAAACATGGTCCAAGGTTGAGGTTTATATTGAAGACCTGCATGAGACCCCACGCAAATGAGTGCAGCGTGGGATGGGATTTATATATATATATATATATATATATATATATATATATATATATATATATATATATATATATATATATATATATATATAATAACAAATAAACTTTTGAATCTACTGCAAAAAGCAACAATGGCCAATTAGAATGTTACAAGTTACTAGAATGTTCACTATGTCACTAGTTTAAAGGTGAATATTTAGGTGTAAAATCATCATTCTGACATATGTTATTCAGCAGGCCTTTCTAAGGAGCCTTTCAACAGCCGTCTCTGGACTGGTTTCATAGAGAGTTTTGAACGCCTAATATATGAATTAAGCTTTTTGTTTTTGTATTTGTTTTTCCTTTTCATGTGAAAATAGTAACCAAAATGAGTCACCTTCTGAGTTTATACTATAACTGAATCTGTTTTATTAGCCTGGTATCTGTATGTATCTGGTTCCTCTGCTTTGGACGTGTGGAGAAAAGACATGACGTAAAAGAAGAATGCTGAGGATGGAGGCAGGAGGAAAAGAGAAAGGCCAATCTTTATAAATTTAAAACTCACAGTGTATACATACAATACACATATTTATTAATCAAACAGTTGATCCCACAAAATTAATTATCTCTCACAACCAAAACAGAAACAATTAAAACTGATGGTCATAACATTCTATTGTTGAAATATCAAGCACACTTTGTGTTTGTGTTGAGAAAAGATGAGGATTTCATTCAAAGAGAATTGGCTACGGGTGCTCAGGTAGTTTAGCCGGTGTCTTCACTATAGTAATGGTCAATATCAGTCATGGGTACTGTATTATTTACTGTTAGATTTGAAACGCCAAACAGATAGAAAAACGTTATTACTCAGGAAAGAAACAGTTTAGAAGAGATCACCATATGCTTATGGAGAATATTGACTTATTTATAAAGAGCTCTAGACACTTCCAACCCCCAGGAGTACCTGATGAAGTTTAATAGTGTCAACCTCTAATTTTGGGAAATATACCAATGTATTTAAAAACTACCATTTCCGGTACAATTGCACCGTTTAACTTGTTACTAGCTGTACAATTCCGTACTTGAAGTTCTTCCAGTTTCCAGAATAGGGATTCTAAAAAAGTATATATACTTAATATATCAGTCTCCTACAGCTGAAACATACATTTCTATTGCATTTAGATCACAAAATATTGTGACGATGTCTAATTTTATTGAACTTTTTGGCCTATTTGGCATAAAGACAAATCACACAAAATATACATTCCAAAGAAATATGTAGTGAACTTGAGACTTATGATGTATAATTTCTTGTGGATTATCTCACTAAAACCACTGCCTGCGCCAAGAAAATGTAAAAAAGCTTTTGATCACATTAAAAACAAATGAATTGGTGGAAAATTCTTCTTGGTTGGTCAGAAATCTTTTAAAATGCATCCAAAGGAATATCAAATCCATATCAGAACCTTTCCCTGTATGTAGGGGAAGCACAAAAAACTCTTTCTAGTTGGCCGAAAGAAAAAATGACACCAAAATACACCAGATGGAAATTCATACTGTGTGACAAGAAAAAAGAGGGATCTACGTGTATCATGGAATGCCCCAAGACTGGGTTGGGTATCAGGCCAGTTCCTTCATTTGAGGATTCTTATGGCTTGTTTGATAGCAAACATGTAATGCCTCCCACCACCCATACACTGCATACCACATTTTCCCCTCATTTTTGAGACTTTGAGACATGTGCTGAATTCAAAGTCTCATTGGTTGAAACTGCCTGAATAGAACAGCTATCATAGTGATGACTAGACCCTTTTCACCCTGACTTTCACTCCTATTGTAAGGCAACATTTTAGAAAACAGTTTTATTCCCGTGGGCACCACCACTTATACTATAATGGTTCTATAAATATAAAATTTTGACTTTAGCTTTGTATTTAACAGTATCTTCTCTAGCAAACTAGTCACCAATCTCAATCAGTGCTCGGTGACCTGACATCAGCACCTCCATCTGTAGTATGATTATGCACCGATTATGCAGTCACATAACACACCTTCTGAGTCCACTCACTATTCGCTGTACCTCTGCATACTTCATTATCAGGAATGAGGATGGTAGTTTAGATGGCCAGCCTGCACAATCTTCACATGCAATGAGAAGAGCAGTCACTGTTAGTAGGATTATAATAATGTTATTATTGTAATTATATTATATTACATTATATGTAATATTTTATCTTATATTATATTTATTATACTTATAATTAATTAGGGAGGGGATTAGCTCAGCAGTTAAGGAGCAGGGCTGCTGATCAGAAGGTCAGGGGTTTGAGCCCCTTGTATCACCAAGATGCCACTCTTGGGTCCTTGAGCTCTGTGCTCCAGGGCACCGTATCATTCCTGACCCTGCGCTCTGACCCCAGCTTCCGAACAAGTTGGGATATAGGATATCATATGATATATTTTATTATATTATATTGTGTTATTATGAAATGCATATTAAAGAACAATCAGATATTTACTTAACAAAGATGAACAAATGTTTGTATAAAAAATTGAGTTCCATTTATTTTTTTAATGCTTGTGGAGAAAGTACATTTGCATATTCGCACGGATATTTAACAATTCGCACATGGCATATGTAAATATATGGATGAAGGGACGCAGGGAGATAGATTTACTTTAAAATAATCATTCTAGCTGACCATCAGTTACCACTATAGGAAGAGAAATTTCATTACTTGGGAAATAGATCATTTTCACTGTGTTTTTTTTTAATATTTAGAAATACAGATGATAGCCTGATGGTGTAGGAGTTAAATTTGGCTCTCTCCTTTCTCTCAAATTTCACACCAATTTGAAAAGAAATCCAAAACAGGCCCATGTTCTTCCTCATTATCATTTACCAAGCTCATTAAATCAATATCATCTGCTTATGACTATAGACATTATTTTTTAAAAGAACAGGGACGGGAGTTAGTATATAACATGAAAAATAAACACGATAAAACATATCTCTGGGGTGCTTTTGTTAAAGTAATCATTTCATCCGCAATAGATCTGCAACATTACCGCTGAATTAGGAATATTAGCCAAGCATTTTACTATCTAATATGATATCCTTTGCCATTGTAGCAGCTAATATCCTGCTGTAAATACAATTCAAAGGTAATGAGAAATCCAAAAATAGACTTTAGTGTGTGTGAAAATAAATTTGGTGAGAGCAGGAAGTAAGAAAACATACACGCTGCATATATGTATATGGACATAAAGAAAGCGAGAGAAAGTGTGAATGAGAGAAGACGGAGAGGAATTTTCCTCTGTGCTTGACTGGATTTGTACGTCAGTGATTTAATAGAGACGCTTGATTGCCTGCTGTTCCCCATCTGCTGGTCACAGCAGGATGACGTTGCAGTTTAAGTCCATTAAGTTGACCATTAGGTCAGTCTTTTGTGACACATTTTCCCTCATTTTCTTTCTTTTAACCAAGCCACCCAGTGGTGCCCCACACACACACACACACACACACACACACACACACACACACACACAAGTCTGGGTAAATGAGTTTAAGAGTGTGTGGCCATGCTGTAACTGATTTGCTCTTTGTGGGACTTTGACAGTAATGACAACAAGGCCTTTAAAGCAACAAATAAAATACACACAAATGGCTACAGAAATGTCACTCACTTTCTGGTCAGACGTCATCCTCAAACACAAATACAAACATCTTTTTATTACCTCTGTATGTGTGTGTGTGTGTGTGTGTGTGTGTGTGTGTGTGTGTGTGTGTGTGTGTGTGTGTTTGTTGTGAGCCAAGTTCAACAAAACTCCACCCCAAATCCACTTCTGAGTAGTGTCGATATGGACCACAGACTGTGAATAGAATAGAATAATGAGTTGAAGTACCTGGGGTCAACAGTGCAAAGTAATGGAGAGTGTGTTGAAGAAGTGAAAAAAGAGTGCATGCAGTATGGAGTGGGTGGAGAAGTGTTGCAGGAGTGATTAGTGTTTTACAACGTGAGTGACAGGATGGACACAGAAGCGGTGCAGGACCATAACTATCGAGGAAGACACATGGCATACAATGGGGGTGCACAATCAACAACAATAACTTACAATAAAAACAAGGCACAAAAACAACCAATACAGTGTAAGTTCACACTCATACAATTGGCTGTCTGCTTCATTTCCTATTCTCTAATGTCCATATTTTAAGCAATCCATTATATACTGTGAAAAAAAAACATGATGATATCATCAAAGATTTACTCCACGTACCTATCAATGTTTTAAGGACATAATGATGCTTGAAATGCTACAAATACACACAAAAACTGTAATTTCTTATTTGTATGACAGTAAATGAATTTGAATTTGGCTGTAAATTCCTGATGGGCAATGGGGTGATGAGGTGTAGCAACCGCTCTGAGGGTTTCTACTCACATGGCCCTCAAAAAAAGTAAGCGTTCATGGACAACATCATGTTTTTAACCATTTTACACATGTTCTGTTTCTTTAACTTCTCGATTCCTTAGCTCACCTCTGCCCATGCTCGCATTTTATGCAGGTAAAACAAGAAAATTCAAGGAAATAAAAAACACTTGCTAAACTATCCTCTGGTCACTGCTCGCCATTCTACATGAGGCAATGCATTTTACATTTAAAACAAACTTAACAAATTTAAGTTTTGCAACCACATACTCACATACACGAACGGTTTGGCGCATGCACAGTAGACGCTATATACAAAAAAATACCTCATGCCATAGTTGGATATTCCAGCAGATCAATGATACAACAAAACCACGACACTAATGGTTTACTGACAAAAAAATCTAAATTCTCCCAGAGTCAAATAACTTTGAACTGAAAAGATCTTTAAATTCAAATCATTGGTGGGATAATTATTAATGACTGATTTTTTTTATTGTAATAATGCAACACTTTTTATTATTATTTATATTTTTATTTACTCAAGTGGAAGAACAGATACTCATGTTTAAAAAGACTGGTAAAAGTTAGATTACTGACTATACTTTTTTACTCGAGTTAAAATAAAGATGCTTGGGCTCTGACAAGTACTTAAGTAAAAAGCAGTCATTACGACGACCCGTTTTAGTGTCACACTAGTGTCACACTGATGATCTGGTGATCAGGAATATCTTTCTTCTCAGTCATGTTTACATCACTGGCTCCCTCTGTCTCATCCACGTTAACCAGACTTGTTGATATCTTCTGCCTTTGCAGAGCTAGCCTATGTCTGCTTTCTGAGCTAGCCTATGTCTGTTGTGCGTGATATCCCTTTGAAAATGTAAGAAATAGAAAGTACAGGTACTTGTCTAATAAATGTTATGAGTGAAATCAAAAGATTGTCTGAAAAATAAATAGTGATGTAAAATATTGATACTAGAAAAATCTAATTAAGTACAGGAACAAATGTTGGTATATTGCTATCTCTGCTGTAGACCAACCTACACAATGGTTCAGAAATCCTGCACTTTAACATGCGTGTTCTATTATAAATATCAGTTATTTAGTAGATTAGTTTATAAAATGACTATAAAAATCTCCTTCAATCACTCTTGATAACTTTCTACCAAATGGCATGAATATAGATAGAATCTGCCATGTAATCAAGGTACAAGCAGCAGATGTGACTTCATTTACAAGGTAAAGCTATTAAATAAAAAACATACAGAATCAGAAAGACAATGGCAGAGACTAAACACAAAAACTAAAATTTTTAGGCCTGTTGTAGTTGTCTTCAAAAATAAATAGTAAGCAGAGAATGAAACCTCACAAGTGAGTTTGTGAATCTCTGTGCCACAGGGACAGCTCAGATGGTTTCTACTCCTAAAAAAAAGCAAGCGTTCGTGGACTTCACCATGCTTTTCCCCATTTTACACATGGGTCATGTATTTGTTTGTACAGATGTTATTATTTGTACATCCCACAATCCTGGTACAAATACAGTATATACCAAGCACCAGGCAAACATTATGCAAATATGTTCAGTCTCAGATCCAGGAACTTGGTATTGACAAGAAAAACTTGTCCACTCGCTGTTGTTGTAGCACCTGAATATTTAATCTGTCGCGAATTAAACAAAGAGACGGGACAATCGCCAAAGAATGACCTGTCAGAAAGATAAAGGCAGTGGAAATTATCAGAAATGTGGTATGGGGAAAATACGCTTCTATCTGTAGCCACCTCCATTGTAGTGCTGCTCTATTATGTTGTGTGTGTGTGTGTGTGTGTTGTGTGTGTGTGTGTGTGTGTGTGTGTGTGTGTGTTACACTTTCCACCACCCAGATTGATTCACCAAGCTGTGAAATACATCATCAATTTGAAGCTTTATTTAGATCCAACTCGGGAGTGATGAGTCATGAACAATGCACCAACAGCAAGAGAGAGAGAGAGAGAGAGAGAGAGAGAAAAGGGTGGGGGGGTTCTTGTTGAGGTTCTGGCAACACAACACTGGTTGAGTGTGTGTGTGTGTGTGTGTCTGTGTCTGTGTCTGTGTGTTTAGATTGTCTCCACAGATTGGTCTGTCTGGGGATTCCTGACATTTGTTTCAGATGTCATACGGTTCCGTAAGAGGTTATATGAAACACCTCATGTTGTATTCCTCATGTTTTATTTCAATCAATATTCATCTTATTAATAACATTCAGCGTTGTTTGTGCAATACTGGAGCAATGTAGATTTACAGAAATAAATAATATTTTACATTCTGAAATTAATCCCTAAAAGTTTATCCCTAATGAGTGACTCAGTGGTGACTGTGTCAAAGACAAACTTCTTGAGATGAAATGAGGAAAAAGCTTATTAAAGGAACCAGTCTCCTCAACCAAATTCATTCGTTATAGTTCCATCATGGTTGAGATCAGACTTGACTGTAAAAGTGTTCAATGCAATTGCAGTCACCATTGTAAACCATTATAGAAAACTGTTGATATTAATTACATTCCAAAGACACTTTCATGATTCTTAAGTAACCCCCACAGTAACCTGCTTAGGCTGTGGAAACATCTTCAGCAGCAGCGAGTGGTCTGCAATGAAGAACATTGGGACATGAAGATTGGGAAAGATGAAAGCAACATGATTAACGGAGACTCACGTTTAACTAAAAAATAAAGATAGATGGATAGAGAAAAATGAGAATTATTAGTTATTCTTATTCTGATATAATGGCTAGGGAATCCAGACGGTAAATCAGATATGAGTGATCTCTTGTACATAACATCCTGCCACACCACCATCAACAACCCTGTGAAAGTATACGAGTGGGAATGACAGCATCTAAATATAACCAAAACTCTAAAGACCATTTCGACAATGTATCAAACACTCTGTAATGATCCTGCACGTCTTATACTAAATCATTTCTGAGCTTTCAAAACAACTAACATGTACTTAGTTTACATAGTTTAGTTTAGTAACATACATACTTTAGTTAAAACAGAAAAGTTAATATATTTAAAAACTAAAATTAGATAACATGATAATGTGGAATTGCCAGAACCCTTAATTCATTCATTCATTCATCTTCTACTTCTATATCCGCTATAGCCGGTGGCGACTGTGGCAAGGAAAAACTCCCTGAGATGGAAACGAAGAAACCCATCCTCATCTGGGTGACACAGACTGTTCGTTCATGACAGTTATGAGGTGATCATGTAACTGTAGCCTTTGGTCAGTGGAGTGAGACATCCTCAAAGCTTCCAAGAGCCTCTGTAGTTTCTCAGATCTTCAGGCCATAGTTGAGGAACATACGAGAGGCCTCCAATCAAAGAGAATACCATACAGAAACATGCTAGGACAACTGTGCAAGTCCAAGGAGAAGGGCAGGAACACTGGTCCCTCAGAGGCATGTATAACTCGACAGAGAGAGAGGGAGAGATGTGGATTACTGAGTAATGCGGATGTATTGGGAAAAAGTTAAAGACACTGCGATAGCTAGTATTACTGGATATTTACTATTACTGGCTAGCTATCGCAGTAATACTAGCTATCTCCTAAAAAGGAGAGCCAGAACAAAACACAGACATGAAGGATCTCTGGGATAAGAGCCGTTCCACCACACTACCGTCAATAAGTCTGAGTGAATGCGTAAGAAGAGGACAGCAAACAGATATCCCAATTATACCAATACTCTATCCTTGATCCCTCCAGATCTGCTGATTAAAGACTTGGCTAAAGAAATTAGTTATCAGCCTTGACTTAAATACTGTGTCTGAATCCCGAACACTAATTGGAAGGTTGTTCCATAGCTGTGGTCCTTTGTAGGAGAAAGATTTGTCCCCTGCTGTACTCTTCATTATTTGAGGTACCAACAAATAACCTTTTTGCACCTTTTGATCTAAGTAAGCATGGAGGATCACAATGGTACAGAAGTTCACTCAGAAATGCGAGATTTAATGGGAAGCCAGGGTAGTCTGGTTAAAACAGGGGTGATGTGGTGATGTTTTCTAGATCTGATAAGGACTCTTGCTGCTGCATTCTAGTTTTTCTGCATCCTGTAATGACATTTAAGTGACATTTTTGCAATATTTATAGGGTGAAAGAAGGCGATCCTGGTAATGTAATTCACATGTACCTCAAAGGCAAGACTAGAGTCAAAAATCAAAATAAGGTCTTTGACTTCTGTACACACTGAGACAGAAATACCATCCTAAGATGCAACATAACGCGCAAATTTACTTCTAGCTGTATGTGGTCTTATAAGTAGCTCTGTAGTTAGAGTTAAGGAGAAGGAAATTATCAAGCATCCACTGTCTAATGTTTTTTACACACTCCTCAACATTGTCAAGCTGATCTCTTTCAACTGGTTTTGCTGAAACAAACAACTGTGTATCATCAGCATAGCAATTAAAGTTATTACATGTTTATGTATAACTGATAACGATCAGTCAAATAAGATCTAAGCCAGGACAGAGCTGTTCTTTTTATTACAGCATTATTTTCTAGTCTAGCTAAAAGGATAATTTGATAAATGTTTTTAAAAGCTGCATTAAAATCAAGCAACTCTAGCAAGAAAACACAGGCCTAATCCAACGCCAATGACAAGTCATTTACCACTTTAACCAGCATTGTCTCTGTGCTATGATGAGGCCGAAATCCTAACTGGTATATTTTGAAAATGTCATTCCCAAGTAAGTGTGAACGTAACAGCTGTGCTACAACCTTGTCTATAATCTTTAAGATAAAGGGGAGGTGTGTCGTTGGCCTGTAGTTTGATAGCTGGCAGGGATCAGGTTCAGGTTTCTTAATTAGGGGGTTGATAACTGCCAGTTTTAAAGTTTTAGGTCCATAACCAGTACTGATAGAAGTGTTTATTATTTCTAGAAGTAGTTTACTTACTTCTGGAACTACCTGTTTTAGTTTTGCTACAGTACAGAATAAAATACTAGGATTATGTTTGTTATTTTTATGAGGGTAGAAACATATGCTGATCTAGCAGCACTGGTCTGAGCTTTTCTATAACTCAAGACACTCTCCATCCAGGCTATTTCAAATACTGATCATTTGTTTTGACGCCATTTACATTCTATTTTCCGAATGGTCTGTTTTATGTTGCACATATCATTATATCACAGTGCTATTTTTTTCTCCCTGATCATTTTAGGCTTATGGGGAGCTGTAGAGTGTAACGGAATGTTGATTCTAGGCATTCTAGACAAGCTCAGATGGAGACCTAAATTATGTCAATCACTCTGGAAGTTAAGATAAAGCTTGCTGCAGTATTTGATGTGAGAGTATGTTTAACACTGTAACGCAGTGAAGAACTTACACTATGACTGAGGCAGATTTCAAAGGAGATAAGGTAGTGATCTGAATATATGATATATATATATATATATATATATATATATATATATATATATATATATATATATATATATATATATATATATATATATATATATATATATATATAGATCCAGCCTTATCTCCTTTGATAATCTCCATAGTGCATAGTGTAAGTTCTTTCACTGCGTATTACAGTGTATTTTTTTTTTTATATTTAGTATTTTTTTTTTTTTAATATATCTATATATATATATATATATATATCTATATATATATATAGTATATAGATATAGGAATAGGTATATTGAATATATTTTTAATATATAAACCAACTGTTTATATTAACCCAAGATTGTCCCTAACTAGGAGTGTGTCCTATAACATTTTGTTTCCTACTGAATCTAAAATTGACAACTGCTGTTGTTAAGGCATCCTCCTGATTATTAAAATATATATTAAAGTCGCCAACAATTAATGCTTTGTCAAAGGAGGAAGCAAGATTTGTGATGAAATTTGCAAATTCAATGAGAAGATCTGAATATAGGGACCTGGACGTCTATAAATTATAATTAAAACAATTGACTAAACTTGCTTTAAATTTTTTTTGTGTGACAGGGCAGATTTATATAACTATACCCAGGAGGGGTTGCTTCATTTAATGCAATATATTCAATTCGTCCTCTTCTATTCCTTTTTGAGTTCCCATTGGTTCCCTGTCAACCCTGCTCTCGGGTTCCCCTGTCTACCTATGTTATTGTTTAGTTTTATTTTGTTTTTCTTTCTCTAGTTCCTGTGTTTCTCTGTTCTGAGTTATTTCAGTGTTTCGTCTTTTCCCCTAGCTTTAGACCCCTCCTTTGGTTTAGTGTTTCTCAGACTCCTGTCTTCCCCAGTTCTTCCCTCCTGAGTGTCTTTCCGAGTTTTTGAAGAACTTGTTTTCTAAGGACTAATTTTTTTACTTCCCTTTGTTCAGAGTTTTCTTTGCTCTCCCTGTTTATTTTCCTCCCTGTTTATTTAATAAAGACAGTGAACCTTTGCATCCCGAGAGTATCTCTGCATTTGGGTTCTAATGCCTCTCTGTAGCAGACTGCTGGAATGCCTGCCACTCACGCCAACAGGTGAATCTAATGACGTCTAATGATGTTTCCTAAGAGAGTGGTGCCTTCTTCTATCTTAGAAACATGATATATGTTATCTGTATCTGATGCAGAGAAGCTAGTACATGCATTCATGACCTTCCAGCCTATAATATTGTATTGCATTACTAGGTGGTTGTTCTGTATCATTAAAAATCAAGTTACACTTAGTCCAGAATGCAGCAGAAGAGTTCTAACTAGGGCAAGAAAATATGACCATCTAACTCCAGTTTTATCGTCCCTCCACTGTTACCTGGGAAGTTTATAATCATCTACAAACTATTGCCATTTGTGATCTTGCTAATATTATGAACAGCAGCTACTCTCTCATCTCAAAGCTTTCTGATGTTCCTTCAAACCTTCAATGAGTAGATGCCAAAACAACTAGACCCTGCAAACATCCCTAACCATCTAGACATGTACCTCACTTTATGAGTTTTGACATTGTGTGATTGCGAGTAAAACGGTCCTAAGCTAGAGTAGTCTCTTGCCCTTGATCCGCACATTATATTTAGCGTGTGTTTTACGCCGGATGACCTTCCTAATGCAATTCTTCCCATTTATCTGGGCTTGGGACCGGCACTTAGAGCACACTGGCTGGGTTTCTGACACACCTGGAATAAGGGAGATATGTTTTATTAGTTATTTAGCTACAATTCTCACCCATGTAGAAACAAATCTTATGAGTGCATCCGAAATCTGAAAATCACCCAAATAATATTTTATATTCAACAAATTCCTTTAAATGAGTCACACTCATTCTCCTCATGACAGTGAGAGAATTGTAATAATGAGGGCAAAAATGTTCGTCATGTCATATGCGCATAAATGTATAAATACATTTTACATAAATAAAGCACTGTTTTGTAATTAAGTATTCATGCATTCAATTAAATTCAATTTAATTAATTGTATATGTTTAGTGTTTTTAACAAAGAATATCAAAACAGCTTTACAGAGGTAAAGCGTTATACAGTTGTATGAAAGAATGAATTATTTAAGTGCCTATAGTTAAATAAAAATAATTGAATAATTTCTCCCAAAAATATTTATAACTTTATAATTGGTTGGATAAATGAATGTCTAAAATGATCTGTTTGACTACAAGGAGTTTGATACTGCATGCCAGAAGGTAGGAGGGGAAACTCATGATACGTAGGCTGAGAATGATTCTAGTCCTCTTTCTACTTTGGTTTTCTAATGGTACTTAAATAAGCACATTGGAATATTTTTCTTATTGAGGTGCAGAGATCAAGCAGCAATAACATCTTATATATAAAACAGTCTCTTTCCAAGAAATATCAGTATATTTTGTGCCATTTATATTAAATCCTCTAAATGGCCTTTTGAAATATGTTATTATTTTTTGAGTAGCATAATTATCTAGAGTGCAGCAGATCATTGAACAAGCATTCACTCATACTTCTGTGATATCTGAAGTTAAACAATTTATTTTTCAAAAAGTTGGGAAACCTTTTTCAGACTGGGCTACTTTTTTATGTTCATGGCAATCAGTCCAGTATTACTTCAATGATAATGAGTGTTTTATTTGGACACCTTGTGAAATAAAACACTGCTATCTTGTGGATTATCAAAATCAGTATTGGAAACCTCATCAAAAACTGTCACACTAATCCCTCAATGCTCTGTCCTACCTCGTGAAGATTTCAGACCTTCAAAGATTAGCTGCTGAACATGCAAAAATCCTGAGCCATCTAGAGATCTAACACTTCTATCACTTCATGAGATTTTACACATTTGACTGTAAGAATAAACAATCAATACTCAAAATAATATTCTACACCTGCTGTTTATCCATCAATGAACATTCACAAGCTAAAATGTTGATTAATGGAGAAAATGATGGAGAAAAACCGGATGCGAAATGTTATATTGATTATTGGATTGCATGGAGGAGTTGGTGTTAAATATGTAGTAATCTCAGATAGTGTATTAATTTATTTAGTTTCTGAGGAGCTCCTCATTCCACAACTCCATCTGACTGTATAAAACTGTAGAAGGGACATTTCTCGTAATCACTTGTAATGCCCACATTACTCTGTTTTTAAATATTTAAAGATTTATAATCAGAGATCGCAAAAGTTGAAGTACAGATACTCATGATTGAAAAGACTCAGTTTCTTCACGCAAATTAAAGTAAAGAAGGTTTTAATATGACCTGTTTTAGTGTCACTCTGGTAGCTAGACCATATACAGACGTGGACAAAATTGTTGGTACCCTTTGGTCAATGAAAGAAAAAGTCACAATGGTCACAGAAATAACTTTAATCTGACAAAAGTAATAATAAATAAAAATTCTATAAATGTTAACCAATGAAAGTCAGACATTGTTTTTCAACCATGCTTCAACAGAATTATGTAAAAAAATAAACTCATGAAACAGGCATGGACAAAAATGATGGTACCCCTAGAAAACACAGAAAATAATGTGACCAAAGGGACATGTTAATTGAAGGTGTGTCCACTAATTAGCATCACAGGTGTCTACAACCTTGTAATCAGCCATTGGGCCTATATATATGGCTCCAGGTAATCACTGTGTTGTTTGGTGATATGGTGTGTACCACACTCGACATGGACCAGAGGAAGCAAAGGAAAGAGCTGTCTCAAGAGATCAGAAAGAAAATTATAGACAAGCATGTTAAAGGTAAAGGCTATAAGACCATCTCCAAGCAACTAGATGTTCCTGTGAGTACAGTTGCACATATTATTCAGAAGTTTAAGATCCATGGGACTGTAGCCAACCTCCCTGGACGTGGCCGCAGGAGGAAAATTGATGACAAATCTAAGAGACGGATAATCCGAATGGTAACAAAAGAGCCTAGAAAGACTTCTAAAGAGATTCAAGGTGAACTTCATGCTCAAGGAACATCAGTGTCAGATCGCACCATCCGTCGTTGTTTGAGCCAAAGTGGACTACATGGGAGACGACCAAGGAGGACACCATTGTTGAAAACGAATCATAAAAAAGCAAGACTGGAATATGCCAAACTACATGTTGACAAGCCACAAAGCTTCTGGGAGAATGTCCTGTGGACAGATGAGACAAAAATCGAAGTTTTTGCCAAGGCACATCAGCTGTATGTTCACAGACGAAAAAATGAAGCATATCAAGAAAAGAACACTGTCCCTACTGTGAAACATGGAGGAGGCTCTGTTATGTTCTGGGGCTGCTTTGCTGCGTCTGGCACAGGGTGTCTTGAATCTGTGCAGGGTACAATGAAATCTCAAGACTATCAAGGAATTCTAGAGAGAAATGTACTAGCCAGTGTCAGAAAGCTTGGTCTCAGTCGCAGGTCATGGGTCTTGCAACAGGACAATGACCCAAAACACACAGCTAAAAAACACCCAAGAATGGCTAAGAGGAAAAAAATTGGACTATTCTAAAGTGGCCGTCTATGAGCCCTGACCTCAATCCTATTGAGCATCTTTGGAAGGAGCTGAAACATGCAGTCTGGAAAAGGCACCCTTCAAACCGGACACAACTGGAGCAGTTTGCTCATGAGGAGTGGGCCAAAATACCTGCTGAGAGGTGCAGATGTCTCATTGACAGTTACAGGAAGCGTTTGATTGCAGTGATTGCCTCAAAAGGTTGCGCAACAAAATATTAAGTTAGGGGTACCATCATTTTTGTCCATGCCTGTTTCATGAGTTTATTTTTTTACATAATTCTGTTGAAGCATGGTTGAAAAACAATGTCTGACTTTCATTGGTTAACATTTATAGAATTTTTATTTATTATTACTTTTGTCAGATTAAAGTTATTTCTGTGACCATTGTGACTTTTTCATATAATACTAATTAAAAACTCTGTATTGATCCTGAACATCCTCAATATAGAACACATGCTGATTAGGACTTCTTGATCCTTCTTCCTTGTTGTTGTTAGCTTTGTAAGCTAGCCTATGTCTGTGGAGCCAGGAAATAATACATCTGGGGTTGAAAACGCCACATAGTGATATAAAAAAATGTATCATATCAATGAACAGATTAAAACTAAAGTAATGAACTACGGATTGAAGTATTTATACTCTACTACTTCCCACCTCTGTTTATAATCACACTTCTGGTTTCACCCATGTGAGGATGGTTCTGCTCAAAATTTCTTCCTCATATCATCTAAAGGAGTTTATTTTTCTTGCCACAGTTGCTCCAGGCTTGTTAATCATGGATAAATACACATCAGTTAAAACAGATATAATCTATAATTCTTAACTTCTATAAAGCTGCTTTGAGACAATGTTCACTGTGAAACATGGTCTACAAATAAACATGAATTGAATTGGACTTATTGCTGATGAGTTCGTACCTACTGACTCACCTTTCACACCACTCGTTTCTTTCACACTTTCATTTAACATGTGTTCTTGTTATGCACAGACGTTAATCCTGCATTGAGACAATGTTCATTGTTAAATGTGCAATTGAACTGATTTGTTTTATTCTTTGAAAAATGATTTTATTTCTTACCGTTTGCACTTTACATGTAAAATAACCTGACCTGATCTGCTCTCCTCGTTCTCACATGAAATTGCCAAGGAGAGGAAATTTGCATATTCCTATTGAAATCTGGCACTTGTTTCCTATTGCTAATGAATCTTTTACGGGTTGTTTACTTGTTTTCATCATCAGCACACAATTTATTAAGCTTTGTTTAGTTAAAACTAATATTTCACTACTTTCCAGAGAGCGGTAAGTTTCCTTTTTCTTTCTTTCTTTCTTTTTTTTTTGCTAAGTGCTTTTCACAGACAGTTGCTTTTTACAAGGTTCTCTATTTTTGTCTAAATGGAAGAGAATTGGTTGAGCTGGCGTCTCTGACGTACACAAGATACAAACGCTAATACTGCCAAGTGAGTCATCACTATAAACATGCTCTACACTGCTCTCTCTCCTTCATAATGGGTTTTGCCACTGCATGTTTTTTTTTTTATTATATTAAGAGTTATAGCCGGGGGAGAGGATTTGATAGGATATATGTATTTTTTTGCCACATGATCAAAATTCACCTTTGGAAAAGTGTGATTTAAACATAAACCTGCAGATGATGGGCTGATTACATTTCTACCTGTTACACCCCACTTCCACAACACAACACCACACTGGTTTCTTTGGCAACCTGGTGATATTCTGTAACATTTTATGCCCCAGCCAGTCACTAATATTCAACATTTCATGGAAATGTCATTATAAGCACTATGACTGTATACTTTTTTGGTATGAAAAAGTATTTGCCTCTTCCCGATTTTTTTTTGCATGTACAGCCATACCCGTTCTCAATCAAGAAATCACTTAAATAGGACCTGCCTGACAAAGTGAAGTAAACCAAAAAATCCTCCAAAGCTCAACATCATGCAGAGATCCAAAGAAATTCAGAAAGAAGTGAGAAAGAAAGTAGAAAGAAAGTAACTGAGGTCTATCGGTCTAGAAAAGGTTATAAAACCATTTGTAAAGCTTTGGGACTCCAGCGAGCCACAATGAGAGCTGTGGTGAAAGCATGGAACAGTGGAAAACATGGAACCTTCACATGAGTGGCCGGCCGACCAAAATTAATTAAATAATGGTTGTCTCAGTTTTGCCAGAAAACATCCACAAAAATACTTTTGGGAAAATACTTTGTGGACTGACGAGACAAAAATTGGAAGGTGTGTGTCCCATTATATCTGACATAAAAGTAACATCATACCAACTGTAAAATATGGTGGTGGTGGTTGTATGATGACTTTGGAGTGTCCTAGTCCTTATGTGAATCCTATTGAGATGCTGTTGCATGACCTTAAAAAGGCGGTTCATGCTTGAAAACCATCCAATGTGGCTGAATCACAACAATTATGCAAAGCTGAGTGGACCAAAATTCCTCCACAGCGTTGTAATCGAGTTATCGCAAACACTTGATTGCAGTTTTGCTGCTAAGGGTGGCCCAACCAGTTATTAGGTTTAGAGGTGTAAACACTTTTTCACACAGGGCCATGTAGTTTGGGATTTTGTTTTCCCTTAATAATAAAAACCTTCATTTAAAAACTGTTTTGTGTTTACTCATGTTATCTTGGAATGATATTTAAATTTGTTTGATGATCTGAAACATTCTAGTGTGACAAACAGGAAAAAAAAATAGGAAATTAGGTAAGGGGCAAACACTTTTTCACACCACTGTACATAATGTGCAATATTAAATGTATTAAATCAAATCATTGTCTTTAAAGATAACATATATTGATTTCACTGTTTATTTATAAAATTATATACTTTGCTCCATAATATTTTGTCGCCTCAAATATTATATTATAAATATAAAGAAGACTGCATTAAACACAGCACTAAGCTGCACTGTTATTTCTAAAAACATATCTTTTATCTGTGTACAATGCCCATAGATTTTTAAAGCTTATTTAGTTTGTGTCTAAACCAGGGGTGGGCAAACTACGACCCGGGGGCCACATCCGGCCCCTTGGTCCTTTTAATCCAGCCCGCTGAACTGCTTCGGCTTCTTTGCCGCACCAAAAGAAAGTATAACCGCACAGCAGTGCTGACATGCTGTGCGTGAGAAAAATGAAGGAAAAATAACAGTGATTTTTTTTTTATTTATTTTCCTTAAATAGAATATCCTTATTCTTTGGTAGCATAATGAACATGATATCATTTACCGCTCTTTACAAGAAAAGTGGAAAAAATTATATTTTGAACACAAGTTATGTTCAACGTTATTGTTGGTTCGGCCCACGAACACACCACATTTATGTGGTTCTTATTGTGTCTAAACTTTGGAAAATATAACTTAGTCTTTAGATGGTCTCTGTGTGTGTTTGTGTGTGTGTGTGTGTGTGTGTGTGTGTGTGTGTGTGTGTGTGTGTGTGTGTGTGTGTGTGTGTGTGTGACAAATACTTCTTCTACATGTTGGCTTCATAAGTTTGTTCTTTATAATTGTTTATCTCTGATGAGTCAGCCAGTGGTGACTGTGCACAAACATTAGTTAACCAGTCATTGGAGTAACCTTCTTTTTTCCTGATGTCTGCCTGATGTACTTATATGTGCTTTTTGAACATACCATTCCAACAGTTCTTAAACATGTGGGTTTTTCTTTAGGTGTCACAAATATTTGCTATGTTTGGTCAGGTCACTAATTAACAGTTTTATTGTAAGAGCTTCATATCTGACTGCACAATTACCCCCATTTATAGGAAAGCAAAAATCTACTTAACTGATTTTTTGTGTTGCAGAGCAGGATGTTGTCTAGTCACTTCTTAATAATATGGCATTTAATCTCTGAGGCACATGTTTGACAAAGAGAGAATAATTATAGAGCAGCAAATCTAGTCTAATATTGCTACTATCAATATTAAACAAAGGAATTTATTTGATATTTAAGGATATCCTATATTGTATTAAAGGAACTGAAATGTGACCCAGTTATAACACGGTTCTGTTTCCATGTAGCTCATTATAATCCATTGGTTAGGCACTTGAATAAAAACAATAGCTTGTTTCAGTTAATTCCGCTGCTGCATTGAGGTTCAAATATAGATTGTTGCTGGTGAATTCATTATGAACCCCACAAAAAGTCCATGCACTTAGTAAATTGCAGTCCACTTAAAAAAATAATTAGACTATAGACTAAAAATTTATTTAGCATTGAACCTTTTTATAAGAAGAAAATATATTTATTTTGCCCGCCTTGAGCAAACTGATATTTATTTATTTATTTATTTGTGTGTGTGCCATGATGCAGTATATTAAAGTCACAAATAAATTGTAAATGACATATATGACAAATGACAAAAAAAAAAGGCATAAAAGCTTAGTTAGGTTAGATTGGGTGTAGCAGATTGCTTTCATTGTGTTTACCAACTGTTTTTCATTACTAATCTTGTTTTTATGAATTCCTTAGTCTTAATTTTGATGCCTAAGCATTTGCACCTGTAAAAGTACATTTATTTAATAAACTGTGCCAGATTTAGTGCTTTATTTCTGGAATTTGACACCACTGAACTACTGTCAGTTCCAGACGTATGGTTGCACATAGCAGCACACAGCAGTTTGCTACACAATGACAACATTTCTTTGTTTTTACCTCTGTATACAGATATTGGAAATTAATCCATCCATAGGAAAGTAAATTGCAGACTTTAGCTTTCATTCAAGGGGTTTAACAGAAAATTGCATCACTTATTTTGACATTACAATAATTTATTATAGTCTCTTCTCTGAAATAATTGGACAAAATAACACATATACAGTAAGAATATTTTAAAAAATCCTTTTCACTAAATTACTGCCTGAAGTCTGGAATCTATCGATATTACTGTGTATAACCTTTGTGTATAGAAATTCTTTAATTATAATAAACAGCATTCATAATTATGTTGGGTATTTTGCATACTGCTTGTGTATGTAAATATATGAAAATCTCCCTGCATAGCTGAAAAATTACAGTCTTCAGAGAGCAACCGGTTCCTCTGTCAGACTCTGTCTGTCTTACTGTCTGTGTCTGGCTGCTGTCTCTTCTTTACTCACCCTGCTTATATTATATCTCTGTTTGTGTGTTCTGAGAATAAAAGCCTGATGTTATTTGTACTGTGTTGTGCATCTGTCCATTAGAGTTTTTTTTTCCAGAAGCACAGGAAACCAGGTATTATGTAAGCTGTGTGTATTTGTATGGTACTTGTGATTGTGCGACGAAATTACATTCTGAAATGTCATCCCTGCTCCCAAAGTGGTGATAAAAATAGCGTGTGAGTCTTAAACAACAACCACCATATGTTTCAGCACACCGCTTCCTACATCTCTGTATCAGGTCATTCTCTTCTCACAGGATAGTGCACAATCAATGATTAAAGTTAGTGTTAGCATAACATAAATTCTCATTAATTCATACTGCTCACTCTTTGCAGGAAGGATAGGCTTGGAAAATATGCATATTTGTTAAAAACTTCACTGTAAAAATGGTTTGTGTTTTATATAAAACACCACTTAATAAACTTTGATTAGAATAATTTCAGCTCAGTGTTTTTGTTGTTTATTTATTGTTGTTTATTTATTTTGTTGTTTATTTATTGTTATATTTATTTTACTGAGAAATACAATGTAAGTTGTATGTGGCAAACTGTACGCTAGCCTAAAATTTAATTTTACTATGTGACACAGACACCACTAAATGTTGAACAGTTATGTTTTGACATAATGTGTTTGATTGTTTGTCAGTACTCGAAAACAATTATTTCTTTCACAGGTTGTGATAGAAAAAAATGTGTCTTGATCATGAATTTCACTATAAAGTTTAGTGTTTACTGTAGTGTCTGCAGTCACTTTATTTCCTCCGGACACTCTGAACAATGTTGACTTGAAACAACACACACTGAAGACCAAAGGTGGTTCTACAGATGGCAGTTGTTTAGAGGCAGGGATGGTTTCGGAGGTTATACATGTGATTTCTAAGCATTCATAAATATCTGTACACACATCGTCCCTAGCAGCACACTGATGCACTTGCAATTCAGAGGGAACACCGGGGAAGGACTTTGAGTGTATACTGATATAAAATATTCCAGTTATCAGATATCTGATGTGTACTGTGATTAATGGGGTATTATGAGAGTATTTTGTTAAAAATTCATGTTTGAAATTACTACAGGTTTTTATGTGTGATGATTTTAAATATTTAATCCACTATCCTTCTATTTACTTTGTCACTAGCAGCAGTTGTAATAGTAGTACAGTCAGTAATAGTGTTAGGATTAACTTAAACTATTAATTCTATTCAAATAAAATATTAAGGTAGCCTAAATGAGACAGTATGTAATAAATAAAGACATGTAACAATATTTCAGTAAACAGTCCGTAGAAGGTTAAGTGGAGTATACTTACAAAATAGGGATGCAAAAATGTTGCACTGTATTAGTTAAGTACAAATTACAAAGTTAAATACAGCCCAGTGTGATACAAATTAGGGCTGTTAAAATGAACACGTTAACAGAAATTTATCATGAGTAAATATTTGAATTGATTGACAGTCCTAATATGGATTGTGTTTGTGTGTTCCTGTGTGTGTGTGAATCTACTATTATTGCTAGTAACCCTTCACCCTCACAGGTGACAGCTATTGGCTGTAAATCATCTACAATCACAGGAATATAACCAATGACTTCCTAATGACACATCAAACAAAACATGTACCACTGATGGGCTACAATTCCTCAGCTCAGACAGTAGACAGTGTCAGTTTATTCTGTGATAACAGGCTGATATCATGTGAGAGTTCTGCCATCAAAATATCCGGTTCAAATCCTACATCATATATTTACACAGGGTGGAAAAAACAACCAAGGATGGTGACTTATTAATGATTAATAACTAATGGGAGCATTATGGGTTGGGACACTGCAAGCAGCTGCTCTCTCTCTCTCTCTTTGTTTTTGTGAAAAAATAATCTACCCTTAGTGAGAACTTTGTTTGTACTGATCATCCTGTACCGGTCCCAACGCAAAAACACTGTGCAACGATATATGAAGTAACAGACAGAACAATTCCAGTGAGTGAGGAGACAGCAGCGTATGACGGATGAGTGTAATCAGTGTGAAATGCAGTTACTGTATGTCCTCTGGGCCAATATATGAACCATTTGTAAAGAGTAGCACTGGGGATCTGTGAGATAATAGACAGCCAGAGATTTACAGATGAGTGGAAAGAAACCACAGGTGTGTAAGTGCTGCTCTCTCACGGCTCCACGTTTCCTCCACTTTAGCCAAATGACGTTTAGTACTTTTTTTAAATTCAAGTAAAGTGTACTTTACAAGTACTGAGTGAAATTTGTCTACACTACCAAGACCACATAAAGAGGAACACTTTTGGAGGCGCCTCGAGAGCAATGCCTGCAAATCGCCATCAGCACCAGTATAAACCCGTATAAACATGACATTTCTGTCTAATAACACAGCCACACTGTAGTATATGTTTAAATGACTTTTTACACTCCTTCTGTTCTAAAGGGAGAAAGGTAAAAGGGCTTTAGAAGTGTCACATGTACATTACAGCACAGTGAAATTATTTCTCAGAGAACAGGGACACCATTACAGAGGATTACACAAGACAAGGATTACCAGCTTGGCAGTACTGCGTTATAAAGCCACGACTGTCCAATCAGTAACCCAAAGCCTTAACTATTGAGTTACTAATGTCAGTCTGTAACGGAGGGCAGAAGCAGACACACGGAGATGCGGGAATGAACTCAAATTATTTATAATAAAGGAAACACAGAAGACGCTAGGGAGCCGTGCACGATGCGAGCCGTGGAACGGGAAATTCTGGAGGTCCGTGACCGCGGAAGGAAAGCAGGAGCAGCGGCGGACGAGATCGCGTCCGCAGGACTTGGAAGTCCGGGTAGCGGGAACAGACGGGAGCGGAACCTGATTTGGAAATCAGAACAGAAGGTTAGTTACAATTCTAGGGAAAGACATGCGTGTCCGCTTCGCAACATAGTATTTACGAGCCCGAACGGGGAATGGAGGGAAGACCGGGCTTATATAGGGAGAGGGAGCGGGAGAGAAAAATGGGAACAGCTGAGGCCAATTAGGGGAGTGAGTGTGGGGAAAAGAGCAGGGAGGAGCGAGGAGAGAGAGGGAAGAGCAGGCTGGAGCGGGACGGACGGGACCGTGGGCCAAGGCAGAGCAGGCGGGACAGTGGGCCAGGGCAGAGCAGGCGGGACCAGGACTGACGGGACAGTGGGCCAGGGCGGAGCAGGCAGGACCGGAACTGACAGGACAGTGGGCCTGGGCGAAGCAGGCGGGACCGGGACTGACGGGACAGTGGGCCTGAACGAGCAGGCGGGACAGGAGTGAACGGGACCGTGGCCGGGGCATGTCCTGGCCGGGGCGTGTCCTCGGGCTCGGAGGCCCTCACAGCAGGATCCTCGGGCTCGGGGGCCCTCAGGGTCGTGTCCTCGCCCCTGAAGGCCGCTGAGCCCGAGGATCCTGCCCTGAGGGCCTCGGTCCCGTTCACTCCTGTCCCGCCTTCAGGGTCGTGTCCTCGGGCTCTGAGGCTCTAACCCTAACCCTTACGGCAGGATCCTCGGGCTCAGGGGCCTTGTCCTCGGGCTCGGAGGCCCTCACGGCAGGATCCTCAGGCTTGGGGGGCCTTTAGGGGCGTGTCCTCGGGCTCTGAGGCCCTCACAGCAGGATCCTCAGGCTCGGCGGCTTCAGGGGCGTGTCCTCGGGCTCAGAGGCCCTCACGGCAGGATCCTCGGGCTTGGAGGCCTTCAGGGGCGTGTGCTTGGGCTTGGAGGCCCTCACGGAAGGATCCTCGATTTTGGTGTCCATCTTGGATGGGGCCGCGGGTTCGGCAGCCATCGGGGCGGCCGCCACACTGGAAAATGGTAGGGGGCCCCCCAAAAAAAATTCTTTGCCACGTTTCCCCCGAAAACCTCCCAGATCAGGTTCATGAAATTGGCTGCCGACTGAGTGGGCGGTCCGCCCTGGCTCCAGATGACCGCCGCCCAAAGGAGGGCGGGACCTGTCAAATGTAAGATGATGTATGCCACTTTAGCATGTTCATTAGCAAACAGGTTTGAATGTTTATTGAACGTTACTGTGCACTGCGACAGGAAGGCGTGGCAATCCTCCTTCAAGCCAGCGTAGCGCGTGAGGAGAACGACTGCGGCATCTTGAAGTGTCAGCAGCTAAGCTTGTGAGCCTGGCATAGGGACGAGAAAAAAGGAGGAAAAAAAAATAAATCTTGGTCGCACGGAACAGCGACTTCCGGGTTTGGCTGTATCGGTCCGGGCTTCTGTAATGGAGGGCAGAAGCAGACACACGGAGATGCAGGAATTAACTCAAAATAGGATTTATTTATAATAAAGGAAACTCAGAAGACGCCGCTCAACGGAGCCGCCAGTCAGGCTAGGGAGTCTTGCACGATGCGAGCCGTCTAACGGGAAATACTGGAGGTCCGTGACCGGGTAAGGAGAGCAGGAGCAGCGGCGGACGAGATCGCGTCTGGGTAGCGGGAGCAGACGGGAACGGAACCTGATTTGGAAATCAGAACAGAAGGTTAGTTTCTATGCCATCGAAAGTGAGAATAACCTTGAGCCAGAGAATGATTTTATTCTGAATTTAAAGTACAAAGGTTCCTTGTCTATTTTACTTTACAGTGATTTAGACCATGTTTTACACTCAAAATAAAAAGTAGATTTATTTCAATGGATGGAGGTAAAAAAAAAAAAAAACTTACTCGTCTATGTTCAGCAGAATTTGTTTAAGAAACTGTAGGAGTAGGATTAGGAAAGCACTGTCCTGTGCTTTATTTCAAAACAGCCCTCATTATGTACACATTATATCTTGGTGTTATCTTTGAATAAGCATCAGACTCTGAATTACACAACGGATTGACTGCACCTGTCAATCAGAGTCAATATTTGTACATTCCAAGAAACTATGCAGTCTGTAAAGTAAATTAATTTATATTTTAAAAAATTTATGCATGAATGTCTTATAATGATGATGCATACAGGAGGTAAATGAGAGATATTATGCTACTTGTTGTAGTTTGCATAATAGTTTTTCATTCATGCATATAGCATTCAAGTCAGTACAGGATGAAACTTAGCTAAGAAACAAGAACAATTTGAATACACTGCATGTAGACATCAATATAATAATGCTCTATTCAAGACACATGATAAATAACTTAGAATTTCATCTTTCATGAATGTCTTATAATGGTTGTCTTATAATTGCTCTTTCCGTCTATCTTTCTGTAATCACAATCAAAAATAAAGTCTTTCTAAATATACAAACCACAACCCAGTCTCAATGTATTTCATGATGTATTGACATTTAACTTTTTATCTTTAAGCGCTTGTACTCAGCATTTAATCAAGAGATTTTATTGCTTTATGTTCTATAAGCTACTCACTATTACAAACCATCATCTATGATTCCTTCCAATCAAAATACAATAAATATATTCTAACGTTACTTAAGGAGACGGCATACATTAGAGACACACACACACATTTTTTACCCTGACCCAATATTTTCAAAGAATATTGCCATATTCTTTGATAAAAGCAACATTTGGCATTTGTGGCAACATTACCCATGATCCTCTACATTTCTATGGAAACAGGGTCTGCCATGCTGAGTGACATGGAAAAAAGAGGAAAATTTATGTCCATGAACATTATGCAGCAGATTAAATTTTGTGACAATACCAGAAAATACCATATTGATATACATATATGTATACATTTTTATGCTTTAAACTGTAATTGTGAAGATACATTGTTAGATTGTTTTGTTAATTTCAGTATGTGTTCTATTGTATTACACTTTGTCATTTGGACAGATTGTACATGTCCCTAAATTGTTCCTTTATCTCTCTTCCTGGTGGGACATGCCCGAAACACCTCCCCTGGAAGGCACCCAGGAGGCATCCGAAATAGATGCCCAAGCCACACCAGCTGGCCCCTCTCGATGTGGAGGAGCAGCCGATCTACTCTGAGCTCCTCCACAGTGACTGAACTTCTCACCCTTTCTCTAAGGGAGCGCCCAGCCACCCTGCAAAGGAAGCTCATTTCGGCCGCCTATATCCGGGATCTTGCCCTTTCGGTCATGACCCAAAGCTCATGGCCATAGGTGAGAGTAGGAACGTAGATCAACCAGTAAATCGAGAGCTTTGCCTTGTGGCTCAGCTCTTTCTTCACTACGACAGACCGGTACATTGACCGCATTACTGCAG
Source organism: Kryptopterus vitreolus (assembly GCA_030449085.1). Lineage (NCBI taxonomy): Eukaryota > Metazoa > Chordata > Actinopteri > Siluriformes > Siluridae > Kryptopterus > Kryptopterus vitreolus. The sequence goes on along the minus strand of JACRUU010000015.1, from coordinate 5,742,800 downwards.
AGGCTCCACCGATCTCCCGTTCCATCCTCCCCTCACTCATGAACAAGACCTCAAGATACTTGAACTCCTCCACTTGGGGGAGGAGCTCTCCACCAACCTGAAGTGGGCAAACCACCTTTTTGAGGCTGATGACCTTGGACTTGGAGGTGCTGATTTTCATCCCAGCTGTTTCACACTTGGCTGCAAACCTTCCCAGTGCATGCTGAAGGTCTTGGCCGGATGGAGCCAACAGCATAACATCATCAGCAAAAAGCAAAGACGAGATCCTGTAGTCCCCAAACCAGACTCCCTCCAGCCCCTGGCTGTTCCTAGAAATTCTGTCCATAAAAATAATGAACAGAACCGGTGACAAAGGGCAGCCTTGCCGGAGTCCAACATGCACCGGAAACAGGTCTGACTTACAGCCGGAAATGCGAACCAAACTTCTGCTCCGTGCATACATAGACCTAGCCTAGATCCCTCCATCACCCTGTAGAGGGTAGAGAGATAGTCCGCTTTGTTCCTCCTGGATCCAGGGTTCAACAATTCTACTCTCCAGTACCCTGGCATAGACTTTCCTAGGAAGGCTGAGTAGTGTGATCGCCCTATAGTTGGAGCACACCCGCCAGTCCCCTTTCTTAAAAAGAGGAAGCACCACCCTGGTCTGCCAGTCGAGAGGCACTGTCCCCAGTTGCCATGCGATATTGCAGAGGTGTGTCAGCCAAGACAGCCCCACAACATCCAGAGACTTCAAGTACTCAGGGCAGATCTCATCCACCCCTGCTGCTCTGCCACCGAGAAGCTTCTCAACTCTCAACTACCTCGGTGACTTCAGCTTGGGTGATGGATGATACGACCTCTGAGTTCTTAAAATGAATCATTAAATGAACAAGCATAAAAACACAGATCAAAAGTCAACAACAACTGGAACATTCTTGATACAGCACAACACGTCGTCATCAGCTCCAGAGATGTCACAACAGCATAGAGAGCTTCCTTCCAACGGAAAGACTAGTGCTCTCTTTTAATCATCCTCATCCGAAGTGCTTGAATCCCCCTCTGAAATCTGTCGAATCACAATCAGAGCAGTAAACGTCCATGCTATTTTTCAAAGGCATCTTCTCATCCTGCCATCTCAATATTTCATTTGTCGACAGTGGCTTTGATAATTAAGGACTTTAAGATAGGGAGCACACAACAGAACAATTCTCCTACTAACACTGTAAATCCCAAAAGCATCTCCAATTTAGCAAACCATGCTCCCCAATCTCCCAGCTTTAAATCTAGCCAGTCCCACATTTTATCATCTCTTCCAGCATTAGTCGCAGTTTCCATCCTTAGATTTTAAAATTTCTGCATAGCCTTAGAGAATGCACCATCAGGAGCTGTATTATTCGGGATATATGTACAACATTGGTCACCAAACAATACACATACACCCCCTTTATCTGCTAACAACCACTCAAGAGCCTGTCTATTTTGCCATGTCATTGTACTTGTTGCAACAGTTGTTCACTAATTAAAGTTCTGTAATGCAGTTAAAGCAATTGTATAAACCTTTGGCTGGTTATAGTAAATATAATTAATCCTTTCTATTCCGCATTTTTGTTTGGAGTAATCCATATAAGTATTGCTTCAAATCCTGACTTAATTTCATCATCTGTATAATTGACCAATCCAATCCAAGTATACACTAGGATCTTTGTAGCTATTTTTTGTCCTATGTTCTCTATATGTTATCTCTATTGATGTACATGTTCGTAAGCCTTTTATCCACCCTATGTTCTTCCCACTGTATGATGTTAACCCCAAAAGGCTTACTCTATATAGAAGCCAAAATGCGCTCTTGCCCAAACAAAAGAAATCACTACCCATGATAGTCTGATTCACACAATTTTCTAAGACTACTTTTATCCCTTTCCTTAACCCTTGAGCCAGATGTTTTGGTGCCCCAAGAGACGTATCTGATTCCCAGGCAGATTTCTTATCTAAATACTGTCACGGTGCTCTGCTCTCTCTCTCTCTCTCTTTCCTCGCTCCTCCCTGCTCTTTACACACACACCACACACACACACACACACACACACACACACACACACACACACACACACACACACACACACACACACACACACACACACACAAACACACAAATCAGCCTCACCTATTCTCTCCTCCCTCTTCCCTGCTCTTTCCCCACTCACACTAATCAGCCTCAGGTGTTCCTGATCCTATCTCCCTCTCCATCTCCCTTTATATAGCCCGGCTCTCCCTACATTCCCCGTCCGGGCTCGTAACATTTACGCAGTGTCGCGGACCCGCTATATATATCTATATGCCTAACCTTTTGTCTGTTCCAGTTCCCGATTCCAGTCTGCTCCAGTTTCCGGACTTCCAAGTCCGCACCCGCTCCTGCTCAGGATTCCCCGGACTTCCAAGTCCGCTCCTCCAGCTCTCCGGTCCTCCCGTGACCACGGCGCGCAGCGCGCAAGGCTCCCTAGCCTGTCTGGCCGCTCCTTTGAGCGGCGTCTCCTCAGTTCTGATTCTTTAAATAAATCCTTTGTTTTTGTACTCCGGATCTCCGTGTGTCTGTGCAGTGCACCCCGACCGTTACAAATACCAAATAGTGGCACAATTACCTGTAAAGTTCCCTACATCATGAGTGCCATCAGGTTTATTAAAACACTCATACTCCATGGTATAGTCTATGCTATACCATTTTGGAATCTCTACTTTAGTTTATTGCATTTTTATATGTCTTTATTCATATCCGAGTGTGTACACCAATCACCAAAATGGGGTCTAACAAAATTATTGGCATACAGGGAATTACCTAAAAATGCTAAACATTCTGCAAAACAATATGGTAGGTATGAATTATCTAAATCACAAAAGTTATTAATCGAGTTCTTAATTAAAATATAATCGTGTGGATTCGTTACTACTGTTACCTTATTTAAAGGTGATTTGGAGCTTAATAGGCAGTTAATTCATACCCACCCTCTCTTGCTGTAAATGCCTGCCCATTTGATACCACTCATTGTGTGTAAGCTGTTATCCCAGCTAAAGAACTTGAACCATCATCCCTTACTAAATTACTACTCTCATAATTAACACATCCATGTTGTTCACTCTGATCCTGTTCTATATTTGAATGTTGTTCATCTACGGGACTTACCAAAGCATCATTGGGTTTAGTTAAAGTCTGAGAAGATAATTGTGGGAAAGTCTGGTTGGTGATGTGTGCTGGGGTACTGACTAACCAAATAACATATCAGGAACATGATGTTCATTTGGTAAATAATCCATCTATCCTTTCTCGTTTCCTTGCTTACTTTCCACCACGGTGCCTGCTAGACTTTCAAATCCTTGTACTTTGTTTCCATCAGATCCTGGAGTCTCCTCTCCTCCTTCCGTTCTGTCTATCTGCAAAGTCCCCCCTTGTTCCCCTGTACTTACTTTAGGGACTCTTGTTCAATGATTCAAATGATACCATGTGGTACTGCCTTCCACCTGGACTGCTGTTGGAGTGGCTGCTACAACTTTGTAGGGCCCCACTCTCCTGGGTTCATTCCACTTCCTTCTTCCACTTCCTTCCTTCCTCCTTTTTCCTGCACATAGATTGCTTTATGTATTGCAGTTAGTTTCCTCATATACGACCTCAAGTTCCATTTGCAATTGTTCTAGTGGAGGCCCTTCATAGGGACCTCTGCAATATGGCAAAATATAGTCATTCCCTTTCTTATGGGCTTGGACATTTAATGACTGCCAAACAAAAATGATGTTTTGGTACACATCATAGCAGACATCAATTGACAGATCTGTTCGCCATGCTGGATAGGAGTTCCATTGCTCTTTCTAAAACCTCTTTGTTTCCAAACAGCCCCAAATAAATGACAAACACCATGAGCATAAGCTGAGTTAGTAAATATGTTTGCTGTCTGCCCCTTTGCTAATTGGCATCCAGCTGTAAGAGCCTTGAGTTCTTCTAACTGAGCAGAGCATGGCTGCGAACAACGTTGAGATAGGACAGGCTTAAACTCCTCTCTGTCCTTCAGTACCACTGAATAACCTGTATGGTTTCCTAAATGATCCCTAAAACTAGAAGCATCAACAAAGTAGGTGACTTCCGCATCAGACATTGGTACAGATTCCAGGTCAGGCCGCAACCTAGTGAATGCCAAAGAATTAGCTACACAATCATAAGGTTCACCTTCAAACTCTAAATGAATCAATTCAGCTGGGTTAACAGTGTTACATCGCTTAATAGTTACATCTGGATATGTAAGTAACGAAGAATATGATAGTATACGAGCCTGAGTTAGAACAAATTTCCCTTGTTCTATCAACTCCACAACTTTGTGATGTGTATAAATAGTTACTGGGTAATCCATAGTTAATGTGGACGCTTTGCTCATATGCGTAATACACCGCTGCAACCCTGCTGATAACACTGCTGATAACACGGCTTGGATAACCTTTGCTACATTTCTGAAGTATGCTAGTAGTGTTTTTTCTGAAGTATGCTAGGGGTTGTTTTTTTCCAACTACAGGCCTCTTGCATCAATACAGCTGACTGCGTATCCATCAGCACGGTTAGCCACATATAAGTGAAATGGTTTACTGTAATCAGGCTATAATATACCTAAAGTAGGCGCTGTCTGCAACTCCTTCTTCATTGAATCAAATGCTACTAGTGCATCTGTGTATTCCAATGTAATGGAGCATTATAGATCCATGCAATCCTGCTTCTTTCATTAACTCCCTCAATGGAGCTGTCTTTACTGCATATTCCTCTATCCAATCAGCGCTAAAACCTGTTAGCCCTAAAAAGGTCATTAGATGTCTTACTGTTTGTGGCAAAGGAGCTTTACTTATGCCTTCTAGTTGGGTCGGGGCTATAGCTCTAGCACCATGCGAAATTAGCCGCCCTAAATACTCAACTTGTGGCCTGCAGTATTGCAGTTTATCTTTGGACACTTTATGACCTCCCTGTGCTAAATTTGCTAAAGCACCTTAATAGAATCCCTATGGCATTGTTCTAGGGAATGTTGAGCAAGATCAATAAATTATCATCCATGTATTGCACCAAACGTACAGTCCATTGACAAATCATCTAAATTCAGCCTTAAGAACCTGATTAAATATGTGAGGTGACAATTTAAGTCCTTGTGGCATCCTGGTGTACGTATACTGTTTACCAACATATGTAAATGCAAACAAAATGTTTGCTTTCTTCTGCCACTGGAACACTAAAAAAGGCAGTGTGTGTGGATTTGAAAAAAACATACAAAAACCAAATCAATCACAGCTTTTACTGACCTTCAATAGTATTTTTAATGCTTCTGCCTCAGGTCTGCCTCAAATATTGTGTCTTTCTGGGCAGTGGCTCCTGAGATGTATATTTGGATTGGGTAGCTAAGCTGACTTTATCCTACACCCAGGGACATTAGTCTGGTGTTGTAAGCAGAACTCCAACATTTTCCTCCATTCTACCCTCCTTTCCTTGTGTGTGCTCTTACTTCTTTGATTTGGAACATCAACTGGGTAGTTATTTTTTACCTCCTCTATTATATCATTTATCTTCTACTCTCGTAATTCTTCTTCAGAGATTTAACCTTATAATTCTTTATCAAAATTTCCATTTCACCCCGCAAATCATGAACTAAATGCCATTTATCGGAGAGGTCATTGCCATTGAATATATAAAATAACAAAACTCTACTGCCAAATTAACAAACACGTTCTTTAACTATTTGCCCGCAACAAATTCATTTTAATACTTTCTTAAACATGCATCAATATAATTTTTATTTCAATAACAAAACTAAGTTTAAACGATTATCTATTCAAGATACACCTACTTCCACTCAGCCACTTTATGCACAGAGTTTATACACATATAAAACATAAAATACGAACATACACAGAACGCTCATACACTAATCCTCACATAGTATTCTCCACTTTCTGGAGCAACTCATCAGCTAATTTTACTGATACAGCCTGACACAGCAAAACAACACCGCATTAGCATTTTCCCACTGGCAGAATCCGACTCAGTAAAACAGCAACTCATACAACAATACTCATACAATAACAATTTAATTAGCATACAGACAGTATGCTTCTCATAAAACCAGGATATCTATAGTACTTAGCAGTACACAATTCATAGACAAAAAAAATTTGTTCCTCATAAACAGATATCCATATTCCCCAAAAAAGGAAAAGAAAAAGGCTCTCTAACTTACTCATACAATAACACAATGTCTTTAGATATACAAAAAGTATATTCCACATAAGAAAGGGTATCTATATCACAGTATTCATTGACATACAGACTGTGTTAGAATTTTCAGTTGTCCGCGTGTGAAGATCGTTCTCCTGCTGCGATTCTACGAGCGCTCGGGAGCACTGAATACACCAACACAAGCAGTTGTAGCAATGAGTGATTTATTCAGAATGCTCAAAGAAGGGTGGTTACATACAGAGTATATATAGGGAGAAATGGGAAGGATCGCGTAAGAGCAAATCATCCGGTGTGTGTGTGCAAGATTAACAAAGGGGGGTGTGCATGGTTAGCACACCCAAGCTTTTTGTCGCATCAGCAGATGTTCAGCACCTGAGGATAAAAACGGGAAGTTGCAACATACTAGTTCTCGTTAAAAGAAGTAACCATAACTTTAAGGCAATAAAGAGAAGTAGGGCAGAGGAGTTGTTTTTTGACTCATGCCTATAAAAGGAAAGGAAGTTATGTGTACGTCCAGATCTAGAGGTCACGTATGCGCTGAAGACAAGGAACAGACTGTTTGTTAATCAGATGTCTTAAAGCTGTGTTGGCAGATAAGGTTAAAGGGCTTTGGTCGTTAGGGCAAGACCCAACTGCCTTTCACACGAGAATGTTCAAAAAACAGGAAACCCGAGGGGGTGTTGTTTTCCATTAGACATAAGTTTAACACTTTATATCAAATATTCTCACAATCCCCTCTTTTAAACTTATGTCAAAACCTAGTGCATCTTAAACGCGGAGGTCTTGTGTGACGGGGATGTGTAGCATAGATATCACGTAATACAGTATTCGGGCTTAAGTGTTATCATGTGGATGGGCTGTGGTGGCTCCGCAGAGGAGTGTTACAAAAATAAGAAAATACATCATTTATGTGTATGTGTTAAGGTGTGATGTCTTCTGTTCTTCACTGTTCCAGGTGGGCTCGGCAATTGAGCGGACACCACCAGCTAGGGATTTGCCTCACGGATTGTTCTTTGTTTTCCTACGATGATCTTCCACCAGGAGCTCCTTTTCCGTTCCTTTTCTTTTCCTAGAGCAAGCAGTGCAGGTGGGACGTGTCCCAGGATCCGGCACCACCAAGTAATGGGCGGTGGCACAGGTGTTGGATGAGGCTTGTATAGTGTATTCAAGAGGTCTTCAATGGAGTTCATCTATACTGTGATTAGAGACAGGGTTAGTTCATAACAATTCATATATTACTACCATCACCTCCTTTGGGAGCGGGCTCTTGGGGCGCAGGTTTGAGTCTGCTAGCGTGGATCCACTGTGGAAAAAGATCAGTTAGCACAGCAGTTCTTGTTACAGCTAGTACTTCTGCGGGGTTGCTATAGAGTTGGTTGATTCATAGCCAGATCTGAGGGTTTGTGGTACATTTTTACCAAAACCTTTTGTCCCACCTCAAAGGGATGGGTGTTGTTACTGGACAGGTGAGGCTTGGCCTGATTTACCTGAGTCCAATATTTGTCCAATGTTTTGAGCAACCCTGCAGAATACTCCCCCAAATGTACATCCAGATCACCTGTCCCCACGGCCTCCACCCCTCTTCGCCAAGGAATGGGGAATGGTCGTCCCATAACAATTTCGTAGGGTGACAGATCACCACAGAGCAGCCCTAGGCATCATGCGCATATCGGTCTAGTACTACAGGAATTACATTCAACCAATTGTTTCGTTCCGGTGTCTTGCATGGCCTTTCTAAGTTTTCCCTTTATCGTTCTGTTAGCCCTTTCAACCATGCCTGAAGACTGGGGATGATATGGGATGTGGAAACGCCAGTTAATGCTTAGTTCTTTACAAAGTAGTTGCGTCACTTTCGAAGTGAAAGGAGTGCCTTTGTCCGAATCAATGCCTACAGGTATGCCGTATCTCGGGATGATTTCTGTGGTCAGGGTTTTAACTACCACGTTTGCGTTTTCTTTGGTACAGGGGAAAGCTTCTATCCACCTAGAAAATTTATCTACCATCACCAGCAGGTACTTATACGGACCTTTCTTTGGCATATGTGTGAAATCGATCTGCCATTCCTGGAATGGTGTGTTTGGTGTGGGAAGGTGTTCATGTTTTGCAGAGGGTTTTGATAGATTGTTCTGAGCACATATGAGACAACCGTCTAGTATCGTACTGACTTTAGCCTGCATATGCTCTATGCAAAAAAGTGATTTCATCTGATCTATTACCCCTCTTCGTCCGCGATGAGTGGAACCATGAAATTCGCGGACGAGAAAGGGAAGACAATGTTGGGGCAGACAAAGGCGACCAGTGGAGTCTCTCCAGATACCGTCACTCTGAACCGAGCCATGAGAGATCCAGAATTTCTGGTCCTCCACCGAGGCAGATGCTTGAAGATCTGCTAAGTCCACGCTAGGCAGGAGTGCGCTCTGTAACGGAGACTGGGATACACAAGAGACATTTAGTTCTGGGTATAGCGGCGCATGCTGTGCGGCCTGTTTCGCATGGTGATCGGCTAAAGAATTACCCTTGATCTCATCTGTCTGACCTGTTGCATGGGCCCGTGTTTTTACAATAGCTAGAGCGTTAGGCTGGTGGCAAGCCGCAATGAGATCCTGTACTAGGGAAGCATGGGAGATGGGTTTACCATCAGCGGCACAAAACCCTCGTGACTGCCAAATCCTGCCAAAATCGTGAGCGACCCCAAAGGCATATCGAGAATCGGTATAAATAGTGACATCCTTTCCCGCGGATAAGATGCATGCACGAGTAAGAGCAAAGAGTTCAGCCGCTTGCGCTGAGGAAAAAGGTAAGGAATGGGCTTCAACAACAACATTAGGCAGACGGCAGACAGAATAGCCGGTAAGATACGTACCGTCCCTTGGTTTAGAACATGATCCGTCTACAAAAAGAACGTCCCCTGAAATCAGAGGTGTAGAAGAGAGATCCGGCCTAATGCTTGTAGCATGCACAATTTCGAGTAAGCAATCGTGCTGTTTGGATTCGTCCGGGTACGAATCATCTTGCGCGGAGATTAATCGGTGCAGTGCGTGTGCGACAGTATCGAGAGAGGAAGAAGCCTTAATAGTTAGGTTCTCAGTAGCCAGTAAGGTAGCCTCATATCCTGAACGTCTTTGGGCGGACATATGTTGTGTATTTATGTGGCGAAGAATGTACGCAACCTGGTGAGGAGTGTGCAACGTTAGTGGGTGCGAGAGAACTATCTTTTCCGCATCCTGGACCATTAATGCACAGGCAGCGACAGCTCGTAGACAAGCAGGCAACCCCTGCGCTACAGTGTCTAATACTTTAGATAGGAACGCGCAAGGTCTCATACCTCCACCGTGATCCTGGGCCAGTACCGCAGCAGCTGTGCCCGAGTGTGTAGACACGTACAGATGGAAGGGTAGCGAGTAGTTAGGTAGTCCTAACGCCGGGGCGTTGCACAGAGCTTGTTTGAGGGCGTCGTAGGCGTGCAGCATATCCTCAGTCCATACCAACGGTTGTGTGAGAGGATCGGAATGGTGTATGGCTGCACGGAGGCACTTGTCGTACAGGGAACAGTCAGGTATCCACTGTCCTACAGTAGTTTATCAGCCCGAGGAAGGCCATCAGCGCATGCTTGGTGGCTGGGCGCATGGTGTCCACGATCACCTTCACGCGGTCCGGTGTGAGACGGCGTGTTCCTTGTGATAGTTCATAACCCAGATACCGCACGCTGGGGAGACAAAACTGTAGTTTAGTCCTTGATACCTTAAAGCCCTTTTCAGCGAGGAGATTCAGCAGCGCTAGAGACGCTTGTTCACAAATCTCGGCGGATACGGCCGACACCAGCAGGTCATCAGCGTACTGCAGGACTCTGGCACCCGGAGGGAGAGGCAAGTCGACCAAGGCGTTCCTTACCGTCGATGAAAATACGGCAGGAGAGTCGATGAAACCCTGTGGTAATCGCGTCCACGTATACTGTTGCCCCCTGTGCGTGAATGCGAATAGCGGCTGGGTATTTACTTCAACAGGTACGCTGAAAAATGCGGAACATAAGTCAATGACAGAAAAATGAGAATGGTCATGCGGGATCGAGGCCATGATCGAATGTACATCAGGGGACGATAGGTGCTACGGGTATGATAAGATCATTTATTCGTCGCAAGTCCTGTGTGAAACGCCAAGTCCCATCCGGTTTTGGGACTGGATTAACTGGAGTATTGTACGGACTTGTGCAAGGCACCAGAACACCTTGATCTAGTAACGCCTGTAGAATTTTGTCAATGCCTTCAGCTTTCGCGGGAGATAAAGGGTATTGCTTGATATACACTGGATCTAAGTGTTTAAACTCGGGCCTCATAAGGTTCGCAGGTTACCAGTCCTACCTGGTCCTTGTGTTCAGCCCAAAGAGAACTAGGTACAGATAGCAGCACAGGGGGTATAGGGAGGGGGAGGGGAAAGAGAAAGAGAAGAAAGAGCGGAAACATTGTGCGGGACAGCTCTCCCTTCCAGGGATACAACGTCCGGCAGATCGTCGTCGAGGGTTCTCACTATCAGCGAGGAGCCTGAGAACGACAGGGTAAGATTAAGCATGCTCATAAGATCACGTCCTAGCAGATTGAAAGGGTCCATTCAGGTCATATATACGAAAGAGTGAGTTAGCAGAGGCTGGGGCATTTTTACATTTTTGACACTCTGATACCCGGGGGAGTTATCGGTGAAGAGAAAGGAACCCCATTGATTCCCACAGAGCTAACGGACCGTGCAGAAGAGGGCCCTCCCCAGAGGCCCCTCGTAATCCTTCCCCAGTGAAGACATAGTCGCCCCGGTATCCAAAAGGAACAGGTACGATCTATTATCTACTTTCAGGCTCAATACCGGAAGGTCTTGTGCCTGAGGAGAGTTAAAAGAGGGGTTTAACATGGAGACGGTCGAGGGGCTCGAACTCTGCGGGCAGCCCTAGTATTGGGGGCGGTATGGGCTGTGGCGGCAGGGCAGGTCCCGCATGTTGAGGTGGCCCTGTCTGGCGCGACACAGGGTCCGAGTCACCTCCAGATTCGTTCCTCATTCGTTCCTCTGCTTCTTTCTACACTCCCGGGCCCAGTGTCCTTCGATCCCACAATAAAAACATTTCCCTGCCCGGCGACCTCTCTTACTATCATTCTGATTATTCCACCTTCGATTGTGCATGCGTCCCTTCCGCTGCATGCGTCCCTTTCCGCTAGCCCCCTGTGTTACTACCAGACATGCCTTATTCTTCAGTCAAACAACCCATCGCCTTCTATCGTTCTCAGCCTCTGACCTGCGTGTTCCAACTTTAAGTTACTTCTATCACTCCATTGATGTTTCAACACATCCTGCACTTCGGGCCGACAGTTAGCCAGGAAGGTATTAAGGAACAGGGGATTAGGGTGTCTCAGATCTAAATCCATTCCTCCCAACCCCTGCCATACTTCTATAAATCTCGTCCAAAATCGCCCTGGGGTTTCACCCTTTTCTTGCTTACAATTAGTCACCTGTGAGAGGTCTCGGTTCTCCTTGTCTCTCTTCCCCAACAGATATTTGAGCAACTCCTTTTTCTCGATGTTTTTAAGGCGTCGGGGTCATCCTTCCAAAAAAAAATGAGTTTCCACCCGACTAGTTTTTTCACTCGCATCTGCTCCCTGCTTTTCGGTTTTAATTGATCGTGCAATGTCATTTTCTGGGCTCAATACGGGGACCTGGGTGAGGATCTCATCCTCATCATAATGTTCGCCCATTTTATTCTGTAGAATAAATCTAAAATCTGCCCCAGTTAATTGGCAGTGTCTGCAAGATCTCAAGAGCATGTCCACAAAAGGCATAGGTTTGTCTGGTGATGGCAGCATGCTAAGTATGTCTTTCAACGCGGAAGGGGAAGGCGGAAGCACGTCGACACCTTTCCTTTTCGCTACCCACACATGTGCATGGTTCCATGGTGGGGGGTCGATAGCGGATCCTTCATCCGGCCCGACGTCGTCATCCTCCTCCGAGGACGACGAGGAGGGGTCGTTGTCTTGGGCAGAGACCGTCCTCGCGATCTCCTTAGTGGGTTTGTGCTTCACCACTTGCTCCGCGACCATTGCAGCGACGGGTGCGGATGCGTGACTTAAATTGTACGGGGGAGGTTTGCACGGAGGAACGGCAGTTTGTGCCTCGGGTTTGAGGGACTTTTTACCCCCTGCCTTCGATACAGGCCTCGGGATTCCCTTTAGTACAGATTTCGGCGTATACACATTTTTTCCATCATCCCACACCTTCTTCATTTTATACCATACACCATAAGATTCTTCCATGTATGCATAATCCCACCCAGGGTCTCCAATACCCTTGTATATCATACGGTGCGCGGATGCCAGGAACCCTGGGTCAAATGTCCCGACTCGCGGGTACGGAGGGATCTGAGGATTTGCCTCAGCCCACCCTGCTAAGTTATCTATATAGGGGTTAACACTATATGTCTGTCCACATCGTATCATCCAAGCAACGGGGGTCTCATCGGGCTGTGGCCGGGGAAAAGATGTCTGCCCTCCCATAATCGCGTAAGGTTCACGATCGTGCACACACGGATAACTCTGTGATCAAATCAGATTTTTATTTTTCCTGCGCGCCTGCCCAACTATCCTAGTTGAGGATTACCTCCTGATTGTCTCAAGATAGACCAATCAGGGAAAACACCGTCTCCGTTCTACACGAAGGTATATCTACTCGTTCGACTCTCGCGAAGGTAGAACTAAACAACATATGAATACTGCCAACCAGGAAGCCTTTGTCAAAGAAATAACTTTGTTGCTTACCTGATTGAGAGTAATCACGTCGGGGTCACCAAAGAACTGTTAGAATTTTCAGTTGTCCGCGTGTGAAGATCGTTCTCCTGCTGCGATTCTACGAGCGCTCGGGAGCACTGAATACACCAACACAAGCAGTTGTAGCAATGAGTGATTTATTCAGAATGCTCAAAGAAGGGTGGTTACATACAGAGTATATATAGGGAAAAATGGGAGGGATCGCGTGTAAGAGCGAATCATCAGGTGTGTGTGTGTGCAAGATTAACAAAGGGCGGGAGTGTGCATGGTTAGCACACCCAAGCTTTTTGTCGCATCAGCAGATGTTCAGCACCTGAGGATAAAAACGGGAAGTTGCAACATACCAGTTCTCGTTAAAAGAAGTAACCATAACTTTAAGGCAATAAAGAGAAGTAGGGCAGAGGAGTTGTTTTTTGACTCATGCCTATAAAAGGAAAGGAAGTTATGTGTACGTCCAGATCTAGAGGTCACGTATGCGCTGAAGACAAAGGAACAGACTGTTTGTTAATCACGATGTCTTAATGCTGTGTTGGCAGATAAGGTTAAAGGGCTTTGGTCGTTAGGGCAAGACCCAACTGCCTTTCACACGAGAATGTTCAAAAACAGGAAACCCGAGGGGGTGTTGTTTTCCATTAGACATAAGTTTAACACTTTATATCAAATATTCTCACAGACTGTATGTTCCTCATATGAAGATATATATAACCACTGGGAGCTCTTCTCAACCACTGGCTCAACACTATTCTTTGACATACAACAGTATGTTCCACATTTAAAGATATATAGTTAATCACCACTGGGAGCCCTCTCAACCAATGGTACTTATAATTATGCACACATACACCTATTACCCTGCTTCTTATAAACACAGAATAATGCATAACATATGCGCACACTCATACCGGTCTATACTCACACTTTACCTGCTGCTCTCTTAGCAGCCATAGACCAATGCAATGCTTATTACCAACTACATTTATGTACTTTTACATACCTCAAAACCCACATAACAGTACAGCAGTCAAGTGCATGCATTTACACCATCTGGAAGCGAAACCCAAAACCCTCTTTTTGTTGTTCTTTGAAATGGAGAGGTCTTATAAGGTGTCCTTACCACTATGGGTTATCCCGGCCAACAGCACAAACTTAATCTAAATAAGCAAAAACTGCTTACCTTTTTAGGTGGCCACCTGTTTGTGCTGCCCGCCAAGAATGCCCACAGAGATCAGACACCTCATCACCCCTTCCAAGCCTCACGTCTGGGCGCCAAATGTTGTAGAAACGACACAGTCACAGGTTTTGCTTCCAGAAGATAATGGCCTTTATTATCAAACAATTAGAGCCGGAGCTGGTCTGCAGAGCAACTCAGTTCTCTGTGTCGAGCCGATTCTTTATATATGGTCTCCCATTCTCCCATGTATCCCATTCTGCATCCATACATCGTACCCCAACAAGGCTAGCTATAGACTCACACACACATGAAAAACTATAATATTTCATACGTAGCACATTCCTTTACGCACACACACTAAGACAAAAATTTTAATGGAAGCCACATGCACAAATTGCATGCATATATTTGATTAACTGTATCCTTCCACAGTACCTTGTGATTGAACATGGTGTTCGTTATGGACAAACTATGATCCCAGACTCTGAGTGGAGGTGAGCCCGACTATGTCTACCCGGTATCTCTCAACAATCGCACATGCTCGGGCTCCTTCCCCACCAGCGAGGTGACATTCCATGTCCCTAGAGCTAGTCTCTGTGTCCAGAGGTCGGGTCGTCGAGGCTTCCGCCTTCGACCATTATGTGACGTTATGGTTCCCCGATTAAAATTTTTTCTTCATAAGGGTTCCGGAACCGCTCTTCATCTGAACTGTCCCCCAGGACCTGTTTGCCTTGGGAGACCCTACAAGGGGCATATAGCCCCCGACAACATAGCTCCTAGAATCACCCGGTTACTCAAGCCCCTCCACCAAGATAAGGTGGCGGTTCAAGGAGGGAAAAAAAAAAAATATATATATATATATATATATATATATATATATATATATATATATATATATATACAAATTTCCTTCCTCTGATGGCACTCTTGCAATAATGCTTTATAAATTAGAGCAGTTTGCAGGTATAGAAGAGGTTCAGTATGAGCAGGTTGGGTTGTGAGTAAAAATCCTAGGGAGAGCACAGATCTTTATAATTACAGCAGCAGCTCCAAGGACTTGGACATAGGAGAATTGCATTTGGTGAAGGTTTCCCAGAATAAGGGATAATAAGGGACAATAATTATTCATTATTATGCTAAATAATTATAGTTAGTGTTTATAGTAAATTCAAATTTTCTAGAATATTCTAATTTAAATACTGTAATCAGTATATGGATCATTTGCTGCACTTCCTGCAGTATATTTAACTCAGAAATGTTTTGACATATTTCATTCCTACTATTCCTTTGCATCTACCATTTTAAATACTGCTCCTTATTTCTCTATAGACTCATCAAACCAGTTCACATGACAATCACATGATGTTCAGTTTGATATTATGTAAGCCCACATTAGTCTCACTGTTTAACACAAACACTGCAGTCACTTCACTCAAACTGCATAGTAAATTTAAGAAGTGACTTTACTAGAATAAGAATACATAATATTTCTGAAGAAAAGATGCACTGAAGCATGGCAGAAAATACTGTTTTGACATTTCAGCAGAAAAGTGTAAAAAGGATTTTTAACAGTGGTATTTACTTTTATATATTAGGGCATATTAGGGCTGACATTTTTCCTATTTTTCCTATTCTGGCATTGAAAAGGTAGACAGACTGGATTCCACATGATCATATTTTGTATGTTTATAAAATGATTTAAAACAGTTTAAGGGAATACATTCAATGTAATTACATTAGTTGATGGTCGTTCATGAATGATTCAGAGAGTCTTTATTGTGTCTCTTCTTTTCCATTTATTTGTCCTTTTATCACATGAATCAAATAGATTGTAATAGATCAAACATTATGTATTCATTTTGACAGTAATGTTGTAATGATTATGGGAGTCACATGACAAGACCTAACGATCAGAAGATAATTTAATCTTAATTCGTCCCTATCTGCATTGTTATATTTTAACTAGCGGAACTATAGTAAAACATTAGTGTATATTTTTAGTGTGTTTATGCTACTGTTATGTTTTTTGTTCATTTTCATCAACAAATTGCATAACTTCATCGTTTAGTATTCATTTGTATTTGATTTGTTCATATTAATGGACACGTTTCAAAGTTAAATCACCAAAATGATCCGATCTTTCCATCACTAAATTAAACTCGGAGACTGAAACCTCTAAAAAATATTTTCACGTTTGTATTTTTTTCATAAAGATGAAACATACGTCACCGCTACAGCTTAACGTGACGCATGTGCATGACGCAAGAGGGGCGTGGTAATAATCATTCCAACATGGCGACTCCCGTGTCGGTTGTGGACGATGCAGAAGACTACTCGTTTTTGCCGCTTATACACGACATCATCAAATGGTAAGTGTATTTACGTTACAGAGAAGAAGTCACATGAATGTGTGTAATGCGAATAAAAAAAAATCTATAACGCTAGACATATACAAACTCGTAGTGCGTTTTATTCCCACAGCGTGGACAAAGACAACCAGGATGTACACCAGGAGCTGAACAAGTTGCGGACGCGGATCCAGGACACGCGGGAGCAGATCTTGGCCATGCCGGGCATCGACCTGAGCTCTGAGGTGCAGCAGCACAAACTCCGCACCCTGAGAGAGCAAGTGCGCACCAAGAACCAACTGTTACAGAAGTACAAGGGCTTGTGCATGTTCGACATCCCTAAAGCCTCGTGATGCCCACGCATCACCTTCAAGAACTTTTGGACTATGAAAGGAGACATGGAGATCGCACTGAACTTTTGGTCTGTTTTGTGTTCGCTTTCTTACGATAAAATCACTTCTGCCATGTTAACCCATGCTTTTTATCTTGCTTATATAATAAACAGTGCTGGTTCATTCATTAGTAGTGCTCAATTCTAGAGAAGCAGAGCGATTCCACCTGAACAACAGACTTGCTACGGGTTCTCCTTTAGCATTAATGTGAAAAGTGGCATGTGAAATACTGGCTAAAACAACGCTGGGAAAATTCTCCTGGCCTGGGACCATTATATGGAATATTCTTTTACATGAGATGGAAATTATTTTAGTGACTGTGTGTGTGTGTGTGTATATATATATATATATATATATATATTTATATATATATATATATATAGATATATATATATATATATATATATATATAGATAGAGAGAGAGATGGAGAGAGAGATAGGGAGAGAGAGAGAGAGAGAGAGAGGAGAGAGAGAGAGAGAGAGAGATAGAGATATATGCGTATATATAGATAGATAGATAGATAGATATATATATATATGTGTGTGTGTGTGTGTGTGTGAGAGAGATTGTGCACACAAAACATACGTATGTATGTGAAAGCGTGTATTTATTACAACCCCCCCCCCCCAATCAAAAGAAGGATACATTTTATATTTATTTTTGTTTAAAAACATTTACTGACATATAAAGAATAAATACGACTTTACAAGGATTTGTTCAAAAACAAAATTTGCGCTCAGTTATTTTACAAACTATAAAAATATGTAAACAGGTGATTCCACTGTAGCCTTGCGACCCGCGTCTTTTCCTTACTCTATAGAGTCTATTTAACCTCTTTCTAAATAACAAAAAGAGCAGACGGAACAAGCACGAGAAGTATACCGAGTCCACCAAGTGGAGAACAAGAGGACCGAACCCAGTCGACACCCTGATAACTGGATTCCCACGGGCTTAAAGAAGCGGTCGGTCCCTGGGTTTTTGGCCGTGCGCATCTGCACTTCGACCGTGCGACCGAAGCGCACTGATTTCATCTCAAATTAGATTGCAGCGTCCGGCTTAGCTGATCACACACCTGTCCTTGCCGTGGGCACCACCGACGGCCTTTTCTTTGATGTACATGAGGTCGGAGTGCACGCTGGGGCGGCGCGCGAAAGGCGCAACCACACCGTACGCGTCGCAGTCTTTGGGCTTCTTGACCCTGAAGGACTTACGGTGCAACATGTCGCAGTACTGCGCCGATACCTTGCGGTGCAAGTCAGGGCTCATCTCGTTGGGCAACTTGGCCATGGCGAAGAGCCGGCGGAACATCAGGTCCACGTTGGTGTTGCGCTTGGCGGAGATCTCGAAGTAGGCACATTGCTCGTCCCCGGCCACGAGCTGCTCGATCTCCTCCCGCGCTACCTCGCGCTGGAGCTCGCGGTCGCCTTTATTCCCGCAGATCACAAGCGGCACGTCCATGTTCTCCTTAGTCTTGTTCTTTAGGCAGGATTTGGTCTCGTAGATCTGGCGCTTCAGGCGTTGCACTTCGTGAAAAGATTCGCGGTTGTCGAGGCTGAAGACCAGGACGAAGACGTCACCTGAGGATCATGGACGAGAAAGAATAATCTATCAGATTTAATGATGAGATTTAACATTATACCTTACTGACGTGTACATTTTATAGTGTACATTAGGTTTTAAAAATTACAGAAAACAGTTAAAGTGTGTTAGACGAATAGTAGCAGTAAATTAAGAAAATATGGTGAACAAAATGGAAAATTCAGTAACAAAACTGTCTATCAGATCTATCTTTTCAACTTCGCATTAAAGATTGAGAGAGAGAGAGAGAGAGAGAGAGAGAGAGAGAGAGAGAGAGAACATAAAACAGGTAATAACTTCTACCTGTCAGTATAGAAAGTCTTCTCATTGCGGGAAACGGATGATTCCCCGATGTGTCCAGAATATCCAGTTGATAAACGTCTCCTCTGATGCTGTACAGTTTTCTGTGGAAGTCCTCTATGGTCGGCGTGTACTGGTCATCAAACCTTCCGCTGAGGAACCGCGACACTATAGCCGACTTCCCGACTTTAGTCGAGCCCAAAATAACCATCCTGTAGCAGTTCTTTGCCGGGATGTCAAACTCGTTCTCTGATGGAGACATTTTTTTAATCATGGCTGTGGATTACAGGATCTCTGACCGCGCAAAATCACCAGCTGGAGGAAAATTCTATCGCTTCTGAAACGTGCGTACTGAAGTGTGTAGCCGGTGTAACGGAGTCTGACTGGACCTTATATACTGTATACACACACGCGCGAGCGCGCGGCACTCAGACCACCTCCTCTCGCGCGCGTCACGCCCGCACGCTGCGCGCGCGCTGTTCGCTGGCCAAGTTTTGGTTGCTTCGGTTGTGAGATGAAACGTCCCTGAGCGCAATGACAAACACTACACTGTTCTAGTTTAGGTGGTCATCATTAGCATTCATTTACATCTATCAAATTGGCATTCGCCGGCACTTGGTTAGAACTGTTCAGTAAGAAAACCAACCAGGGAGCTGCACCTGCACCACAGCACTCCTAAAACTCGTCCTGAAACAGTTCAGCTTCATGAGCAATGATGACGGACTTTGTCGTTGGTTCTACACAGAAACCACACGAGCAAATAGTGAGTACAGTCCTCACAGTATTCTTAAATCATATGTAGCATGTGATCTGGTTCGGAAAGGTACAAATGTACTTGAGCCTAATGAAGCATAATAAAGGGTCATGTTTTGACAGCATCATCCACACGGGGTCGCACATGTCAGCTCGAGTCAGGTGGCAGGCTCATGGCTCTATGGCTCTACACACACACACACACACACACACACACACACACACACACACACACACACACACACACACACACACACACACACACACACACTCTTTCCAGCATTTTGAACTCATTTTATTTCACACATTCCAGTATATAATCTTATTGTTTTCTTTAATCAACTCTATAGTCTATGATTATATCAAAACGAAAATCTTAAATGCACATCTCTAAACACTTAAATGGCCAAAGGTTTGTGGATACCTGATATTTACATTCATATGTGTATCTTTGCCAAATTGTTGAGAAATAGTCCAGCTTATTATTCTAAAGCATTTCATTTCCCAAAGGCTGAAGCTATGCTAGAGCTATGAGAGGTTATGCTGCTTCATAACGGTAAATAAGTTCAAAACTGTGTGGCTGTTTCTGTTTTTTTTTTTTTTTTTTTTTTTTTTACAATTGCTAAACATCAATACACAAGCTTTATCTTATTTGATATCTGAATATCTTATATGATTTGAACAATCTCTACCAATGCAAATTACAGTAAACATCCGCTTACCAACTTCCATTCACGCTGAGCAAAAATGTGTGTGTTATTATTTATGGTGAATGTTTAACATATTCATATATTTGGTCTGATATATGGTTCTTTAATACAGTTAGTGTTCTGCAGTAAATTGTGCTAATTATAAATATAACAAGACGAGGGGGTTAGATGTTAAATGTCTGAGATTTTATTGGAATTGTTTTTTTTTTCTTTATTGTGTGTTTCTAGGAACAATGCAAACCAGTTTCTGATGTAAAGATCGTTCAACTGAAATGTTTACTGATACTTGATAATGATATTTTGTAGGAAAAGTCTGTTTTTGTTTCACTCGTGTTTTTACTGTAGCCAATACTGTAATGTAATAATGTAAAGGCAGTGTTTCTTAGAAACCAGAAAACAAAACTACTAAATAAAATGACTGCTAACCTAAAATAATGAAAAAAATTTGCAAAAATTAAGATTTAACGCTGATGAGATTTAACATTATACCTTACTGACGTGTACATTTTATAGTGTACATTAGGTTTTAAAAATTACAGAAAACAGTTAAAGTGTGTTAGACGAATAGTAGCAGTAAATTAAGAAAATATGGTGAACAAAATGGAAAATTCAGTAACAAAACTGTCAGCTTGTGATCATGTGCATCCCCGCTCAACGTCTGGTAATTCAATTCATTGTATAGTTGTGTGAACTAACAAACAGTGACAGACACATTGGATGCCTGGGTACAAAACAACAATTAGTGCTTTTTCATCTAAGTACACCTGAATGACCAGGGCTGAATTCCTTCCAGGGCATCACTGTGGAGTTTCACCTGTTCTTCCTTTGTTTATGGGAGAATGTATAATCTCTGTGTTATGTGGTTTCTGCCCCATGGGCAAAATAAATGAGGGTGTTTCCATTTAAGGATTCTAAAATAAATGTTGTGGTAGCCATGGCCCAGCTGTCATCCCCATTATCTCATATAGCAGGTGCCATATGAGTTATACAAATGCATTTTTCAGATTCCACACAAAACATCCAACTTCTTCCCAAACCATCTTCCCAACATTCCCAAATATCAAATTCCAAAGAAGAAAAAGAAAGTCTGTTAATTAAATGAAGAAGGTTAAAGCTACTTTATTCAAGGTGGAGGTGGGGTTACATCAAGGATCGTCTCTGAGCCCTTTCCTGTTAGCAGTTGTGATGTACAGACGAGGACAGACAGGTGTCTCCATGGACTATGATGTTTGTGGATGATCATATGATTTATGGTGAAAGTAGGGAGAAGGTTGAGAAGAGTCTGGAGAGGTGTAGGTATGTGCGTGAGAGAAGGAGAATGACAGTCAGTAGGAGTAAGACGGAGTACATGTGTGTGAATGAGAGGGAAGGCAGTGGAATGGTGCGGTTGCAGGGAGAAGAGTTGGTGAAAGCGGATGAGTTTAAGTACCTGGAAAGTGATGGAGAGTGTGTTAGAGAAGTGAAGAAAATAGTGCAGGGAGGGTGGAGTGGATGGAGAAGTGTTGCAGGAGTGATTTGTGATAGAAAGGTATCTGTAAGAGTGAAAGGGAAAGTTTACATGACTGGTGAGTGTTGTAAAGGTGTTGAGACAGGGGAGTTGTGTAAAAGACAGGTGACCGAGCTGGAAGGTGGCAGAGTTGAAGATGTTGCGTTTTTCATTGGGAGTGACAAGGATGTACAGGATTAGAAATGAATTTATTACGAGGGAGCGTGCAGGTAGGTGATAGAGCAGTGATCGAGATGTTTTGGACATGTGCATAGGTGTCAAGTAACAAAGTGCAAATACTTCGTTACCTTACTTAAGAAGAAATTTTGGGTATCTATTCTTCACTGGAATAATTATTTTTAGCCAACTTTTTACTTCTACTGCTTACATTTTCATGCAATTATCTGTATTTTCTACTTCTTATATTTTAAAAATAGCTTTGTTATTCCTATTTCATTTCAGCTAGTCATCATTCAAAAAAAAAACCCTATCCAGATAAATTGCACCATCCGGATAGAGTGCCTGTGATTTTGGTTGGATGAAGAGTATAAACAAATACCATTTGGACACCCTATTGGTTTGTACGTGATCCATAGCAACTGCACACAAATCATGTTAGACTCCAGAAAGGACATGAAACCAATAATTTTACTTAGGTAAAAAACCCTAGTATATATACTTTTTAAAAAACATAGTATCTATACTTTTACCTGAGGAATGAATTTGAATACTTTTGACATCAATGGGCATGTGCAGGTACATGGGGTATATTAGTAAAAGAATGCTGAGGTCCCATGCAGGAGGAAAAGAAGAAGGACAAGGAGGAGTTTTATGAATGTGGTGAGGGAAGACATGCAGGTAGCTGTAGATGTAGAGGACAGGGCAGTAAGGAGAAGGATGATTCACTCTAAGTGGGGTGGAATTTGTCCTGCGGGTCTGTTGTAGACCAGACCCACAAAACAAGTCCAGACAGACGTACAATAAAGAGTGAAATTTGCATTAAATGTACTTCTGTAAACTGAGCTCAATTACTTTGATAGAGATTCACACATTCACTTGCACTGCTATTTGGGTATATCTATTAAAAGGCAATGTGCAGCATAAAAGCACAAATCTCTACTTCATTTCAATACGATTATGCCTCTAACAATTTCTAACTAAAACAATTAGCATAAAATTAAACTGAAACATTATAAACATTTCTTTCATCACTGTGAGAAAAACTCTCAAAGTCAAAAAAAAAATGTAGACAACAGTCCTGCAAGTCAGACCTGAAAAGACCTGGTTACCAAATGAAGGGGCATTATGTGTACACGTGTGTATATGGGGTTGTATTTAAGCAGTGAGAATGAAATTGAGATTTCAGAAAAATAGAAAAATGTAACACATACACTACTGATATTATATTTAACATTTGTTGCTTTGTACAGTGTGTTGCAGGCGAGTTTCTCCTCTCAGCATAGCACAGCAAACATCATGGTTTACTGTCATTTAATTGTATTCACACATTTGTTAAGACATTAAACACGTACCATCAATAAAATAAACCATAATGATTCTTAGGGCAACTGTATATCTGTCCTGAAAATTTCAACGACTAGTCCTAATGAACAAGAGTGCGCTAATTTAATGTGAAATGTTCTCTGCACTGAGTTCCCTAGCAACTAAATCTATCATTGCACACAAGACTCATTTCAGGCACTGTGCAGAATGACAGAAAAACAATAGAATGATAATGCGCTGCCTGGCCAAAAGACATTACTGGAATGAAATTTGTAGATACTTTAGAGCCTGTGATTGTATCTTCATTGCAGACATTAATATCAATTAGCTGGCAAAACTTTTTTTAAACAAAGATTCTGATTTCTACACACATCAGAATACTGTGTTTCAAATGATTGGTTTGCATCATTCAAAACTAACAAGTAAGGATATTGCTGATATTACTAAAATGGAATTACTGTTCAATACATTATTGAAAGCTTTCTTTTAGTAAACTTGTGTGGAGAAATGTGACAGGACAAAAAAATCTTGATTGCTTTAGATAGTTTTAAAACACTTGGTGATACTAACAAATTAACAATAGGCTTTTGGCTATGATTAGAGCTTTTCTACACAAAGCAATGAGAATTGACAGGATTGGAACTATCCATGTGGCTGGTTAGTGACAATGATTTGTTAAAAACTATTTCCTGGACTGATTTCTGGAACACAGGGAATCATTTCCCTACTGAGAATAACCACAATAAAAGTAGTTTTGGACTGGTTTGGCTCTCAATATACTCAATAAAAGACCTTGACCAAAAATAACTGCCACTCTGGTTGTTAATAAAATGGCTTTATGACTGTAGGAAACTCTTTTGATTTAATTGCAATTTCATGCTTAGCCTTTAGGGGGAGATTGACAGGACTAGTTAGTCCTGTTGTCTCTTTGACATCACAGTGGTTCTGCTTCTGCTTAAAAGCCAGAACACCAGGCAGTCCATGATCTTGCTTTAACATCCAACCAACCGAGTCAAATTCTTTATAGAACTCAAGCCTTCAAGAAGCAATGCATTATAACATCCATCACTGGAACATCCATACTGATAATCCACACTCCTCAACTAGTTGGAGACGTGAAAGGCATCAGTGCACCCAACTTCTCGTTAAAGTTTTGTGGCACAAGCTCTCCGCGCCCTTACTCTGTAACAGGAGTCACCCGTCTTCAAGGACTATTAGAGCTCATCTGTAGCTATACTTGCCTACACTTCTTTTCAGTGAATGAATGCTATAAATATAATGCAATGAAATACAACTGTCCCCACGCAGGGTACTGCATTCACACCACTCAATTACTTAGAACAGATGTTTTTCCTTTTGCTGTATTGATACATTTCTTTACATTTGTACTCAGTATTATATACTATTCTTTTTGTTCCCTGATTTATGAGATTTATCCCATAGTTTCCCACAGATATTAGGGAGATATACAAAACTGAATGAAGCCACCATTTCTCAGCCTTCCTCTGATCTATGATTGGAGATTTTTATACAGATTCTATGTAGAGATTTATGTTTAAATCAAGTGAAATCAAATGTGAAATGCTGTGAAATACTGTGACAGTTTTGCATAAAACATTTCATTCATTCATCTTCTACCGCTTTATCCGATCTTCCCTCGGGTCACGGGGAGTCTGTGCCTATCTCAGGCGTCTATGGCATTAAGGCAGGATACACCCTGGATGGAATGCCAACCCATCGCAGGGCACACACACACATTCACGCACACATTCATACACTAGGGACAATTTTCCAAGTTGCCAATCAACCTACCGTGCATGTTTTTGGACCGGGGGAAACCGGAGAACCCGGGGAAAAATCCCCTGAGGCACGGGGAGAACATGCAAACTCCACACACACATTCCCGAGACGGGAATCGAACCCGGATCCTGGCGGTGTGAGGCGAACGTGCTAACCACTAAGCCACCGTGCCCCCGCATAAAACATTTAATCAATTTAATTTTGCATTTAATCAGAACCTGATAAACTCAACTATGGTGGCACTGTAATGAATGGACATTCCGTGCAACCCAGGTGAGGATGAGGTTCCCTTTTTACTCTGGTTTCTCGTCTCACCATTTTTTCCACCACTGGCTCACGCATTAGGGATAAATTTACAGGGACTTGGTTTATACAATTAAAATTTCTATTTGTATTCCTATGACTACTGTACAGATGCTTTATGATAATGTCAACTGTAAAAATGCAATACAATTAACTTGATCTCAATTATGTATTCAGTTTCGGTCACAATTTTGTGTCAAGCCACTCTTGAACAACACACAGTGTCAGAGGCGTCTCTCCTGGGCTATAGACAAAAAGGACTGGACTGCTCCTGAGTTGTCCAAAGTTATGTTCTACTATGAAATAAAATTTTGCATTTCCTTTGGAAATCAGGGTCCCAAAGTCTGGAGGAAGAGATGAGAGACACAGAATCCACGTTGTTTGAGGTCCAGTTTAAAGTTTGCACAATTATTGATGGTTTGGAGTGCCATGTCCTTTGCCAATGTGTTTTCTGAGGTCCTAGGTAGTCGTAGACCAGGAAGTATTAAAGCACTCCATGCTTCCTGATGCTGACCAACTTTATGGAGATGCAGATTACATTTTCCAACAGGACTGGATATCTGCACACAGTGCCAAAGCTACCAGTGCCTGGTGTAAGGACCATGATATCCCTGTCTTAATTGGCCAGCAAACTCACCTGAACTTAAGCCCATAGAAAATCTATGGGGTATTGTAAAGAAGAAGATGCAATATGATGGACCCAACAATGCAGAAGAACTGAAGGCAACTATCAGAGCACCTGGGCTCTCACAACACCTGAGCAGACTGACTGACTGACTCAATGCCATGCTGCATTGCTGCAGTAATTCAGGCAAAAGGAGCCCGAACTAAGTATTGAGTGCTGTACAAGCTCATACTTTTCATGTTCATACTTTTCAGTTTGCTAAGATTTTTTGTATTGGTCTTAAGTAATATTCCAATATTCTGAGATACTGAATTTGGAATTTTCATTAGTTGTTATAATCATCAATAGTAATTATCAATAGTAATAGTTATAATCATCAAAATTAAAAGAAATAAACATTTCTATATTTAATCAGCCTATGTGTAATGAATGAATATAATATACAAGTTTCACTTTTTGAATGGATTTTTGGAATTTTTGAATATAATTATATGACCAGCACCTGTACTCTTTCACTTAGGAGTAAATAGATGACATTTTTGTCTTGGGCAATTCCAGTATTATGGTTATGACATACTCTCTGAGAGAATGTGTATTTCTTACCAATACACTGATCTTTTTTATATTTTATCAAACCAATGTTGATAGAATTTAAATATCAGAATAATATTAGTCTAGACTTTATTTTTACAATAGAAAACTACAGTATTTAGTATTTACAGTAAACTACGCAACTACAATATTTAGCAGACACCCTTATCCAGGGCAATGATTTAGGTCTCCATCTAAGGAAAACTTCGTTCATGTAGGGTAGATACAAACTTAAGTACACAATAAGCATGGACAGCTAAGGTTTTGTTTTTGTTTTTGTTTTTTTATATGGATTCCTGGACAGTGAGAGGAAAGAAGTGTTAGGATAGGTGTTGTTGGAAGAGGTGTGTCTTCAATCGATGTTTGAAGGTAGACAGTGGTAGCCTTGAGTTTTATCTCTTCCCCTGAGAGACGGTGGAACCAGGCGAGCAGTGCTGGACGCTCTCAGGCAGCGAAGTGCGGTACAGGAGGTGATGAGCTTTCTGAGGTATAAAGGTGCAGATCCATTTTTGGCTTTCTAGGCGAGCATCAGTGTTTTGAATCTGATGCGTGCAGCTACAGGAAGCCAGTGGAGCGAGCGCAGCAGTGGGGTGGTGTGAGAAAATTTGCAGGTTGAACATGAGTCGCGCTTCTGCATTTTAAATCATTTGCAGTGGACGAATGGTGTTCTGAGGTAGACCTGCCAGCAGAGAGTTACAGTAGTCCAGTTTCGAGAACCAGGACCTGAGCAGCCTGTGTGGATAGAAATGGTCGACTCCTTCTGATGTTGTAGAGAAGGTGAGGACAAGAGCGAGTAACGTTAGAAATATGGGAAGAGAAAGATAATTGATTGTCCATCGTTACCCCGAGATTGTGAGCAGTGGTGGAGGGAGAAAGTAGAGAGTTGTGGAGAGTTATGCTGAGATCCTGACCAGTAGATGAATCGCCAGGGATCACCAGCAGTTCGGTTTTCTTTGGGTTGAGTTTGAGCTGATGAACGCCTATCATGAAGCAATGTCAGATAGACAGGCTGATATTCCCAGCGTATGCTGTTGTATCTGATGGAGGGAAGGAGAAGATGAGTTGAGTGTCATCAGCATAGCAGTGGTAGTCAAATCCATGAGAAGAGATGACTTCAGAGAGAGAGAGAGAGAGTATAGAGTGAGAAAAGAAGAGGACCAAGTACTGAGCCTTGTGGGACACCAGTGGTGAGTCTGCGTGGGGTGGATGTACATCCTCTCCATGATACCTGAAATGATTGACCTTCCAGGTAGGAGGAAAACCAATCCATGCAGCTCCAGAGATACCAAGACTCCTGAGGGTAGCCAACATTGTCTTGTGGTTCACGGTACCAAAAGCTGCTGAAACTAAAAACTAGCTAAAACTAGCATCCGGATGTGGGCTCAAGTAACACTGAAGCTGTGATGAAGTTAATGAGATAATGAAGTGACTAATTAAATAAGGATTAAGATTAGTGATAAACACCTGTGAACAATTACAATCACTAAAGGAAAGAGAAACAGAGAAACAACTTACAGCCAAGTAAGATAATGAAATCAACTAAAAAATAAAAGACATTAAGAATTAGCAGCTTCATTTATTACCAACCAGTGTGACATTATTTATGTCATATGTGTACAAAAAGCTCTTTTAAGTTTTTAAGTGTTGTGCTTAAAGTTACCATAATGGAGATCGGACTCTTGTGCCACGACATTTAAAAAATAGTTTTTCTCTGGCTTTCATTTGTTTTGTTTCATTTATTAGTTGGTCGGATGAGGCTGGCTGTATGCATGTGATGTCCAATTCAAGCTGGTCTAAATCACTGATTTTACTCAATGTTTAATCTCTGATGATGATCTGATAATGATACAGAAACATCCTGGCACATGCCATGTACAAAAATGTTTTGAACTACAGCAGAATTTCAGTAAATCAGGTCATTAGGTTAAAGGACCAAGTGTCAACAAAAAACACTTAATTACAATTTTTCTTGACTGCTTGTTTTATAACAAATGTTCTTTAGAAATATACTTATAACAATCAGAAAAAAACTAAGGTTAAAAACTTAACAGTCAAAAGCTCAACTATAGAAACCAGGAATCCTTTAAATGGTAACGTCAAACAAAACATTTTCAATAAAATATAAATGTTTAAGTCTTAAAGATGTTTTGTGGCTATATGACAGAAATAATGTCAGACTGTAATAAGTGAAGCTTATAACAGTAATGCTGTTTTTCGAATTGTTTATTTAGTTTTAAATAATATGATTGAGTTTAAGGCTGTGGCTGTAGGTCAGTAAAGGTTTTGTTTCTTGATCTTTCCTTCAGTGATTCTGCTTATTAACAACACGTGTTCCTCAGCGTTTGAATTCAATCATTTGTTTTCATTCACTCAAGTCAAGTGGACTATACTAGTAAACTAATGTAATGTATAGTAAATGAGGTTGTGATTTCAGACACAGTCACTGAGTAATGATTCTGAATGTTATTAACTACTGTAGGCGGCTTTCTCAAAAACAACTAAATTACTCAGAATGCACTGTTTTATACGCAGAATCAGCTGGTACCCATATCGGTCTACAGTATCTCTAATAGCATCGGTAATTACAGTCAATTTACTCACCATTCTGTATTAATATGATGTGTTATTAAAGTGTACACACACACACACACACACCATATGCCCAACCACACACCCAGAAGTAATTCAGTATGGTTAATTATATAAAAATAATGTTTTAGCATTTTATTTTCTTAGTTTAAATAGTTTCACTATAAATGGAACCATGAATTCTGCTATGTACCAAAAATTTGTGAAATAGTTATATGTATTAACTGTAATTATTATGACATAAACTTTTAAATTAGTAGTTCTAAGCTTTAAAAAAGATGGTTATGAACTGTAATTATTACAATAACCAACATCAATTTAACCAAGTTTATGGCAGCTACAGCTGCTAGTTTACTATAAAATTTGGTATCCGTTGTTGTATCCAAAGATACGTCTCTTGATTATTCTGGATGTTTGTGAGGTCTTGCTGAGACGTACACTGAAATCGGTCATACACATAAAATTTTACCATTTCCAGTTATATAGTCGCGAGCATCAGGAAAGCGTGTTCAGTGAAACAATAACAGCAATTCTTATTATGTCACAGATTAAGGCGACAGCATATCAAACCGCTAATATTTAATAATATAACCACTAATATAACCGCTAATATAACCACTAATATTTAAATTTGTTTGATGATCTGAAACATTCTAGTGTGACAAAAAGGCAAAAAATTGGAAATCAGGAACGGGAGCTAAGCCATTTAGGGCTTTGTTAGTAAGTAACAGTAGTTTATAGTCGATTATAAACGTAACAGGTAGGCAGTGGAGGGATGAGATTGGGGTTAGATGGTATTTACTACTGAGAACCTACTGAATTCTGGACTAACTGTAGCTTGTTTATTAATGATACTGAACAACCACCTTGTAATTCATTACAATATTCCAGGCTGATGGTCATGAATGCATAGACAAGTTTCTCTGCATATATAGATGATGTTTCTTATTTTATCAATGTTTCTAAGATGGAAGAAGGCTGATTTTGTGATGTGTGAGAGAGAGAAGTTTCAAAAGATAAGATGCTGTCTAAAATAACTACCAAATCTTATACTGTAGAACTAGTAGTTACAGTACATCCTATAAATAAGTTTAAATGCTGGAGGTTCTGTGAATTGGTCTTTGGGCCGATGAGCAAAATCTGTCTTATCAGTGTTTAATAATAGAAAGTTACAAGTCATCCAATCTTTTAAATCTTTAAACACACTCATATATCCTAGCCAATGTTTCTTCTGGTTTCGCTGATATGTACAGCCGAGTTATCATCAGCATAGAAATGGAAATCCCATGCCTTCTAATGATATTTTTCATCTTTTCCAAAACAACTGCTTACATAACACGCATTACAGGATATTTAAATACCAAATACACACATGACTAGCGTATGGCTGGCCTGGCTCAGTGATGTGTTATAAGTTGGTTCACTAGTTTTCTGTTCTGGGTTTTCGTGAATTGTTTCACATTTCTTACATTTAAACTAAAGTGAAAAGTGATGCATTATCGGTTCCTGATGATGACGACAGCACGCACAAGCTTTTGTTTATGAAATCATATTAATTGATGAAGTCTTGCTGATGCAGAAATATACTAAAACAGAGATCCTGGATAAAGGACAATGTGATCATGATGAACCAGTGTGCAATGTACAAAGCAGCCGGCCATAAAATGAGCAGCTTTGTGCACTCAGCCATGATCTAGCACTTGCTGTGCACTGGAAAAATCTGATTTGTTGACTTTCCATAGATGGCACATAGGAAATGTCTCTTCAGGATCTGTGACACTTAACATTTGTTGAGTAATGTTCGCTAAAACATCATGTCCAGACAAATGATCCATGTGACATTTCCCATAAATTGAGTTATTCCTAATTAAACAGAATCTACTAACTAACCAAGCACTTTATTGGCTCCCAGAAAACATATATATCATGCACTAGTTTGTTATAATTGGAATTAGGCAAGACAACATATATATTTTTATTAGAATAGACTGTGAATTTATTTACCCAAACAAACAACTGATTTACAAAGAAATAAATAATCTTACATCAGTTCTCTGAACAAACAGCAACTTTCTGCCTTTAACAGATTCTCAACATGTTCACAGTCCCAGCAAATGTATAACTTAGCTGAATAATAAAAATGCACAACAAATGCAGAACAATTAATAATATAAAATTCACACATTTTTATGGCTCTTGTTGTTTTTCCTCTAAAACACCTGGAAAATGACTCTTCTAAATGCCAAAGGTTTGCCTGAACACGGAAACCTTTGCCTGAAACCTAGAGATAAACAAATGGTGACATTTTGAACTGAAGTCCACCTGCAGATTCACTGCCATTTCTGTATGAACAGGCACATTTAGGGTGTGGGGAGTCTGGGGCTCCGCTGTGATCCTCAGGCAAACACACTCCAGGGTTATTTGTGTTTGAGGCCCAGGCTCCTTTGCTGATAGATTTTCTCCGTGAATGGTCTGCAAATTCAACAGAATAAACACAGACAGGGAGGGCGGAGGTCATAAATCTTCAGTTCTGTATTGTACCAACCTGCTCCTGGCACGGAGTGATTCGTATGTGCAAACACGGGACACAAGCACAAACTAAACCCCACACAAGCACTGGAACTGAAACCTCCCCAGATGCATATTCGCTATTCACACTCTGTAGATCATGAAGGTGTTATTCAAAATTAAAACAATTCGCAGTTTAACAAAGAACCTATAAGGCTATAATAAAAAACCTTATCAGCTTCCCAATGTCACAAGAAGAGCATCTCATTATTCTGAGAAAACTTCTAAAATAATACAGAAATATAGAAAAACCACAACAGTATCCAAAAATCGAATGCAATGAACACACTTTATAGCACATAAATACATACACACGCAGTGGAACCTCAGTTCACGAATGTACCAGTATATGAGCAATTCAGCTTACAAGTTGGGATTTGTAAAAGAAAAATAATAATTATAATTGCTCGCCTGGAACTGAGTATCCAAATTTACATTACTTCTTATAGTGAAATTTGTTCCAGCATACAAGCTATGTATCGGAATGAATAATACTTAAGCCAAGGTACCACGGTACCAATAAAAACATATAGAAATCTAATTAATTATTGTTTATTTTTGATAATTTACAAAATGCAATGTGAGCGAGTAAAATAAAAAAACACATTAAATCAATATTTGGTGTTATACATTTTGCCTTGAAACCCAGTCATGAACTGAAACAAACAGCTGTGTAGGAGGCTTTAAACTGGGTGAGGAAGAGACAAACCCTGCTACCAAGGTGAGATTGTGAAAGACAGTTTCATGTCAAGGCAAGACTGAGCACAGCAACAAGACACAAGGTAGTTATACTGCATCAGCAAGGTCTCTCCCAGACAAAGATTTCAAAGCAGACTGGGGTTTCAAGACGTTTCAAGAATCGGGTAATGTTGAGGATCGTAGACGCAGTGGTCGGCCAAGGAAACTTAGTGCAGCAGATGAAAGACACAGCAAACATATTACCCTTCAAAATCAGAAGATGATCAGCAGCAACTACATTTACATTTACATTTACATTTGCGGTATTTAGCAGGCGCCCTTATCCAGGGCGACGTACAGGAGTACAAGTAGTGGAAGTGATGGCACAACCCCCACAGAACCCTGATCTCAGCATCATCAAGTGTGTGTGGGATTACATGAAGAAGAGATAGAAGGATGTAAGAATGTCTACATCCACAGAGATGGAACAACCTACTAGCCGAGTTCCTTCAAAAACTGTGGGCAAGTTTACCTAGAAGAATTACTGCAGTTTTGATGGCAAAGGGTTTTCACACCAAATATTGATTCGATTTAGTTTTCCCTTTATATATATATATATATATATATATATATATATATATATATATATATATATCATATATATATATATATATATATATATTATTATTATTTTTTTTTAATCATGACAGAAAGAAACAGACTGCAAGTTTAACCGAAGTAAATTTTTTGGCCACAATCTGAGGTAAGTTTATTAGCAGATCACCTGCCTCTTTGCTAATGTGTCATATTTGTTTGAATCACAAAAGTACTTATGTTAATCTATTTTAGAGTCTCTGAATATACCTTTCCTGTTTTCCCAATAAACCAGTACAATATGAGGTGCGTTATTAGCTACTGAATGAATAAATGGGAAATATCTGAATAAATTAGTGAGTAAAATATTTTATACATCACCCTTCATAAGCGATGGCCACTCTGTAGCACAATGCCACCAGCACAGTGAGGAGAACTCCTACAAGACTGGCATTCCTATCACAGACACACAAAGACAAACATCAGCCATAGCATTCACTTTGTGTAGTTCCTCAATACCTCAGAAGTTTGTATTGTATATAGCAGAGGAACACTACAGTAAACAGTGCTCTTGACCCATTTCACCATGAACACCATAGACTTTTATTACAGGTCAGACCACTACTTCAGAGATGTTCAGAAGCCACTGAGGTGGTCAGGAACATCAATGATGGAGAACAATGACCTAATAAACAACTTGTTAAATGGTGTTGCCCCTCAGGGTGTTTGAGACCAAGGAGATGGTGATGGACTACAAAAAAGCTCCATTATAGTCATGGGTCAGTGTCTGGAGCTCTGACACTTTGCCAACAACCTGGACTGGAAGATACATTCAGATGCTGTGTAGAGAATATGGATGGGAAAAAATATATACTTTTTTTTTTTATATTTGCTGTAAGATAAAGAGAAGAGCTTCTACAGAACATGAGACGCAACAAGCTCAACATACTGATCAAGAAGGTTGACTAAGGCAGCTCACTAGACAGATTTTATATATATATATATATATATATATATATATATATATATATATATATATCTATTATATATATATATATATATATATATATATATATATATATAAAATCATTTAAACCTGTATTCACTATACAAACAAATACAATCCAAGATTGAACAAATTTCATACAAGAATACTGTGTACATTTTCAGTTTATCACTTCGGGGCAAGTTTCCTTTTTGGGGCATAATTTGAAATTGTGCAGACCTTTTTTTTTGCAATAAAAAACATGTCTTGTCCACAAACAATTATGCACTGAAATACCAGGGCAGCGAGATTATGAGTCACTGTTTTAAACAGAACAACAGCACGTGTCGAGCTGAGCAACAGATGATCGTGTGCTTTTCTCAAGCTGTTGTTCGCTTCCTTTAGAGGACAGCCGTCAATCACATGTACTGTAGAGAGCCAAAGCCCCAGATCCTCACACCCATATTATATCCAGAGCACTTTATAAAACCTTGGTGAAAAAAGGTTGGTTCGAGTATTAACACCCCTTATGATCCATAGTACAACGCTTAAACACTAAGCTACATCCCCCTGCCATCTCCAATCTAGCCTGGTGAATTTTTTCTATTTAACTTTGTTGTTGTAAAATCAGATTTTATATAAAATATGACACAGAAAGTGTGCTTACATTGAGCACTGTAATCAGTTTAAAAGTACAATCTGAATTAAAAACACTCCATGTAAACACATCAATCTGAATAAACATGGTCCATGTAAACACCTCAATCTGAATTAAAAACACTCCATGTAAGCACATCAATCTGAATAAACACGCTCCATGTAAACACCTCAATCTGAATAAACATGGTCCATGTAAACACATCAATCTGAATAAAAACGCTCCATGTAAACACATCAATCTGAATAAACATGGTCCATGTAAACACCTCAATCTGAATAAACACGCTCCATTTAAACACTTCAATCTGAATAAACACGCTCCATGTAAACACCTCAATCTGAATAAACATGGTCCATGTAAACACCATCTGAATAAAAATCTGTAAACACATCAATCTGAATAAACATGGTCCATGTAAACACCTCAATCTGAATAAAAACGCTCCATGTAAACACATCAATCTTAATAAACATGGTCCATGTAAACACCTCAATCTGAATTAAAAACACTCCATGTAAACACATCAATCTGAATAAACACGCTCCATTTAAACATTTCAATCTGAATAAACACGCTCCATGTAAACACCTCAATCTGAATAAACACGCTCCATGTAAACACCTCAATCTGAATAAACATGGTCCATGTAAACACCTCAATCTGAATTAAAAACGTCCCACTTTCGTTCTTTCGAAGACATAAATTCCTATACCAGTCCACACAAACGTGCGAATGACTGGCTGGTTTCACTTGTGTGAAAAATTTGTTTCCATTCATTAAATTCCAGCAATACAACCTGCTCCCAGCAATCCGTACTAATGACCTTCATCCACACACTTCTGCTTTTCGGAGGATAGAATTTTTTTTTGAGGCTTTCTTTAGAGATTCACCGCCACAAAGCTCACCTTCCTGTGCACGTATTTTGCTCATACCTCACAACTGTAGTATGTCTACACATTATACAGAAGTATGTGTCTACAAATGTATATATATATATATATATATATATATATATATAGAGAGAGAGAGAGAGAGAGAAAGAGAGATAGATAAATAGATAGATACAAAATAAAATCACCAAGATTCACAAAATCTTTCAATCTTAATGACTTTAAGCGCAGTCACACAACGCATGTATATATCATGAATCATACTGGATTTTTTCTGTAAATGTAGGCCAAACACTTTGCAGTTATGTTCCTGCTGCACAAAACATCATTCTAATTATCTAAATTACATACAGATCATTTTGATATAATTATCCAATCTAGCTTTGTTTAGTCAAGCATTAATTGCAAACTGCAATGAGTCATATGAATGATATGGAACAGTCAGATCACCGAATGTTTTCTCAGCCATTACAATGCAAATTGATACAGAATATTTAGAGGCTGAGGGTACAAAGAATATTACAGTAAAAGCTCTGAAATATTTAATCATACAGAGTTTATCACCTTTGTCCTGTCTGAGAAGAACCTTTTTTCTATGTACACAGGGAGCATTCTGTGTGAAACTGATTTAAACTTGTTTCTCATTTGCTTGTTTCCATTGTATTAAGATCGACTAATCAATGAACTAACAGCTAAGGATCGAGTTAAGTGGAAGCCATCTAAAAGATTTTTGGATCATTAGGAAGAATTTATGGTTCGATTAAAACAAAAGCAGTTTTCATTTTATGAGAAGCCCCAGCCCCTTCCACATTGCTGACCATTGTTCACTTTCAGGTAGAGCTGGTAGATTAATCGTCATTTAATTCGAGTTTATGGTTTATATGTCGATGTTGAAAAAAGAAAATGAATTTCATGATTTCACTGTTTCTCCACCTTCCACACATTAAACTTGCGAAATACAACATGTCAGTGCGTTCTGACAAATCCGAAGATCTGGTTTCATCAGTTGTATGGAAATGGCTCAGATGTTCAACAAGGCAAAGGCAGCTGTAAAATGTGTCTGTAGAACCTCAAACAGAACCACATTGTTAATTGGGGAGGTGTTTGTGGCGCTGCTCGATAAAGAAGACAGCGGCAAACACCAAAACAGTTAAAAACAGCTGACATTTTCCCCAAGCTATCGTAAATCGAAATTGGTAAAAAAAAAAAAAAAAAAAAAAAAAAAAAAGAGATTCAATTTATATTATATATCACCCAGCTCCACTGTCAGGGCATAGAAAAAAATGCACTGATCTATCAGGTATCTAGTGTGAATCAAGTCCATTATATTTCAGTCTTGATGTCTCAGTTCCACCATTTTCCTGTCTGTGTAAGACAGATTTTGTTGTCTGATAAAAATTGGCTTTGAGAACATCTTTGGTGAAAAATGAAAGTAGGTTAATTGACTGAAAGCCTGCTGCTTAGACACACACACACACACACACACACACACACAGTGTACTGAGTGATCAGAATGAATAATTACATTAAACACAGTAGGACAGAAGGACCAATGGTCCACTGAGAACCGTGTGACTCAGAGAGAGGAGCACAAAACTCATATGGGCAGGCCATGATCCAAATAACATCACGCTAACAGATTTTTAATATGTTTGGTAAAGAAGTTTATATCTAATAAATCTGATGTTGCTCAAAGGAACTTAAACATCCTTTTGGTTTTCTGACGCATGAACATCGTTTTGATAGAAAAGTATAAAAAAAAGGTATGCAGAGAATAAAAGAGGCCACAGGAGCAGGTCTGGAAGACCAGTCGCTCCAGCAACAGCTGCCTAGCAACCAAGCCAGGAAGTTGCTTTTTAGATGTTTTTTTTTCTTTTACAGTTACCATCGCAACCACATGTAGATACGTGATCCATGTCCACTAAGGCAGAAAGTTGAGAGTGATAAAAACATTAAGCTCCCGTGGAACTGACATGCATCTGACTTGCTTCTGTCACATCATTAGCATCATTTAATTTTCAGCCCTATAATGCTGTTTTATTTAGATAAATACAGACATTTATTGGCATCAGTCAACATTAAATCATTTTCAATTTGGTGTTTAGAAATAATTAACATTTTGACAGAAATCAGTATTCTGTGTGAAGTTAATCAGAGTTTGCTCCTGCTCTAACAAAGAAGAAAACTATGAGCACACTATGCAAGATCACAATGCGAGAGGGAAACAGAACCCCATGAACATAATACTTCAACCTTCCAGAGGTTATAAGCCTTGGTAGGAACAGACCTAATAATTAAGCAGCTCATGGTTGTTTTTTTATTGATAATAGTAAACCCTGGAATAATCATCATTTTTATCATTAAAAATAAGAATTATTAGTCATTAAGTCCAAATTTGATCATTTCAGTGACATTTTACTGAGGAATAAATATAATGAGAATTACAGTTAAAAGTGTGCATTTAGGTGAGTTTCTTTTTCCCTAAACAGCAAGGCTTTTGAGGCTGAAGTACTGAAGCACAGTCACAACTGATCAGAACATTTTGATATGAGAATATGTATAGTTTCAATGATTTTATCTTTGGATTTATTAATCTTGAACCTCCAGAATCATGTTATTCCACTAGAAACACATCATTATTTAACCAGAACTAAAACTGCTCAGAGCACCTGCTCTCAACCAGACACCCTGTAAATCGAATGTGACAAAGCATGGGGATGTTTTAGTGTTTCTGAAATCAGCAAACATGCAATAATATATTACAATATTTACTTTGTGGCTTATTCCTGTTACACTCTAGAAATAACTGAAAGCTTTGTTGGACTTGCTTTTAGAACCTACTACAAATCTGGAAAGAGCTGCTGCAGGTCAAAGAGGAACACACGATTCATATATATTCTTTATAATTTCTTGTAAAGAATGGGATCTCATGGAACAAAACATCAAAATCTTGGGTTCATGGACAGGAAACTGCCCAAACCTTAATCCCATTACGATTCAAAACCTTCAAGAAGTCAATCTTCAAGAGATAATATAAAAATGGTCGAACTGAAATCTTCAATGCAACACATTTATTTACGACATCCTTTCTTTACTCGGATATATATATTATATATATATATATATATATATATATATATATATATAAATAAAATTAACTCATGACAATTATGTGATTAATTGCGATTAAATAATTTAATAGATTGACAGCCCTGGGTATTGTCAGTAAAACCCTTTAACACCTGCTTGTAATTAGGGCTCTTGCTATCCAATATTTTAGCAATCAAGTATTACTTGATAAATCTGATAGGAAGTACTTTTTCTTTATAAAAGATTAATACGAAATATATTTTAGTATTTTAGTAAAATTTGCAGGTTTATTGCATACATTGCAAACAAGAAAACTGTGCAAAACAATCTGTGAAACCTAAGCCCATTTAGTGCATTTAATTGCCGTATTACATCAAAATGTATCCTGAATTCTATGAAAGTCACCATACAAAAAAAATGCCAAATTCAAAATTTTTTTTCTTGCAATAAAACTTCATTTTGTAAACATCCAACATTTCTGGTGTATCTATCGATAACAGTGTTGTCCACCTGACGTTTGATGTTTGAAGCTGTCGGTGAAAGAACCCTCCTCTGCTTCATCCGTCTTAGAGCTGATAGTTAAGCAGAATTCTTTCCAGGAATCGGAGGTTTAGTTTGGTACCGTGATACACGGAATTGCGAGAACAAAAGATGGAATTCGACAATTCTTTGATTATAAAAGTAAATAAATAAATAATCGAGTTACAACCCTACTTGTTATTATACCTCAGTATACCAGAGTAACATCTCACAAAAAAGATCTAACCACACTGAAGCCTCAGATTTTGTGAAAATTATTATGTATCCACAGCTGTGAATAGTGTCTGTTACAGAACAATGGTAAAACATTTTTTTTACAAACTTAATCTCATTAGACTCACATTAAGGCCAGGCCTAGGTAGTTGGCAGTGCTTCCCCAGTACATTGGATTATCCATGAGGTTAAAAGGGAAGCCTGTCACCTTCTGCTCCATCAGAATGCCAAAGTAATCTCCTGTTAGAATAAATGAGAAAAAATATTCAGACTTTCTCCTGTAACACAAGAATTCTCACTGCATCAGAAGAAAATCACTTCATTTCACACACACACGCAAACACACACAAACACACAGCCATTTATCTTTTACATGAAATACTTCATAAAAATGTCAAGTCAGAACTGTGTGTGTGATCAATATGCATAGCTTCTGTTCCGCAATTCACTTTACAAATTTGGGATTTTTCCAAAAAGGCATGTTAACTGCAGAAATAACATTCATTGTATCGATGGACAAAATGGCTCCTGCATGCAATGATCATTAATACTGTAAACTCGAGCAGAAAGTGAGAATGTGAGCGGGTCTCATCACGAGCTGATGAATAAATTGCATGATCTGTACCTGAAGATCATTTTACCTACCGAGGAAAGTTCCAGTAAAGCCCAGTGCCCAGAAGCTACTCAGAACCAACAGTGAGCCGACTAGCACTAGAGCTGTGCCCATGTAATAAACCTGCACTCTGTCCAGGAGATCCATCTTTGGTTGGCCTTCCATCGCTACTGTAAAACTAGCAGAGAAAACAGTATTTATAGCAGTTAATAGCCAAAGTTAAATTTACATTTACGGCATTTGGCAGACGCCCTTATCCAGGGCCTACTAGTGGTAACTTGGTGGTGGTGGGGATTGAACCCGTGACCTTCCGATCCAGAGGCCAACACCTTAACCACTGGGCTACCACGTCCCAAATTGAATTAGTAAAAATATCACAAAGTTCCAGATGATAATACATTACATTCCCCAAGCAGTGGTGGTCCAGTGGTTAGGGCTCTGGGTTAGTGATCATATGATTGGGGGTTAAAGTTCCAGTACCACCAAGCTGCCACCCTTGAACCGTTGAGCCAGCCACTTAAATCGATCTGCTCTGGGGGTATCATAGCATGACTGACACTTTGCTCTGACCCCAGAGTCCTGACAAGCTGGGATAAGCGAAAATTGGGGTGGGTAGCTCAGCGGTTAAGGTGATGGCCGGTGGTTCGAGCCCTGGTATCACCAAGCTGCCATTCTTGGGTCCTTGAGAAAGGCCCATAATCCATCTGTGTTCCAAGTGTATTATGCCTGACCACAGCTTCCAAACAAGGTGGGTTATACGAAGAAACAATTTGCTGTATGTATATGTAATAAATAAAGGTTATTCTATTCTATTGTCCACCTCAGAAGGAACACTTACGGTGCTATATAATAAGGATTACAAGGGTTTCTTGCATTGACATAGCATCTCCAACTACCAAGGAAGACCAGTGGTGGATGAAGTAAAAGGAAAGATACAGGTTAAAGATAAACGTTAAATATTAACTTGAGAAAAAGGCAAAAGTGCTTCCTTTAAACTTTCACTTGAGTAAAAGTACTAAACTGTTTGCCTTCAAATGTATTTAGTATCAAAATTACAAGGATTTATTATGGCTATAATGTTCCGATTATAATTTCTGTCACAAAAGGAAATATAATTTTT
The DNA here is from genome assembly GCA_030449085.1 of Kryptopterus vitreolus. Taxonomy (NCBI): domain Eukaryota; kingdom Metazoa; phylum Chordata; class Actinopteri; order Siluriformes; family Siluridae; genus Kryptopterus; species Kryptopterus vitreolus. Next base: position 5,701,668 of record JACRUU010000015.1, on the reverse strand, counting down.
GATTAATAATCTCAGTTTATGTGAACAGACTCAAAGGTTACTGTTAACACACCAACCTACAGTATTAATAAAGTGATACTAATGACTCGAATGTATTCAAATTAACATGTGCCCAAAAGCTTATTACTCTCTAAATATTCTGTTTGCTGTTGAGCAGAGAATAATGTGTGATGCTACCGATAACCAGCTTTTGGAATAGTGGAAATAAAATAAATCTTCTCTTTATTGTGATTGTATCACTATTTGGACATCACTATGAATAAGGGCATCTGCTAAATGCTGTAAATGTAAATTGTGTTAGTTGAAAGAAAATCTACTTTTTTTCACACATCATTACAACTTAACACTAGTAAATATACAGGGATGTTGCACTTATTTCTGTTCAACAGAAATGGCAACAGTTATACTGATATTGTACCTTGAACATCAAGAAGACAATAAACAAATTCTTTAACCAACTTTATAAATACATTTAGTACTATTTATTATAATTATTTATTAGCATTATTTGTAATAGTTTATCATAGTCTTTATTCTTTTCATTCGTATTACTTATTGACCAGTTGAATAGATAATAGGAATATAGAGACAGACAAATGGTATACATTAACTTCCATCTTATATTGCATTATAAATATACATAAAATATAAACATACACACACACACACACACAGTCAACCACTGAAAAAATCATGGTTCACAGTTGGCGGCTGCAGTTGTTCAGAGTTCCCTTAAAATCAAACTAATAATTGTGCATGGAAACCGAATATCCTCAGAATTTATTTTTACTTTATAAGTGGAAATTGCGTTTTAACATTCATTGTTGTTGAGTATACCCATACATTTATGTATTTTTATTACAGTATATTTTTATAATTTTAAATTACTGTAATTACACTATATACAAAAAAAGTACACCCAAGAAAATGTGCATGCATGAATAACAATACATATAAGGGTAATATCAGTATCTTACACCCTGGCAGTCAACCACAGGGTGGCATTAGAACCCAGAGAGCTTATTTTACTTTACTATCCGTACTAATTAATGACTAATTTATTATTCTGCCTGCTGAATGTATTGTTAAATGTTACAGCGTACCAACTAAAACTATGTAATAAATATTGTTAATTTATAATCAAATGAAAGAAAGGCATGTGTTTACTCAACCATCATGCTTCTGCATGGATAGGCGGAGCATGTGAAAGTTGGGGGACAGTACAGACTTTATTATACGGAACTTTATTATAAAAATGAGACTAGCATTATAAAATTTGGTGTGAAATAATCGGAATCAAATCACTGCCTGCTGCTGCTTCTCCAGCATAAATCTGCTTATTACTGCTGGTCCAAAATCTGTATTTTACACAGTAATTTAAAATGATGAGCATGGCTGCCTCTAGATCTGCTGGGCGCAGCTCTAGGAAACGTATTTGCATGCGCACATGGAGATAATATTTATTAATGCTTTTAATTAATTTTTAAAATAAATAAATTAAAGTAATATAATAAATACATTACAAAATTACAAAAAAAGGCAGTTTATGTTTAGTAGTCCATAACCAATACTTTATCAGGATGGTTCGTCCTGAGATGTGTTGGTTGTTGCTAGGCGACACTTTGGTTAAAATCTATTCTTGGTTGGTCTTGCTTGTTGGTTGATCTTTTTAAATGAATCCAAGTTGGATTATCCAAGGGAAGTGTATATCATGGCCTTACCCTGGAGATGCTTCACCATCCGCCTTTGTCTATACGAGATTGTAATTCCAACAGCATTTTAGCATTTATTCATGCATTTAAATCAGTTATATCAAGACAAAAATAAAACAATATTTTCATAATGTTAATGTAAAGAGATATGAATAAAAAAATAAATAAAAGTATTAATTTCGTTTGAGCAAAAAAAAATATTTTCTTATTTGTTTCTATATTCCTATTGGTTTAACAAAATATGATTATTGAGAATAATTTATTTGTATTTGCAGAATGTGCGAGAGCAAACGCTAACAAACAACTACACAATACCATATTGACATAACAACCGTAAATTAAAATACACAAAGGAGAAGTGATCTGGACAGAACAGACTAAGATCCCAGGAGCCTGTCGAGCATGACATCATATGTCTGAGCATATTGTCCCACAGAGACTCGCTGCTATAAATAACTTCAGAGCATCATCTTTCTATAATATACTGAAATCCCACATTCATCAAGAGACTTTTGAGTTTAGTCTTTTACAGAATTCATCTAATGACAAATGAAAATAGAAAATCTTTTGCACGTACAAATGAAATGGAATTACACTGAGATGTGGAAAAATTATGGCACCTTTAACATTTTGTCGCACAAGTGATTTCTGTAGATCTTAATGAGATTTCTGCATCTGTCTATAGGTAGAACAGTTTACTCATGAAGAGTACGACTGCATGTTTAACACAATAATCCCCACTCAGCTACAGGACATGCTTGGACAGATGAGTATTCCTGATTCCACCTGAAGGTGGGTCACACATTTCCTGGCTATCAGCAACCGGAGAACATGGGAAGACATGACTCTGCATCCCAGACAATCAGCACTAGCTCTAGTCACATATGTAAAGCTACTTAAACTTGCACAAAACACCACCCTCAGTGAGCTCCTCTGTGAAGAGGATGAGTCTATCTACAGGTGGGAAATCATACATTTGGTTACTTGGAGAAAACAGTGGAGAAGGTGATGGACTTGAAGAACTGAATCTCACCTGCCCTGTCAGACTGTGTGACTATTTTGTTCTTCGTCTTTCTTGGGTGCTCAATGTTTGCATCATTATCTTGTTGGCGGACACATTAGCTGAGACTGAGCTTCCTGATTCTGGGCATTGGCTTGTAAGAGATATAATTGTGCGCTGCACAGACTTAAACCTCCTCCATGTTCCACGATACCGGCCATCTTTTTTTTTTCCTTTCTTTTCTTTTCCATGAAAGTTCTCCAAGCCTGTTCCCAAGAAAACTTCAGATTTGTGTTTTTGTTTGCCAGAAAGTCAATCCACAAGTCAAGCCAAGATGTGGATGTCACCATGGTTACATAGAGTAATTACATTATTTAATCACTTCCAGGTAGCTCAAACCAATTTGGGAATTTCCCCTCAACATATAGCAAGGGTTTCCACCCACTCACACAATGCTTTTTGGTTTCCTTACCTTTATGTGTAAACTCTACACACTAGAATTTATGCAGTACTCAATCCAGACCAACAACTGCTCACATACTACCCCCCCCCCACCCCCATGTACTTTTCAAGATTGTGTGCCAGTACCTATCATCTATGTACAAATCTGACCTATGATAACAATGCTCAGTTTTTTTTGTTTTTTTTTTTAAAGGGAAAAAGAAAGTATTTTTGATCATATGTAAATGCAACAGATAATGTGTGTGTGTGTGTGTGTGTGTGTGTGTTTATTACCACTTACACATTAAATAAATGGAATATATTTTCCTCTGTTAATTTCTTTAACTCCCAAATCTGCTCACGTCTTATACAAATACAAATGACTTTTCCCATCTACTGTATGCTGAATTATGTATATTGAGCTCAACAGCTGCCCTGTCATGGAAATTGTTTCACATGTTTTATTTATTTATTTTTTAAAAGGCTTTTAATGATTATTTATTAATGTCTCAATCATTTGTTAACTTGAACAAAACTTTTATATCAGGGAATAATTTAACCTTTTTTCACAAATTTCAATGACGCTAATTTTAGATGCACAAAAAAATTCAACTGGTATCATCCCACATGACTCATTATGCAAATTATGTATTCCAGAAATTATGTAAATCATATAATATGTCCAACAGTCTTTGGATCTCACTGTAGCTAAATACATATGGGAGTTTTTAGAGTGACATCAAACTTCTGTACAAATCTCAACAGATCTCATTTAAAAATTATTCTCCAACCTCAGTGGCAGCTCATTTTCTTTTTTCTCTCTTAAACTATCTAGTCATCTGTAAATATTTCTAAGAAAGTTATATAATTCCAAACATGCTAAAGGGGGTTTAGGATTGTGACAGTGGTAGCTCTGTATCTGGGGCTTCAATGTGCTCACATTTCAACATTCAATCCAAAGGTGTTTAACTCAGACACAAGTGAAAATTTATTCACACTATTTTTATTATCCATTCATTTCTGTTACACTGTGAAGTTTTGTTCCTTAAAAATCTGACAACTGTACATTTATTCGGTTTACAAGTTTGATTGCTATGCGAGTATCTGTATTACCTGTGACTGCGGTATACATTGAGAAGCAGAATGACAGCACCCACGCTGTAGCAGGCCACATACGGGCTTTTGAATATTCGAGTCAGTCCTCGTGTCCTGTGTTCCCATCTGGCAACCTACAATATGAAAGCAATGGATTATTAACACTAACTTTGATATTATAGTTCTACACTGTGTAAAAAATGTACCTGAAATGCTAAAAAATATTCTTAATGTTTTAATATTTATTCCAATTAATGAATTTATTACACAAGAAAAGACAAAGTATTTTGACCCCTTAGGACTTGTGCAATTATCACATACAGGTTGTTCATGTTGCTTCAAAGTACAGTAGTAAGTCATTCTGGTCCAATCTACACATTACTAAAATACTGAAATAACGAAGTTTCTGTGATTTATATTAGAGAAAACTAGACTGCAGTTGAAAATAACAGCAGTCACTTACAAACTTGGATGTTTTATGTTGTCAATCCTGATATACAGTAATTACAAACAAACAAACAAGATAAAATAATAAATTGGAAAAAACACATAATTAAAACATTCAGAATAGAATAGCCTTTATTTGTCACATACACATTACATCAAAGTGAAATTGTTTCTTTGCATATCCCAGCTTGTTTCGAAGCTGGGGTCAGAGCACAAAATCAGCCATGATACGGTGCTCCTGAGCAAGGGGTCAATGACCAAAGACTGGCACCTTGGCGATACTGGGGCTTGAAGCTTCAAATCAGTAGCCCAGCACCTTAACCACTGGGTGGTACAGCTGGGTTTACATTACAGCTGTAAGGTTTAGAGATTAAGTCTTTATAGGTGTAGAGTTTATATGCATACATAATATATATATTCTCCCCAAACTGCTGCCACAAAGTTATAAGCACAGAATTGTATAGAATGTCTGTGTGGTGAAGCTTTCCTATTCCCCTTCACTGAAACAACTAAGCACACAATCATCATGAAGCACAATGCAAAGTCCATGAAGACACATTTCCTACGTTTTGTTCTTGCCTGAAAGTGTCAAGTTTACATTTTCTGCATTACATTACGCAAGGTTCAATGCCTTAAACACCAAGCTTCCACCACTATAAAAGCATGGCAGGTATATACATCCTTATATAGGTCACTGTACAGTTATCTCAGTTATACTGAGCATTTGAGGATTAAGGGGTTCAACTTTCCAACAAATTTAAGAACTGAAAGGATAGTTAGGAACTATCAAGAAACAAATCTTGAATAATAGTTGACACGTTTGGTGAAATCAAAATGTAAAAATACAACAGTAGAACTCTTGGTTATGATTAATAGTGAAAGTAAGAGCATTTGATAAAGCAAATTGGGACTAAACAGCTGTATAGCCACTGTAAAACCACTTATCATAGAGGCTAATAGAAGAAAAAAGCTTTGCTAGGGAGAAAAAAGATTGGAATTGTAATTGTAGAAGGTGTAGTCTCATATGTAGTTCATATTTCCCCATATTTCCTCTTTTCCAGAGTCACGTGCTTACCATCCAAGTTTGTGGGGGCAGTGCTATGATCTGGGGTGGCTGCAGTTGGTCAGGTCTAGATTCACAACATTACGCGCCCAAAGAATGAGGTAAGATGACTACCTGAATATATTGAATGACCAGGTTATTCCATCAATGAAAATGGCGTGATTCATCTGGCTCACTTTGTGTCAGAGTGGTGCAGAGAGACATAATTTTCACACATTTGTGCCAGAGCAGGTCAGATGACTGTAACTGATTATTGAAAGTGATTTAAAAAAAAAGATAAACACCTACCATCTGCCTCCCTCTACTGGATGAAAGACAAAAAGCTATGAATCTTGGTGTAGATCAGAACTGGACTTTTCATGGACGCACAAACCACAATCACATTATTATACAGACAAAATCTTTTCATATTTCACTTTTATATAATTCTGGTCATATTAATTTTCTTCTATATAATTATATGATGTGATATTTATATATTATATTTCCTCTATGCATTAGTGTTAGAGATTCTTCCTGTTGCTTCCTCCATAAGGCAGGTCACACATTTGCCTACAAGATCTTTATCCTCAGAGTAGAATGCCATTGCTCCCCAGTCAAAAAACAGGCTCACACGTTATTTATTTAGAGCGTTATTTATAAAAACTGCAGGCTAAAATGTAATTTCAAATGCACATCTTATAATACAAGCTTTTATGACTATTTTGTATAATTCTGCATGATAAATAAAGGTCTGTCCAGTTCCAATTATTTCTTCTTTAATCTTCTGCACATTAGCAGTTACAGTTACACAGTCTGTGATGAACTCACCACATTCCAGAAGAATGGGTTGAAGATGATGGTGGTAACTGCTATCAGGAAGCTGCGCTCTGACAAATCAATGTTCTTCGTGATTTCAAACAACACAGACATGTCTGCCTGAAATCAATCATAACCAGAAGGGAACATCAATCCATTGGTGTGTCTCAAAGCAGCATCATACAATCATTCGCTGTCATACAAACACTCAATGAATCATTTTAGATTCTCATTAGGAAAGTATCTCCATGACAAGTGAAGTTCAATGGCTTTAGAATTTATTAGGAATTATACTTTAACCAGCTAATGAATTAGTGAATATTAAAACTGATCCAGCCACATTCGTGATGACAGCACAAAAACTGCCCCAGAATAAAATTTCATGCAAAGAAATTATTAATAGTTTACATGACCACATTTTTAATAGAATAAACAGTTCTAGATGTGAAAAGATTATCTGGCATTTTCAAAAGCACTTCCAAAAACGGGCTAAATGGACCAAAGGCTTGAAAAGTGCAGTCAGTAAAATCTTAACTGACATTAGTAATTTTAGAAGAATATCGGAGATTAAATCCATTCATCTAAAGTTGAATAAAAAGCTAACCAAAATAAATAACATGTTAATAAAAGTTAATCAAATTCTAAGTAAGCTTTAGTCATTGAATAATAACAGGTTTATAAGTGATGAGCTGCGTATCCATAGCTACGCTTAAGACTGCAAACCTCTAGTTGGCCCTTCACATAAAATTTGCACCCATAAACCTTCATCTGTAAACAACACACCGGTAAATCTGTACACCCTAAACCAATAAACCGGACACGTGTTGTCAAAGTCCCAGATACACACAGATCCTCTCAGCAGCTTCTCTGAAAGGAGTTATTTAGAATCATTGTCTTCAGAATGCGATCATTTCAGAAGATTTGATGTGTGCATTACCTTACTATAGTCCACTTTATCGAGCCCTTCGCAGCAGTCGTAATTAAACTCAGTGATCGCAGCGAATTTCATGAAAACCCTTTCACTGTCACTCCAAACCACTCAGGATCATAATCTACTCCCGCAGAAGGTAAAAGAATGTGTACAGGAAAATAATGTAACGTGTTAGTACCCTGTGCTGTTTCCCGGGCAGGCATGGCTCCTGAACTTTAACCTAATTCGGAAAGGAATTGTGGGTAACGGAGTTCCAGTTTATACCAGTGTGGTTTTCCTATTTCGTCAGCACCATACTAGCTGTGTGTGTGTGTGTGTGTGTGTGTGTGTGTGTGTGTGTGTGTGTGTGTGTGTGTGTGTGTGTGTGTGTGTGTGTGAGAGAGAGAGAGAGAAACCCTGTTATACAATAAAGATTCATAAAACTTCATGCATTGCAACTTTGGCCTTTACTACTGAACAAGCATCTACAGTATTGTTCAGATCATTTTCGCAGCCAGAGATGTAACTGATTAATCACCGACTTCAAACTAGATTTTCAGACACTTTTGTAACTAATTACAAGAGAGAGCTGCCAAAAACCATCAGCGACCAAAGATAAAGGTACTTAAAAGGTCTTACTAATCTGCTCAACCAATACAGGAGGTGTTTAGCTTAGCTTTGTCTGTTTAAGGTTGTGTGCTCAAATCTCAAGCCACATTGTCACTCATATTCAGTGTTCTAATTCAGTGAAAATGATGATGGCACAATCAAAAACATGTGACCTCTAAGGAGAGATATAAAGCCTCAGCTTATTTTTCCAAGTTTTCGAAATGTTCCAAATGTTTTGTTCCACATTTTCTCCCTCTTCTCATATATGACATGGTGGGCCAAATCAAATGTCAACACACAGCAATGCTGGCCCACAGGTCCTACTCTGGACATCTCCAGTTCAGAGAGTATGAGAATATCATGATGTCCTCTTCTCCCAATGCCCTTTCTTCAAGAGATGAACTGGTTCTCATGAGATGTCAGAGGGCTTAGTGATCACTTATTCTATCCCAGTAATTGGTAGAAGTACTTTATAGTGTGATACCGAAAGCAGGGGTTATGCCATTGATTTGAAAACCAGTGTATCATTGCTGCCAGAATGTGTTATGAAAGTGTTTGGCCAGATATGTATAGATGTCTGTATAGATGCTAACAGTTGATCGTGAAGTTATGGTAAATGCTTGAGTTAGTGCTATCAGTTCTGCTGCTTGTGCAGAGAAATTATCTGGGAGACGACCAGAAGCTACTACATCTAAACCAAAGGCACATCTATCTACATCTATCCTGCTCGTCTGTTATCTTCAATAACTTGTGACTTACAACCAAGAGAGGTGCAGAAGGAAGATCTTCAACCTCTTGAACTCCACTCTGACCATTTTTCCTTGTACCACATTCTTCAACTACCTTATCTGCCTGATAAATTAGATTCGTCAAAAGACACAGACCCATCTGCATCAGGATGAAACAATTATATGGGCTATCTGACATTGCTGTTTTGTTTTAAGCAACTTTGTGTGATTCCTGTTTTTAGTCTAACTTGTTGGTTCATTGTTTTGATCTGCTAGTTACGTTATATGCTGAGTGTATTCTTGTGCCATTGTCAAGCAAAATTGTCTATGGCAACATATAATCACTTTCACCAATACATGCACTAAGCACATTTTTACATTCGTCAATGGACCACACATTGTCTGGATGAATGATGTATTTCCGTGTCCAATCTTTCCAACATTGATTAAATTGATCATCAGACTACAAAGGGGTAGCTAAGTCCACCTTTCTTAGGAGTCGGAATACAATTTCTGCGGACATTTTAGGCTTGAGATTTTAGAAACAAAACCGATAACTACTGTTTTTGTTTTGCCCATAAGAAGAGTAGAGTAGTTTCTCCGACAGAATTCTCTGAGAGTAGTTTTTCTCTGACAGAAGTATAAACTGAAGAATAACGTTAACACACACTGCAAATGTTGTTAACCTTCCCTGCTTATACAGAGGACACTCCAAAACAAACAAAAAAACTTGTTGACTTGTTTAACAGAACAACCTAAGCAACTACCACAAGGTGAGCGTTACTCTATCCCAAAGGTCACCAACGTGGTTTCCCGCGGGCACCAGGTCGCCCCCAAGGACCACATGAGTAGCTCTCAGGCCTGTTCTAAAAACTCATCAGTGAGATGCATCTAAAATGTTAGTTAACTCATTGTGAACTCACAATAGTTAACTCACAATACTTATTGTGAGAAATCATCAGTGTCATTAATTATAATATATAACTAAAGGCAAATGTGTTATTTCAGAAGGGTGTGCATCAAACTGGTAGCCCTTTGTATGACTCAGTATCCATGAAGTAGCTCTCGTGTTCAAAAAGGTTGGTGACCCCTGCTCTATCCAAATAACCTCTACAGCCCTGTAAGTGCATGTGGTCATGTGGTCACATGTGGAGGATGGCCACATGTACTTACAGGTCTGTAGAAGTTCTTTGGATTGAGTAACACACCATGTGGTAGTTGCTTAGGTTGTGGGGGGAAAAAAACTTATGTGGCTTTGTCAGGTGAGAGAACTCTATCCGCGATACTTAGTATACTTAGATATCTTGATCTTCTACTGAAAGTCTCCTGGTCTTCAATGCACAAAATGTTTCCAACAATAGGTAGGATATTGTCCCTGCTGCTGGTCTATTAAAGTGCTGTGCTAATTGACAAGAAAATAATTGAAATAAAAATGCTTTTTTTTAATTGTTTTTGAAGCTGCATGAGACTATTCATGCCTTTATCCTGGCCATTAAACATGGTATCTAACAGAAATACTGATATGGGACTTAGTATGTGACAATCCAGCTTTCAGGTGAAGAGCACACACATGATAAGGTGTATAAGGTGTATTCTCTAACATGAATTCAAGCACAGAGTGAATTTCCACTTTAGTGCATCATGACAATTTAACCGTTTTCTGCACAAATTGTATGAAAAACAAAAAGATCCAGGGGAAAGTTCATAAAATAATATAAAATCATACAAACTCTTAACACAATAAAAATAATTTCATCTAATTTTACCATTTTATTAAATCATTGATTTTCTTTTATTTTAATGTAAACAAATATGATTTTCTGCAGTTGCACTCAGAGTGCTGCAAATCCATCAAATCCATGTCTAAAAAGCTTGCCTGCATTTTTCTGTTTATGCCTTGAATTGTGGCAGACTGGTAGCAGTGTGAACTGTTTAACTGATGTCTGGTTGCGGCCAATTTCTTGATTGAAAGTACTTTCTAAGACTTTCCAAATTGACTGGAGGAAAGTAAGGCCCAATGCGCTTTCTGTTCCACCATTTTCCATTCGCTGCAGAAGCACTGCCTGGTTTGGTAAACTTATATCGGAAGTGTTCCCCTCGTATCCACCTGAAAATATCAGAAAGTAAACATTATAGAATCTTTGATGGAAAAATAGGAACCTCAGTGTTTATAGCTATAAGATTTAAAGATTATTTAAAATGATAGTTGTGTGATGGGGAGGAAAGTGTAAAACATCCTGCAAAGTCTGCAATTTTCATTCTCAGTTTTCAGCCCTGATTGTTTTTTACTCTGGCATTACAAACAAAGTCCAGCAGTGAAGTTAGCTCTACCTACTGTAGTAAGTGAGATGAGTAGCTGCTTAAAGCACTTCAGTTGTCTTTTAGAGTGAATGAAGTTTACTGTGTTTCTTGTTGGGTACAGTAATGTTCAAAATGTATACTAATAATTATAAAATTATTCTGTCATGTCCCCTAGCCAGATCAACATATCAATAATGTTAAAATGTGTGGCACCTTTTCTTTTTCTACAAGAGATAACTGGGGTTCATGATTTTTTTTTGGGGGGGGGGGGGGTTGTTGAAGGCCATTTTCTGCCATTTTCATGCAACAGTGCATTAGCCAAAGTTTATCTTTAAAAATATTAATATAAAAATATTTATATACAAATATAAAAAGTGAATTTTCCCAAGGAATTGGACAAACAAAAAATCATTAGATTCATTAGATGATTAGAACGTTAACCAGATAAAGCAGGCAGAGCCCACAACAACACAAACACTACTGCTTAAGTGTTTTGTGTTTTCTCTTTTCCAGATCCTACATATCGAAGTAGATTAATCTGAACCTTCTATAAAGGTAAATTAAATTGATATAGGTCATATTTACAATGGGCTCTAACCTACTAGAAAGCTTTTTGGATTAAACATATGTACACTTATTTAGGTCAGCAGGACACAACTCATCTGCAATCTGCCATATAACCTGTAACAATGCAGACTAAATCTGGGACAGATACTGACATAACATTTCCTAAGTGCTCATTGTATATGTGTAGATACAAGATTCATGTTATGATATAAAATGTGTACTAGGTCTTACAGAGGTTTATCTTTGCGCTGAAATGGATTGTGGGCCATTAATGAAAGCACAGTGGAGTCATTTGCTAGGAGTCTGCCGGCTATCTGAATGACCCATTCATTTTGCTCATATGTCTGTAGGGGGAAAAAGAAAAACAATACAGACAATGAAGCCTTCAGGGAAAAAATAGTTAAACATTTCAATCAATTCATGATTCAATAACATACACTTCAGAATATGTGTGTGAGTGTGTGTGGTGTGTGTGTGTGTGTATGTGTATATATATATATATATATATATATCTATATATATATATATATATATATATATATATATATATATATATATATATATATATATATATATATATACTATATACAACATACACACACACACACACACACACACGAGTATCGCTTGATTGTGAAGTTTAAGAAAATACGTGATGTTAAAATATTTTTTAAATAAAAATCTGAA
>JACRUU010000015.1:5519310-5684310 GCA_030449085.1 Kryptopterus vitreolus | reverse complement strand
TCATGCTGTGGGGTTGTGTGGCCAGTGCAGGGACTGGGAATCTTGTTAAAGTTGAGGGTCGCATGGATTCCACTCAATATCAGCAGATTCTGAAGAACAATGTCCAGGAATCAGTGACAAAGTTGAAATTGCGCAGGGGCTGGATCTTTCAACAAGACAACGACCCTAAACACTGCTCAAAATCTACTAAGGCATTCATGCAGAGGAACAAGTACAACGTTCTGGAATGGCCATCTCAGTCCCCAGACCTGAATATTATTGAAAATTTGTGGTGTGATTTAAAGCGGGCTGTCCATGCTCGGAAACCATCAAACCTGACTGAACTGGACATGTTTTGTAAAGAAGAATGGTCCAAAATACCTTCTGCCAGAATCCAGACTCTAATTGGAAGCTATAGAAAGCGTTTAGAGGCTGTTATTTTTGCAAAAGGAGGATGCACAAAATATTGAGTTCTTTTTTCTTTGGTGTTGCCTAAATTTATGCACATGGCTAATTTTGCTTAAATAATTCTTGTACACTTTCCATAAATCATATAAACTTTATTTCACTTCTCAAATATCACTGTGTTTGTCTCCTATATGATACTATTTAATTGAAATTTCTTATCCAGACAACCAATGAGTTATAAAGGAAAATCATGAAAATTTAAAGGGGTGCCCAAACTTTTGCATACCACTGTATATATATATATATATATATATATATATATATATATATATATATATATATATATATATATATATATATATATATATATACATACATATATCATACATATACATATATACATATATACATATATACATATGTGTGTGTGTGTGTGTGTGTGATGGAGAGAGATTGCCTAATTTTGTCCTAACCTCCAAAAAGGCGAGACTGTGAATATATAAAAAAAATACAGTTAATGTTACCCCTTGAAATAAAAGCTGTAATAGACATTTACACTCCACTAATATATTGATTGTATATTGATTTCAAATAAATACAATGAAATAAAAAAATAAAAAGTGTACCGATTCTTAGACTTAGACTTAAGCGGTGAATTACATCTGACTCTTATTTATTAACAAATCTTATTGTTACCTGGAAGGCAGCAAACCACATCAGCCAGTCCAGTCTGTAGTGATAAGGTGAAATGAGGCAAGGTCTTCTATCTATTGCTCCAGGTTTGCACATGAATTCATACTCCTCCCACACAACACCCTCCCCAGAGTGTGTACGATTAAGTGTGCCCTGGAACACCACCTCTGTTCTCTCCTTAGTTATACTACAAAAAGAGAAACAACTTAACAATGTCTAACGCTTATTACAAATCTGGTATGAGTGATAAAATTAGGCAATGTGTAATGTTCTCAAGATAAATCAAATGAAATCATATAGTTGAGGAAGTGTGATGTATTCACACCTCCTAAAAACAAGAAAATAAGCCACACCTGCCAAAAGCCCCATAAGTGTTGACAATTCGGAGAGGGTCAAAAGAGGTGTTCATCACCTGCCTAGGGCTTAGAAGGTTGATGACCACAGGAACACTCAGATATGCAATTAAAACTCCAAAAGCCACATTAACCACTCGCCTAATGAGCATACCTTGGTAACAAAAATAGACACATAACTATTAATCTTTTAATGAAAAAAATTGAACCGATGCAGGATCACTGAAGTCCCAATGGCCAAACAAACAAATACAACCTACTGAGAGAAGAAACTTGCAAACTTACACACACCTTTAGTGGGTGTTTGTCGTGCTGTATCCTCATTCTGCATCTTCTGTAGGGTCTGATTAGTTTTTTGACTGGACCGAAACAGAAATGCTAACGCTGCATCATCAAAACAAGCTAAACTTGGTACTATAGTTAGCCAGTTCAGAAAACTAAGATTCCCACTGATGATAAGAACTACCTAAAAAAACAAATGCATACACAAACAGATAGTTATTCTAATTCAGTGTAATTAATAATCTGATTTACATCACTTGAGAAAGATTTATAATAAAAAATGCCTGTGTCCAATTTTAAGGATGTTTAACAAAAAAAAAATCCTGAAGCCAATGTCTCTTTAAGAGTTAAAGAAGATCATAGCACATTTACTCAAGTCTCATTCAAGTCTAAATGATGATTATAAATCGTTCAGGGGTTATTATTCTTGAACATTGTAGCCCATAATAAGATGAGGTAAGATTAAAGTTAGTCTTAAAAATATTTCCCCCACAACTCCCTAATACCCTAGATTAATCATGGACACCCAGGATCAGTTAATTCATTCATATTACTCTTATGACACATATGCTTCCTATCATTTGTAAATTTCTCTTGGGGATGAATAAAGTATCTATCTATTTAACCATCTTCAGTAGCTGCGACAGAAGCTCCTGCATGTTTTTGCCAATCACTATTTGATAGTTGGAAAAGCCCCCAAAAACAACAGGCAGAACTCTATCATCAGCTCTGTGTGTGTATGTACTATATTTATCAGACCATATTTATTTCACATTTCCTTAAATTAACAGCTTATGATTTAGAGCTGACTTGTGCATGTGTGTAAATGTTTGTGCATACTGATCACCTGGAAGAGGATTTGCAGAATTCCATTTACCATGCACATGCGTCTGCCCATAAAAGTAAAGAAAGGCACGATAAGTTCAATAAAGTGATTACTCATGGTCTCAAACCGATGGAACCACCAGGGAGAGTGATGCAAAAAGTATGAGATGGGGTTTGGAACAGGCTGCGTCTGTGTGGAGAGAGAAAAAAGAAAGTATACAGTGGAAGTTGGTTGTTGGTTGCAGGTTGAAAATCAGACTAATTACAGTTATGCTCATACATAATATTGTTCGACAATAAATGGCTTCAGCCAACCACTAACCAAGAGTAAAAGAAACATTTTTGTGTTGTTATTCATATTCTCTGAAAATAGCCGAGAAATCATTCTGAATCAAGTCTGCCAGGGTATGTACATTTATGAGCACAACTGTATATACACTGTAGAGCTTATGATATTCAGTGCTGTCATATGTTAATGTTATTTCTTTATGATTGAATAATGCAGAAAGATTTTTAAACATAAATATCTATTTTTTAAAACCACAAAACATTTGCATTGTGAGTAGATTGTGAAATTAATTATTTAAAAAAAAAACCCAATGTGTTATAAAATTAACAGAATTTACAGGCCTGTCTCAAGTATTTGATATGTTTACTATAAACGCGTTTATTATCTTTCACTTATAGTAACATATCTGAATGCAATCAAAAAGTATGTCAAGTTTTCTGACTATAAACCTACACTGTTCACTATACATCTGCTCAAATACTGGAGAATTTGTTTTAGTCAAAACTCAATCACACAGCAGGAAGCCTAAAGAATTATCAAAATAATTCAAGATACAGTTCTTTCTGTAAAGATCCTAGGCTCTGGTAGTAGAAGCCATTAACAATAGCTGGACAATAGCTCCTGAAGCTGAGCTTCATATACGCCTGTGCAAATTACTGAAAGCTATTACTAAAATATAAGCAAGATATGTGAAATCATAATTCCAAACGGGAGATCATTCCAAGAAAACCACTGCCCCGGAATCTCAGAAATGACAAGTGTGGAATTTTTTTTCATCAGCAGTTACTCTAAAGTGATCCGTGTTGAGCAAAAGATGGATAGAGCCACATATTGTACATGTAATTCTAATTGAAAACAACATTTTACATTCAGAGTTTCATCATGTAATAGGTTAAGAGCATCACTGCACCAAGTTTACACAGGAGTGACATGTACCTCATAATGATAGTCCATGCAGGTCAGGTCCCTCCAGCAACGATCTCCTCTGATCTTGATCAAACCCTAAAAAAGATTAAACAACTTCACCTCAAATAAACAGTATACACATTACCACTACCTGCTCTACACGCCACTGTGGAGAAATTTTTTAACACACTATATAGAAATAATACCGGCGTAATGGCTCACAATTGATCCCTGATCGGTATGACTCAAGACTCATGGTTTAGTACACAAGTGACCTTAAGATAATTAAAAATAATAATAATAATAATACTCCTATATATATATATATATATATATAATTTTTAATGATCATAGAATGAAAGAATTTTTTACCTGTCTATATTGTTTTTTAAGTAATTTCATAATTACACAAAGCCATGTGTACACAGCCATGTGATCGCGTGAACGTGTTAATCAGGCAACACCTAGAGGAGGTTCAAAAGAACGTTTAAAATGCCTTGTGCATTATTCATTATTATTGTATGGAAGCATTTCTTGCTGTAACTTTTCTCATTATAAATGGAAAGCAAATTATTTGTCTCCTCTCCCTTTTTTGCTGATCAAACCCTGTAATGTGATTTGTAATAGAATTACTTGACGAATCATTACAGCCCTAATACTTTTCAAGTTTTTAATACTCTAATCAACATGGGCATGGACAAATGGAAACTTTAGGTAAATGTATTATTATTATCAGTGAAACCAAAATCAACATGGAGCAAATTTGAACATAGTTTCTAATTACGTAAATCATCAGGACACCAAACAGAACTTATGCTACATGTTTTTGCTGGATGTGGGCATCATGGTGGATTTTGGAGCGTGATTTGAGACTCTGTGGGTGTATTGTGTGTATTTTTGTTTTTAGCTTTTAGGCAGATGTGAAGACATGTAAAGTTAATTTTTAGTAAATTACATAAATGGGCAAACAAAAGAATACAAATACAAATTATTATTTGGTGTGACCACACACATGCTTGTAAAGAGTCTGAGATTTTCAAGAATCAGAGCGAGGTGTATGATTAACCATTTATACCAAAAATGCTCATGGCCATAATTTTCATATGCAAGTTAAAACACAGGCAGTGAAGTGAAGAAGAAACATATTTGCCAAAAGATACTTCACAGGTCATACATGACAAGACTGAGCACAGCAACAAGACACAATGTGTTTTACTGCATCAGTAATTTCTCTCCCAGGAAAATTTCATTTCAAAGCACACTGAGGGTGCAAGTGCATAGTGTTTAAAAACTGCATCAGAAAGCAGGGAGGAATTAATTTTTTAAGAGGTTACTCTACTTTTCATAACAGCGAGGGGTTAGCTCAAGTGGTTACTGATAATAGTAGTGCTGGCTACTGATCGGAAGGTTACAGGATTGACAAGCTGCCACTCTTGGGTCCTTGAGCAAGGCCCTTAACTCACTGTGCACCAGGGGTGTCATTTCATGGCTGACCCTGTATGACTTTATGTTTACAGTACTGAAACACCTGAACACAATATTTAGTAGTGTTCACATACTTGCCTTTTTGAGTATTTAAGTCACAAGTGAATTGTGTTGTGATATGTCTAATATTAGGTCAATATTGTTTAGTAAAAAAACAAGCTTCATACAAATAACACAAAATGCCTAGTGAGGATGGAGATTGTGCTGCTTCTCTTCAGAAGGTGACTAAAGCTGCAGTCAGGAAAATCAGGAAATTTACAAATTATTACATTCAAATAAATTGCACAAAACCTCTGTAAGTGAAGCAAAAGACTCCCTTGGATTTTCAAACAGAATTATTTTACTCAAAATTTTAACAAGATGAAGATGAAAAAAAATTACTGTTGTTCCTACTAGGGGTGAAGAATATTAAAATATATTTTACGGCGAGGTTTATTTGAATGAAACAGTAAAAATAAGTGAGGCAAAGGAGATGCAAAGGAAGATAAGGGAACATTGCATAATCATACATAATTAGATTATAAAATAAATTGACAGCTGGCCTGAAGTTGGTTTAGAAGTTAGTATTAAATCTTGTTTATGACTTTAATAGAAAAATGAAAGGAAATGCTCCTTCCTCACCAATTTGCATGAATAAGTACATTGAGTTTCATTCTAGAAGAGCAAGAAAGCAATCTGGCTTTGCTTGAGATTGCAAAGTTCTCCCATGAAGGTCCTTCTACATTACTGTATTCAATAATAAGTATTGAATGAATATTGCCTTTAGATGAATAGTGACTGCTAATGTCTAATCTTGGACATGCTACATGTATAATAAACACATTTTAATATTAAACATGGATTGGTTTACTGCATGTAATAGCACACAGTGAAATAAGACAGATTCTAAAACATTAAAAATTGCATAATTGCAATGCTTGTCTGTGTGATCATATTTATCAAACGTTTGTGCACCATACTTACTGCTCCAAGCATAATTCGCACTATCAGCCATCGGAAAGACCAGACGGATATAAGAGAAGGTGGGCACTGATGAGGAAACTTTGCAAGGCTCCATAAAGGACACAGAAAAATACAGAGGAATCCTGTCTCAAGCACCTGGCTCTCCCAACCTGTATTCAACCATCAAATAATAATCAAACAATATAAAGCTGATTAAAAAGGACAATACAACAAAAGCCTGTAAAAAATTGGGCAATATTAATAAAATTCACATAGTTATGGTGATGAAATTCACTATATTCTCCTTGTTAATACCTGTTGATTGTGATAACAATAATGAACATGTAGAACTCAGTAACTCATAAGAGGAGGCTATCAGCACCACTGTGCAGATTAAAGTTCAGGTTTAGGTTTACTTATGATTTACTTTCATCTGCACTTACACAAGCTTTGAAAACACTGTTATTTGTTATCTGTCAGAGGTCTTTTTTAATTATACATACAAATATTAATCTCTTATACTGATAGCTGATTGGCTACCAACTTCCTCTGTAATCAAATAATGTATTATTAAATACATTATTCTACTGTAACAGCACTTAACAGGTCAGAATAAAATTGTGATGTGTCAGAATACAGTAAAAAACAAAAACATTTACAACATAAACACATTACACTGATCACCAGGAAAATGTTTAATGATGCAAATTGAATTTTTGTAGTTGTATTTTTAAAAGTGAAATTAAAAACTGGTTTTACACACTACATGTACATGTAGATTGAATTTGTCACTTAATTAGCATAATTATAATAGCATAATTTCTATATTTTTCATAATAGTAAATTAAAGCTAACATAATCTGATTTAAAACATTGAAAATTGGCTTATGATCATGTAAACAGAAAAAAACATTCATCAGATCAGTCTGGAAAACGAGATAAATCATTTACCAGAGAAGCCTGTGTGAATGTCATGTGCTTTTGTCATATATATATATATATATATATATGTAAGTAGGACTGTCAATGTTAACGTGTTAATACCAAAAATATCGCAAATAAAATTTTACAGCACTAATTTTATTAATGCACGATCAACGAGTTAATATAATTAAAACATTACTATGTGAGTGATCACGTGGGACGTGTGAAAATTAGATGATCTTGAGTTAAGTCATGGCAATCCTACAATTAATCGTGCTTAAATGTTTTATTTAAATATTTATTGACAGCCATAGTCATAAGATTAGAAAATGTCACCACACTGTACATCAGGAAACATATTTAACAGCAAACAAAAATATAATTACACACATTTCTGACTCACATTCCTAATCACTAACTTTTAATAAATGAATATCAGAATTTATATTTTTACTACATGTAATTTTTTTACTACATGAGATTACAAATATTTTATTTCTACTAATAAGTATAAGTAACTAATGATTGTAGTAACAACACTTGATTTAACTTGTGTTTTCAAATCATGTTTTCAGCACTTTTTAGCTTTTTTAGTCAAGCAACTGAAAAAGGATCTGTGATGGCAGGTAAAAACGTATTAATTTAATACTGACATTTTAATAATCAGAAAATATTACTATTATACTATTTAATAATATAATATTACTATTTAGTATAAATAGGTTTTGCTAATCAGAAATAATATGTTTCCAGAACATATCAGAACAAGACAGAAGTAGAGGAAGTGTTACCGCAGGAGGCTTTGGCATAAGTGTAAAAGATTAATCTTTTCTAATATAACATATTAACATATTGCAAATACTTGATTATGTAATTGTCAATAACAATGATAATATATGATAAAACAACTATCAAACATCAAGTGTGTTTTATTTTGTATATTTACCATCTCCAAAGCCAGATGTTAGTGAGGACTAACAGGAGAAGACTTGTTTCAGGTGAAAGCCAGACAATGACTGGAAATCTCCAAAAAGGAGAGGAATCTCACACACTGAATGAGAATATATGCCTTAGCACAGGATTGAGATGGAGCTGGATAAAATGATAAATTAATTCTAGTGCCATCTAATCAGGACAGGGTTTACTTGTTTATTTTGCTTATTTTATTGCCTGATTATTTTTATAAGTTTAGATTATAAATAGGGCTGTCAGTAGATTCAAATATTTAATTGCGGTTGATACTTTTCATGTTTTAATTACAATAAATAATTGTGACATCATAAAAATATAAAGTTCATTAAGAATCTCTCTTCAAAATGAAATGATTTATTTAACTATTTGTTTATTTTTTAAAAAATATCAATTTCTATGTAATTTAATTATATTTTTATCCATTTCTATGTAATTCAATAAATTGTTTTGTTTGTTTGTTTTAATTGTAAAATATGGTACGCCGCTCCTTTAAGAATTCCTTTAAGGAGTCTTTGTTAACCGGGTCCTGTTCTTTTGCCAACAGAACTAATAAATAGATAGAATAAATGATTCAGAGTAGGGCTGCACAATATTGGGAAAATATGCGCTATATGCGATAACGATATTGCTTGCGATATAGAATTTTCCTATATAGAAATTTTATTAAAACCCAAAACTATTATATATGTAATTTTCATACTGGAAATAAAAAGGTAATAGTCGAGCTGTAAGATTATAGATTATATTATTTACATTATTATTATTAAATTAGAGATTAATTTGAATTTATGGTTTATGCCGATGTTGAAAATACGAAAAACGTTTTTAGGACATCACCTTGATTTGACACACGCGAGCTTCCGTAGTTTTGGGCACATACGAAATACCAAAAACAACACGGCAGCGCTCTGACTAGTCCAAAGAGCTCGTTTCCAAGAGGGGCGCCGTTTCATCAGTTCTATGGAAACGGATCGAGTTTACAACTTCAGACGTTCAAAAAGCCAAAGCCCGCTGTCACATTTGTGGCAACCAGAGGAAGCATGTAAACAGAATCACATTGTTGATTGGCGTTTGTGGCGCTGTGGGATAAACATGACTGTGGCAAACCCCAAAACACGACTAAAAACAGGTACAAGAGCACACATTTTCCCTCCGTATCCAAAATCGAATTTTTGCAGAATAGCGCACTGTGGCGAGTCCGAAGATCTTATTTTCAAGATAGTCGCGGTTTCATCAATCGTATGAAAATGGTACGGGTTTGCAACTTCAGACGTTCAACAAGACAAAGCCCACTGTAAAATTTGTCTATGGGACTAAGTGAAGGTACAACAACAGCACGACTAATTTATTCCATCACCACAAACAAAACCATTGTTGAATGGGGTGTGTGTATGTGTGGCGTTGGGCGATAAAAAGCATTTTCAGTTTGTTCTTACACTTTCAAAAGTCTTCATATCGCTCCCTAGGGTTGTGTTCCAAATGATTGTATAGATTAGGTGTATTTCCTCTTGATGTGACCATAGTTTTGCGGCACGACTTACACAAGTGCTTGCGACACACGTCTTCTCTTCTGAAGCCAAAATTTTATAAGTACCATTCTTTTTAGCCACAAGTTCGTCACCATTTTTCAAACTCGTCTCCACTCATGCTTATGTTTATGCCATGTTTATATCCTCTATCTGCATTGATCCGCTAGGTTCATCTTTGGCATGGTCTAGCTAATAGTATAATAGCTCCTAATTGGGAGACGGGTATAGAGATAGTAAGGTCCCATTTGATTGGTCAAATTTGAACAACCTAAGCATGCAACACAAATACTTAACAAAAAATAAACTTTAATTTATTGCAGCTCTCCGCGATATGAATAACGCATATATTATTATCAAGATAACACTATTTTTATGATATATCGTGCAACCATAACCATAAAGGAGCAGATCACATACATAGTAATGCGCACTGCATTAATAAAATTTGTGCCACGTTAACTCTGACAGCCCTAATTATAACTTATAATTATAACGTTTGTAAGACTCTGAATAGTCATAATCAGGGTCTTTAATTATTTCTTTAATTAATCGGATCAATTAAGACTGATGAAACTGGATATGAATATTATGTCTGAAGAACATGATGCGTTTTCTGTTGCAAAGCTACTTAAAGACACAGATATAGAGGCAAGCGCGAGTAAAGCAGAAATCGGGATTTTACTGCAAACAAACAATAGATCTAATAATGCTCCTACTTGAAGTACAAAACGCTTGACTCTTACCAATTATACAGAGCAATATAAATTATGATAAGTCATTTTACTTACCAAAGGAATACCTATAAAGAAACAGAAAAATAGTATATCACTGACAACAGAAAATGTGTTAACCTTACCTGCGAAGATCAATAATACTGTACAGCATTCACAGAAAAAACTAACATCTATTTCTTTACTTATGTTGGATGACAAACCATACATTCCTCTTATTCTGTTCTTTTGTTTTTTAAACACTTGTCATATAATACTCTCTATCTTAAAGCTTAAATCTACTGTACATCCACCAAAGTATCCATCAGAGGTGAACAGGTTTAATGCAGATTAATCAGAACCGACATGTGATTGCTGGAATTATCAGTTATAAGCAAAAATCCATACCAGTAGTTTTTCTGGGTTGTTGGAGCATCTGAGAAGATCTGCTCTCATTATACAGTGTGAGAGTGGCCTCAAGAGGGGAACTACTGATGCAATATGGTGTTTATATTAACTTTTTAAAAATTAATTATAGATGTAAATGCTTTTATTTGGATTTGGTTTCAGACTGAATGCATGTGTTATAGTTTCCTCAAAGTCTAATGTAATCAGTAACACACTCACATTTATTTCTGGAATAGTTTCAAAATTCAGTACTGCTTTAGTATGTTTTATTTATTTAAATTTGAGATGATATACATGCAATTCTACTTCACAGATTTCTGTTTATATTTGGAAAGCATGCTAGCCAAACAGATTATGATTATTACAGAAGTGAATTCATACACTGAAAAGAATAAAATGATGGAGACCTAAAGCACTACTTGTACATTGCTCTGGGTAAGGGCATCTGCTAAATACTGTAAATGTAAATGTAATTGTAAAAAAAAGTGCTGATGGTTGAGAATTGATACAGCAATGATAAAGAATCTTTAATGGCTATCGGAAAATGGGCACTTCATCTGTCTATCAAAAAGACCACAATATCTCAATCCATATCTGTATAAAACATGTAGGACACCGACATTTTTGTCGGTTTACACATTTTCTGGTTTACGTATGGTATCTTTAAACTGTCTTCATTTATGGCAGAGATTCAAACTTTCAGGCTCTGAAAGAATCATACTTGTTCAATCTTTTCTAATTCTGCTCTAGTGGACTTTCATATTTAACATGCAAACTGATTCATGTAGAGTCTGAGATGCAACTGCATTTTATGCAATTTCAATGAACAGTGCATGGTCTGACATTGGAATGAATTTACAGGGAATCCACTCCAAAAATTAGCAACTGTCTTGACCGTTTTCCACTACTAAATAATGTTATTCTTTGTAGAATGACAGACTTTAATTTGTATGTAAATGACTTTATAACCATTCAAAATGATTGAAGGGAAGCAACAATTGCCTTTTTAAGATACGTTCTAATGTATTTCCTCAATAGAGTTGTGTTAACACGGAATGGAGCATTCAGGTACAAGGTGCTACAGAATTTATAGGCTTTTACTGAGGTGATCATCCTTGCTGATCATTAAGAAATTAAGGAAACTGATTATTAGGACCTGGTTACTACTTCATACTTCTTCGACTCATATCGTATGGAAGCAGTAAAAGTGTACTTTAGAGGTATCCAATCCTCCCCACAAAGAGCCAGAATGAGATGCAGCTTTTCATTACAAACATATATGGATAAATTTGACCTGTTTAAATCCAAGGATTTTTATTATCAATGACTATCAGGCTTACTTGTTTGGGATGAAAATCCCTTTGTGGAAAAGACTGAATAACCCTGGTGAATTTTCACACACTGATTTTCCATTGTGGCTTTCTAGTTTTGTAAAAAAATTAATAATGACATGGTGTAATATCTCCTGTGTTGTTCAAGTGATGTAGTTAGGCCTAGTTTTAAGACCCGATTAGACCAGATTATTTTTATTTTTCTTTATTCACATAACCATAGAATTTAATTCATTAATCATTTCACATGACTGTAGATAAAAGGATATTGTCATAACTTAGTAATGTAGTTGTAATAACATCTTAATATCATACAATACTACAGTGGGTCCTCGGGTTACGACGTTGATCCGTTCTTAAGACGGAACATAAAAAATTTAAAATTAAATATACTGTAAAATACTGTATGTAAAGTGCTATACTAAAATGTAACAGTTAATGACATAAAAAGGTATTAAAAAAAGAGAAAACAATTCCTTACCACATGAATTAAAGTAAATATTAATAAAAAAGAGAAAACAATTCCTTACCACATGAATTAAAGTAAATAAAGTGCGCCCGAAACTAGTTCACGTTTGTTTATGTCGCTTGCGACGCTAAATGACGGGTAATATTATTTTTTATATTTTTATGGGGTGCCGTTCGTAACCACGAAACATCGCAAGTTGAAACCGGCGTAACCCGAGGACTCCCTGTATAAAAAGGTAAAAGTCATGTGTCCCTTACCACAGCTGTCCAATGTTCACTATAGAGTGATACAGGATCCACAGCACTGCCATGATAATCATGTTCGCTGCCCCTAATAGGAAAACAAATCCAGAAAGTGCCAATCCTGCTAGGGCTATGGCATCTAGGTTGGCATTCATGTCTTCCCAATTCATGAACCATAAAATGGTGGGAGTGTAGGTAAGCGCAGCCAGGTCGATCTTACCACCCACATAGCGTTTGACACTACGCAGGTAGTCTCGGCAGGGTGTGAGGCCCTTCTCTCCAATCAGCTGTTTGTTTTGGTTGTAAGCCACAATAAAGGCAACGACTAAAAAAGAAGAAAATTAAGATCCTTTTGAGACTTTAGATAAATTTACATTATATTCCACATTTAGCCATGTTATAAATGAAAACTTAAATGTATTATTTGGGAATTGTATGTGATAGCCCAACACAAAGTATAACAATAATAATAAAGCATAATAGGGAAGTGGAAGGAAAATGATACATGGTGTCAAAGATTTTTTTATACATAAAAATCTAAAAAGTGTGATGAACATATGTATTCAGCCCCCTTCACTCTGATACCGCTAAATAAAATCCAGTGCAAAACTGCATCATGAAGATAAAGAACACATCAGACAGGTGTTTATATTTAGACAGGTGTATATTTAAAGTAGGGTTAGGTTATAAAAAAATATCCCATCCACGTAAAATGACAGGCCGAGCAAGGAGAGCATTGATCCAAGAAGCAGCCGAAGGCTGGAGGCACTGCAGAGATCCAGCTCAGATGGGAGAGTTTGTCCACAGGACACATGCACTCCACCAATCTTTATATTATGGAAGAGTGGCAAGAAGGCGGCCATTGTTCACCAAAAAAAATATGAGAAGTCCCATTTGCAATTTGCCACAAGTGATGAAGGTGCTGTGGTCACTGTGGTTGGGTTGCAAAATACTATGTGGCAGAAACCTAGCACTGCTCATCAGCCTGAACACACCATCGGCACCATGGCACATGGTGGTGGAAGAATGTGGGGATGCAGGAATATGGGAAGTTGGTCAATGTTGATGGGAAGCTGGATGGATCTAAATACAGAGCAATTCTGGAAGGAAACCTATTAGAGGTTGCAAAGCCTTCGGCTGCCTCCAGCCTTCGGCTGCTTCTTGCAACCTCTAATAGGTTAGAGGTTGAGACTGGGCGGAGGTACACCATCCAGCAGCACAAGAACCCTAAACATACAACCAGAATGTTAGAATGTTTGGAATCTTTGGCAAGACTTGAAAACTGCTGTTCACACACATTCTCCACGAAGCTGTTTAGCAAAGAAGAATGGGCAAGAAGAAAAATCTTTAGGGATCGGCAACCTGCTGTTCTGGAGCCGCATGCAGCTCTTTCATCCCTCAGTAGAGAGGGGGTAAACTGAGCCAGTGGGTAAGTTGACCCACGCCCTGTATTTAGGCAATGGTACAGATTTAGAGTCATGCGACCATATATTCTACAGTCGTGGCCAAAAGTTTTGAGAATGACACAAATATAAGTTTTCACAAAGTTTGCTGCTAAACTGCTTTTAGATCTTTATTGCAGTTGTTTCTGTGATGTACTGTGATGTTCTGTGATGTTGTTGGATTGTTGGAAGAAGTTGCTATTGGAGGGTGTTTTGGTACCATTCTTTATTCACCAAATGGTACCAAATTTATTCAGGTCTAAAATCATATATCATATATGTTGATGATTAGCTAGTGTATTAAGCAATGACAATAATTTAGCGAATGATTAGCCTGATTAGCTTGAACAGGATGTTTTTTCCAAAATGGTGGCCGTGGGGTAAGTGAGCTAATTGCCTTGGGGTGATTTGAGCCAGCCAACCTGCCTTCATCAAGCTCTACACTGGCATGTGCTTCACCAGGTGATACAGATATTAGTCCAAGTCACCCTGTGTATGTGTCTCCAGATTAAATCCTGCCCTTACCCAAAAATCTAGGTCCCAAGGCAAAGACAATAAGCAAAAGCATGTTACAAGAGTCCTTAATTACACACCTGAAAAGCAGGCATTCCAAAGGGCTTATGAAGAAAGAAAAAATAAACTGCAGAGGACAAGCAAAAAGGGCCCTAGAAAAAAAAAATCATGGTGAGCAGTTCTCACGCAGTTCTGGTGAGAGTGATGTTCCCATCCCATTTGATGACATGTCCGATTATGAGAGCTCTGAGGATGAGACAAGCGATCCAAGCAACAGAGATCTGTTAGTTGGTGACTTTGTTATTGCTATATGTGAAACCAAAAGCAGACGCTATGATTACATTGGCATGGTTTAAAAACTGGAGAACGACAAAGTGCTCAACGAGACTGCAAGATTCCTGGGTAGTGAAGTTCAGCCTCACAAGATCCGGGTGGGGAGCACTGCCAACGAGAAACCCATCCTGGGGTTACCTCAACCAGCACTGCCGTTCGCCTCACACCGCCACATGAGGAATTTTCCCGTCCCGTATGTTTTTTCTCCGGGCCTCCGGTGTGAGAAACCCACTTTCGCTTTCAAGGAAAATGATACGGGGGTGGTGCTCCCCGCCCTGACCCGATGGGTTGGCATTCCAATCGGATAAATGCTTTAATGCCCATAATGAAGAAGTTACCTCAACCTGAAAAGGCAGGAGGAACTGCACAGATTCAGCAGCCCTTCATATTTCCTTGCAGCCTTGAAGGTTGGAATGAGAAATAATTAATTGTTGAGTAAGAAAAACTCAAGCCTTGTTCAATGAAGAATGTTAAGTTCAAGAATTACAGAAAGTCAGAATGGTTTTGTCCACACTTTTGTTCATTTTGTGTCCTGCATTCTTTGTATCTGCGGGTGAAATCTTGAATTGTTCAAATACTTACTAGATGTATGAAAATTGTTTTCATAACTTTCATAACGTATTTCAACTTCATAACATATTAAAATATTTAGAACAATACCCTTGCATTTTGTTTATGTTCAAAATTATTACATTTTACATGAGAAAAGATGCACTGGTCAACTT
This sequence comes from Kryptopterus vitreolus, assembly GCA_030449085.1. Classification (NCBI taxonomy): domain Eukaryota; kingdom Metazoa; phylum Chordata; class Actinopteri; order Siluriformes; family Siluridae; genus Kryptopterus; species Kryptopterus vitreolus. The sequence goes on along the minus strand of JACRUU010000015.1, from coordinate 5,668,550 downwards.
ACCCCCAGGTGGCTCAATTTACCCACATGGTTGGATCAACTTACCCTTAAGGTGGGGGAAGTTGAGCCATCACACCACTTTTTTTTGATAAGTCATTTTTTCATTATCGTTTGTCATAGACACATACTTGTCATTTATATTGACAGGAGACCTCCTGGCCTAAAGGTGGGCATTTTTGTTTTTATGCTTTTGTTTTTAACATTTTTCTTTGCCGAGAAGACAGAATCAGTAAAAAGTGGCTCGTTTGCTACAGTAGAAATGAATGCTAGTAGTGCAACAAGTGTTTTTGCTGTTTTTTAGTGTTTAAATTTACAATCTTAAGTGTGATTGTAATACATTGCTTTGTTCTTTGTAGGTGAACACATATCTAAGTGAGCCACCCATTTCCAGACTCTCAGGAGTGAGAGTTCACTGCAGTTTTGAAAAACTGTTTTCCAGCCCTGGGCCAAGCTGACGACAAATACCTGTCAGTTCCCTGTACCAACATTGACAGCGAACGTCTCTTCTCAGCAGAATTAAATATGATTGATAAAAAAGTTCAGAAAAAATTATTCATCGGCCATATATATATATATACACAGACGTGGACAAAATTGTTGGTACCCTTTGGTCAATGAAAGAAAAAGTCACAATGGTCACAGAAATAACTTTAATCTGACAAAAGTAATAATAAATAAAAATTCTATAAATGTTAACCAATGAAAGTCAGACATTGTTTTTCAACCATGCTTCAACAGAATTATGTAAAAAAATAAACTCATGAAACAGGCATGGACAAAAATGATGGTACCCCTAGAAAACACAGAAAATAATGTGACCAAAGGGACATGTTAATTGAAGGTGTGTCCACTAATTAGCATCACAGGTGTCTACAACCTTGTAATCAGCCATTGGGCCTATATATATGGCTCCAGGTAATCACTGTGTTGTTTGGTGATATGGTGTGTACCACACTCGACATGGACCAGAGGAAGCAAAGGAAAGAGCTGTCTCAAGAGATCAGAAAGAAAATTATAGACAAGCATGTTAAAGGTAAAGGCTATAAGACCATCTCCAAGCAACTAGATGTTCCTGTGAGTACAGTTGCACATATTATTCAGAAGTTTAAGATCCATGGGACTGTAGCCAACCTCCCTGGACGTGGCCGCAGGAGGAAAATTGATGACAAATCTAAGAGACGGATAATCCGAATGGTAACAAAAGAGCCTAGAAAGACTTCTAAAGAGATTCAAGGTGAACTTCATGCTCAAGGAACATCAGTGTCAGATCGCACCATCCGTCGTTGTTTGAGCCAAAGTGGACTACATGGGAGACGACCAAGGAGGACACCATTGTTGAAAACGAATCATAAAAAAGCAAGACTGGAATATGCCAAACTACATGTTGACAAGCCACAAAGCTTCTGGGAGAATGTCCTGTGGACAGATGAGACAAAAATCGAAGTTTTTGCCAAGGCACATCAGCTGTATGTTCACAGACGAAAAAATGAAGCATATCAAGAAAAGAACACTGTCCCTACTGTGAAACATGGAGGAGGCTCTGTTATGTTCTGGGGCTGCTTTGCTGCGTCTGGCACAGGGTGTCTTGAATCTGTGCAGGGTACAATGAAATCTCAAGACTATCAAGGAATTCTAGAGAGAAATGTACTAGCCAGTGTCAGAAAGCTTGGTCTCAGTCGCAGGTCATGGGTCTTGCAACAGGACAATGACCCAAAACACACAGCTAAAAACACCCAAGAATGGCTAAGAGGAAAAAATTGGACTATTCTAAAGTGGCCGTCTATGAGCCCTGACCTCAATCCTATTGAGCATCTTTGGAAGGAGCTGAAACATGCAGTCTGGAAAAGGCACCCTTCAAACCGGACACAACTGGAGCAGTTTGCTCATGAGGAGTGGGCCAAAATACCTGCTGAGAGGTGCAGATGTCTCATTGACAGTTACAGGAAGCGTTTGATTGCAGTGATTGCCTCAAAAGGTTGCGCAACAAAATATTAAGTTAGGGGTACCATCATTTTTGTCCATGCCTGTTTCCTGTTTCATGAGTTTATTTTTTTACATAATTCTGTTGAAGCATGGTTGAAAAACAATGTCTGACTTTCATTGGTTAACATTTATAGAATTTTTATTTATTATTACTTTTGTCAGATTAAAGTTATTTCTGTGACCATTGTGACTTTTTCTTTCATTGACCAAAGGGTACCAACAATTTTGTCCACGTCTGTATATGTGTGTGTGTGTGTGTGTGTGTGTGTGTGTGTGTGTGGGCAGGTGTAAAATGCTGCGAAGGTGCCCTGCGAAAATGCTGGGCAGGTGTAAAATGCAGAGAATGAACAAAAGTGTATGTAGATGTTCTCACATCCTCCTGTCTCTTTATGTAATCCCACACTCGATCAGGGCTCTGTGGGGGTCGTGCGATCACATCCACCCCAAACCCCAAACATTGATGTGATGGTTGCATTGCCAGGTTGCATTTTGTAAATTGACAAAAATGCAAAACATCATTACTTATATTTCTGAACGCATTCTTTTTTACAGCATTTTTTCCACACCTGCCCTGCTGCAGTTTTGGACATTCTATCATATTTACTACATGCTTATCTGTCCAGAACAATTCACAATTTCACAATTCCTATTTCACTCCTCGAAATAAAATGTTAAACTCACAGTAAATGAAGGCGATGGACCTCAGCAGGACAATTCTTGTCAGCCAGTATGTCCCTGTTCTTATTTGAACCTCCTCTTTCTTCTTGTATTTCTCATTGTGTTGAACAGTTTCGCTTTTGCTGTCCTCTGAATGTTTGGAAGAATTAAGAGATTCGCCTTTGTGTCTTCTTCGCAAAGTGCTTTCTGCACACTCCGAGCTTTTACTGCTATCAGCCATAGTATCGCGCTGTGTGCGCATGCGTGCAGCTCAACTGCATCTCGATGTCGCTTTCGATTCTTCTTCTTTTATAATGTTACATTATAACAAACTAAATTTCGCCATCTACTGGGGTGGAGTGGGCTAGAGCGAGAAAGAATGAGGAACAGAGTGGGATGAAGTGAGCTAGAGTGGGGTAGGAGGGAAATGAAGAGAAGTGTGGTGGAAAAGGAAGGACTGGTGAAGTGAAGTGATTTGTTGTGGAATAGGGTGGAGTGATGGGCTTGGAATAATGATGAATATATTTTCATAAAGTTGAATGATTCCATGGGATATCAAAATATTTACTTTAATTCACCCATTCATTTAATTTGTCATTGCTTATAACAGTCATAGAGCTCTCTTTTGTTTTTATTGGTGTTATCAGCATTATTAATATTATTATTTGGTCATTAATTGATATTATTGTAAGATTGTAACCCTGTCAATAGGGTTGCACAAGCCAGCAAGTTCATAGTGTTACTGCTCACCAAAATAGGAAAAGGAGAGGGGGAAGACATCTACAGAGACAGCAGGGAAAGGAGAAGTGTAAGAGAGTGTAGGTTAGGGGGGGTACTTTAAATGTTGGTACTATTACTGAAAAATAAAGATAGGACTATCTGTTTTGATGGAGCAGAGAAAGGTAGAAATGTTGCGTGTTAGTCAGAAACGTTGCAAACCTCTGGCTATTAAAATGCGATTTCAAAATGTTTTATGTTTTCTGACAGTAGCATGTTTGTGTTGTGTGGTCTGAACTAATCTCAATGACTGTGGAAAATTTACGTTAAACTTAACTTGGTTACTTTCTTTTTAAAAGCATTTTTTGTGTTTTTTTTGGCGATGTATACAAACTAAAATTATCTAAACATCTTTCCATTTTATGTTTCTGAAGATGAGTGCATTGCCATTAAACTGAACTGGTGACTCAAGATCTTCTGTTGATAAAGACCTTCCATAAACTAACACCACTGAGGTAATATCTTATATCCGTAATGCAGGCTATGGTTGCCTACCCTAGCTAATAAGTTAAGTGTAGGCATGCAAATATTTTAATTGTAACAGTTATGATAAATAAGTTTTTTTGTCATGACAAACAAGTGCTTAGTTTTCAGCTTGAACATTTTTTCATTCTAATTAACAATCTGGAAGAAGCTTGTTTCACTGCACATTAATTATATGTCTAGTGTTCATAAATATAAATAAAGAGTAAGTAACAGTAATTCTGTAATTAGTTTTGTAATTAATTGCAAATAAGATCAAACATGCTAAACTCACAGGAACAATGGAGACAGACAAAATAGCAGTACAGTGATGCAGGTCCAGATGAAAGTGAAATTCCATCACATTCTTATAAAGCAAAAGCCCTGGCCATATTTAAGTGACTACTTTGATTTCAAGTGCTAGAAAGGGTAGGTAAGTAATTAACGGGGACAAAGCATAATTGAGCTAGCTCTATTTCCAGTGTCACAATTAGTGTCATATGAAATGAATGAAAGTATTATATTTTAGAGAAGATTTGCTTATGTTGCATTAGATAAGGAATGGCCAATCCGCGGCTCTTTGCCCAGTTTCATGTGGATTTGCATGTTTGCTTCGCTTGAGTTAAATACAGTATTTTTGTCAAATGCACATGTGCGTGAGACGAAAATACCGCAAAGTATCCCAGTAGGGGTAAAATCATTTAAGTCAGAGTTTCTCAAATAGCAGGGTACAACGATGTAGAAATATAACGAATTGTATGTAGAAGGCAGTGCTCACTGCTCAGTACTCTTCCAGTCTGTAGGAGCAGAGAGCACTGAGGGGAGCATTGCATGTGCTTCGCTATATTGCTGCTTACTGCACATACTGACAGTATTTGCGGTTTCACTTTCAGTTGTACAATTCTGTTCCGATATTCGGTGGGCCGGATTAAAAGGGCCAGCAGGCGGGGTTTGGCATACATACACATATCCCTCCAAAGGCATGATGAAAAACACCACACGTGAGCACAGTGCTGTTTCGTTTCATTAAGAGAAGGTAAGCCAATAGAAAGATGGCGAGTGCAGCGCGTCCACGACCGGCTACAGTTGATTAAAAAAAGACAGCACGTGTGCTGGATAATATTTTGGATATGAACGTGGACATTTCCAAATGAACGTAGAAAGCCGAAGGACACAAGCAAGCCAATATGCGAGTGTTGCTACAGAGCAGTGTTAACAAAAGATGCTAATAACACCACAATACTTATGTGTTACTCTGCAGTAACTCTTCTGAAATGCGAGTTGGTGGTGGTGTGGTGTTGAGTTTTATTGTTGCTGTTTTGAGTTTGTGCTGTAGCAACAATGCTGACTGAAAATTAACGGATTATGTTGAAGGTAGGCCGCTAAAAGTCGAAAAACAGTTGAATTTAGCTTGTTTTGAAAAATTTTGTTTTAAAAATGTTTTGTGTCTTCATCGTGTACTTTAAAATGGGGGTACAGAAGAATCCGCAGGAAAATGTACACCAAGCCAGCCAACCACAGACCTTGCGCTCTGCGTTCACATGACACGTAATGACATTTTTGTAGAGGTGCACATCAGGTTACGGTGTAACCGTGATGCAGAAGTTCAAATCACTTAAATCTGATGCGTTCAGCAACCTGAAGATGTAAAAGTGGATGTAGCGAAGCAGTGGCGTGGTGTGGGAGAAATTGGGCATGCTGAACACAAATAGTGCAGCAGCGTTTTCGATCATTTGCATTACTGAATCATTAACTAAAATGGCCTAGTTTTTTGCTGATACAACAGTTGTCTTGGTTTTCATCATAATTCTTGAAGTTAATATAATCTGAAAGAGATGTCTTAAAATTTAATTATTAACTGTGGTCAAATGTAAATTAATTTGTGATTTTTATTACTTATTACTTAATAATTACTGAAACTTGTCGTCAAATAAAAAAAATAGGGGCATATTTCTTCTAAAAGATCTCGACTTTGGGGAGATTATCGAGAGGGAGCAGTTACAGGAGCTCAATCCAGAGGGACCAACACCCTTAAGACACGCCCTGGCAGCCTGGCATGCTCTTCCAGGCATGTCCTTATGGGTCCTGCTAATAATAAAATTTGGATACAAAATTCAAACATAGGCACAGGCTCCCCGTGACCGGAGGGAAGATAAAGCGGTAGAAGATGAATGAATGAATGAATGAATTCAAACATCACCCATCTCCATTCAACGGGATGTGTCCCACCATGAGCCAGGAAGTGCAAATAGATGTAATGTGCTCTAATAGAGTCAGGCTTTTACAGACACTACTTCCTGGTTCCCAAAAAAGATGGCAGATGGCCTTCTATCCTACAGATGAAACTCAAAATAATTTGAATATCGTGCAAAAGTTCATTTAATTTAGTAATTCAACTTAAAAGGTAAAACTAATATATGAGATAGACTCATTAGTAAGATAAGATAATTCAACCGTAATTTGTCATAACTCCTCATGAAAACTCAAACAATCTCAAGAAATTAGAATGTTAGATGCAATCAATAAACCAAGGACTGTACATAGAACAATGTTGAACCTCTGAAAAGTATAAGGATGCACATGTACTCAGTACTTAGTTTGAGCCCCTTCTGCAGAAATTACTGCCTCAATGCGGTGTGGCATGGAAGCTATCGGCCTGTGACACTGCTGAGGTGTTGAGGTGGAAGACCAGGATTCTTGAATAGCGGCCTTCACCGCTCATGTCTTTCATCTTTCGGCTTTGGGCTGCTGATTGGAAGATCTGGGTTGCCCCCGTTATGGCCAAACTGCCGCCCTTGGGTCCTTGAGCAAGACCTTTAACCCTCTGTGCTTCAGGGGCACCATATCATGGCTGACCCTGCGCTCTGACCCCAGCTACCAACAACAAGCTGGGATATGCAAAGAAAGAATGTCACTGTGCTCTAATGTATATGTGACAAATAAAGGGTATTCCTCTTCTTCTTCTTCTTCTTCTTCTTGGCAATGCCCCATGGTTTTTCTATGGGGTTCATGTCAGGCGAGTTTGCTGATCTTGCAGTGTGTGCTTCTGCATTCTTCCAACAGGACCTGGGTCCTTGGTTTCCAATTGACATGCAAAACTTTCTCTAATCAGAAAAGAGCCCAGGTTAGACATTTCTGACGTTGTTTGTTGTTTGTTGTCCCGGATCCGTCCGTGTTATGGCTCTTGAGGCACTGACTCCAGCCTCAGTCCTCTCCTTTTGAATGGCCTTTTCCTGACAATTCTCTCCAGACTGTTGTCAACCCTGCTGCTTGTGCACCTTTTTTTCCACACTTTTCATTTCCACATAACTTTTTATTAATGTCCTTTGATACAGCACTTTGGGAACATCCAACTTCTTTTGCAATTACCTTTTGAGGTTTCAGATTGAATCAGACTGAGAGACCACATAAAGGCTCATGAACCCTTTGCAGATGTTATGGCTTAATCAGCTGATTGGAGTGGGACACCTTGAGCTTAATCGAGGCATGAAGAAAATTAGGTTCAAGATGCTAACTTTAATAGAGTCATGGCAGCTTAGTGGTAATCACTTTCACCTCACACCTCCAGGGTTGGGGGTTTGATTCCTGCCTCCGCCGTGGCTGTGTGAAGTTTGCATGTTCTCCCAGTACCTCAGGGGGTTTTTCCCCCCGGTCCAAAAACATGCATGCCACCTTGAAAAAATTGTCCCTAGTGTATGAATACATGTGTGCATGTGAGTGTGTGTGCGCATCCAGGTTGTATGCCTTCATGCCCCAAGACGCCTGAGATAGGCACAGGTTCTCCACAACCCGACGGAAGATAGGATAAAGCGGTAGAAGATGAACGATTGAATGAATACTCACTCACTATAGGTCAGATCCAGCCAGAGGACTAGTTCGCCACTGTACCGGCTGGACATCAAAATAAGAATATTAATTTCCTAAACGCTGTGCTGGTTCACCAAGAGGCCTCCAGTTCCTGTTTTACACATTTACAACGACCATGACACCCTAGGGTCACTCATAACGCTATCTCACTAATTACAACAGAGACCCTCTTTGTTTTAACTCCAACAGATGCTGGTGCTTATTTGTCTAGAGGTAGGGAAAAACCCAGAAAGGCCATAAAATTTGTATTTAATGGTGATTTTCAAAGAAAGCCAACCTTGCTATCTCTAAAATCAATAGAGAGCTGCCAGAGACACAGGAAAAACCAGAGATGCCTATCTGAACACACAATCCCTATCACGGCTTTAGAGTTTTTTTTGAGTTTTTGAGTTTTCAAGATGCATCCATTGCCCGTTCCTCACCGTCCCTGGTCTCACCTTTCTATGGATTTTGTTACAGGACTTCCTCCTTCCCAAGGGAACACTGTAATCTTGGTGATTGTTGATCGGTTTTCCAAGGCCTGTCGGTTTATTCCCTTTCCCAAGTTACCCTCTGCCAAGGAGACTGCTCTGCTGGTCAGTACTAATGTATTCAGAGTGTTCGGCCTCACCCAGGATATTGTGACAGATCGTGGTCCGCAATTCTCCTCTCGCTTCTAGAGGGCTTTCTGTCAGCTCATCGGTGCAACTGCCAATTTGTCCTCAGGCTTCCACCCTGAGTTCAATGGCCAGACTGATAGGGTCAACCTGGAGCTGGAACATACCCTGAGGTGTATGGCCGCTAAGAACCCTTCCTCCTGGTCATCACAACTCCTTTGGGCTGAATACGCTCACAACACTCCCCCCGCCCCCCCCCGTCCAGTTCATTATTAGGGGCAGACCCGCCTATACCGTCCGTCGGATACTGGACTCACGGCAGGTACAATGATCGCTGCAGTATCTGGTCGATTGGGAAGGTTATGGTCCTGAGGAGCGCTTGTGGGTTAGTTCCCCGGACATCCTGGACCCTGAGCTCATCAGGGACTTCCGATCCCGCCACCCGGATCGTCCTGGGGGGAACGTCAAGAGCCGTCTCCTGGGGGGGGGGGTCCTGTCACGGCTTTAGCTCGTTTCCCTGCCCATGCCCTTTTTTTCCCTGCCTTGCGCTTCCTTCCTCCCTTCTCCTCCTTTTCCTCTTTTATTGCCTGCACCTGCTTCTCATTTAAACGCCGCTATTTAAACCCCCTTCTATCCTTATTCTTTGCTTGGTCTTTGTTCGTCCTGAGCCACGTATCGCTTCCCGTTTTTTCCCCGGACATTCTCTAGATTCCCGAGTGCTACGCTTTCTTTCTACTTCGGAGTTTCTTCGCCGACGTTCCGAGCGCCGTGCTTTTGAGTTTTTCCCTTGTTTCCGACTCCGCGGATTCCTGAGTGTAAGGTGTCTTCCGTTTCCTTTGAGCTCTCTTTTTTCCCCTGTTCTCTTTTGCGCTCTCTTCTTTCCTCTCTGTTATTTTACCGGCTTAGTTGCTTGGTTTCGTTTTTGCGCTCTTCTTCCTAGACCCTTTTGGTTTCACTTTATTCATTTTTCTTTTCCACGTGCACTCCTTCTCCTCCCCTTTTCGTTAGGATTATTCCTTACCGTGCCATTCTTTTCCTCTTGTTGTCTTAAATTTTGTTAAATTTATTTCTCCTTTCACTCTCCATTTTCCTTGACACTCTCTCTCTCTCTGTCATAGTTTAGTTGGTGTTATATGTTTCACAATTATTAAATGTATTATATTCACAAGTAATTTCTTTACATCACTATAGGTCTGAAAGATGCCTATTTTCATATCTCTATCCATCCTTCACATCGGAAGGGGTACTGTATCCACTGTATCGGGTTCTTCCATTCAAACTCTGACTCTCTCCCAGAACCTTCACAAAGTGCATGGATGCCATTCTGTCTCTTTTAAGATCACTGAATATTTGTGTAAAAAATTACATTGACTGCAATTTCTTTCAGAATAAACAAACTGCAAAATGGATGTACCTATATGTTCCCTTTCATGTCCTAAAGGAATGTATCCTTTCATCCTTCCTCACATTAATTGCTTTTCTGATCCAGAATTACTACAACAGCATTTACTTAGGGTAGCAGTTAAGGATGAATAAATGAATCTTGTAGAGCCAGAGAAGGCCCAGGAGATACTCCCTGAAGTGGAAACATTGGTTACTAATCTGACAGAGTAGTCTCTAGGATCACACCGATTTGAGAGGTTCTCCGAGTGGAGATCCCTTGTAAGAAGCATAGCAAAGCTTGTCCATGTTGCAAAATCATTTTCTGGAAAGAGACAGTGGAATGAAAAGGTTGGGACTAGTGCCAAAAAAGTCTCCTGTTTGAGATAACAAAAGCTAAAAAGATCATTATTCAATAAGAGCAGCAACACTAAAGACGAAATCAAATGTTTGAGTAAGGTAGAAGAAATCTCACAAATGAAGCATTCTGAAGAAATTAACTTTCTTTTTTTTTACTTGTTTGTCCGTTTCCCTTTTGTGTCAGAGGAGATTGAAAGCAATGCGCCCAGGGCATTGGTGAATAATTCCAGTTGGAAGCTGCTTGCAGTAAGTAGAACTTTCAGAGCAAGAGAAACACCAATTAAAAATTCCAGCAAATCAACATGTAGCCACATTATTGGTCAGATTATACCATGAACGGGTGGCACATCAAGGAAGGCTTACTGATGAGGAACTAAGACAGAGGACAAGTGTGGCGATCCTCTGGTACACAGGGGGTGTTGTTGAGAGGAATAAAGCAATGACGACACACCCCCTTCCTAAACAAACCGACTACGCCACCCCGTATCTATAAAAACGGGGAAATAACCCAAATAAGGAGCACAGATTCGTTTGGCCTAAAATTAATGGAGAGACAAAAGGTACAAAAGGTACAATGTCACTTTATTTGGATATCAATGATCAATAATTAACACTCAATATAGCAATGATGCCAAAAGTCAATCAGAATTCAAAACAATGTATGAAATTATAGCAGCACTGTGTACAACAACTAGGAACACTTAAGAAAAATAAAACAAATAAGCACAGGCTCGCCAGCAGAAAAGGCAGGCTAGCCGACGTGAAGATCCGTACAACACACAGGTATTGTAAAAGACAACAAAAAAAACAACTAAAGGACAATCTTGAGCATTCGGAAAGGAAGCAATTTTAATATAAAGAAAACAGTCTTTAACCAATAAAAGCAACAACCAACAATAAATAAATATTACCAAAGAAAGAAAAGAGGAAAAGAAAAGGAAAGAAAAACAGCAGCACCGTCTCTTAAAACTCGGAGCGAAGAGACTTCCGGCGTCCTCACGTGTCTACCTGGCGCGGTGTCCGAACGAAGAGAGACAAAGCAGCACATGAAATAGATGGTGCAACACCAGCTGCCCCGCTTGGCACAGTTTCAAGCAGGTAAACCCGCCCCTGGAAAATCCCACAGCTAAAAAAGGGAATAAAACCACATTATATTTATTATTAAATGGGCAGCATACAGCGGAGGCAAACGCATACCTGACCTGCAAGTGGCCAGTGCGATGTCAAATGACCGTTCAGCGAACTAAAAAAGGGAAATCAAAACTTTTACGTTACTCTGATGACAACTTCTCCATTAGCCAAACAGCTACAAACAACCAAACTCACCACCAGTTGTAGAGGTGCAAATGACTCCAGAGAAGGGGCGGTCCTAATTAGGATGCACACCCATTAACAGAACGTCAGCTTTAAATACTTGTGCACCGACTCCAATAGGCTAATGTGGTTGACAATCACACGACAATGAGCCAATAAAGATGGACTGTCGCCCACCTTGCCACACAAGTTTCATTGGCGTCTGTCAAGAACTGAACATCAGTACTGATGATTCAGGGTTGCAGGTGCATGGTCATTTAATGTTCCCTACTCTTCCCATGTGGGAGGACCTTGGGAAAGGATGATCAACAATGCATGAAACATTGTTGATGGACTGCTGCTAAAAACCAGTCTTTAGTGTCTTACTCATTAAGTCTTGAATGCTCTCATGTCTGAAGCCATGGCAATTATGAATGGAAGACCTTTACTTCCTATTTCTTCTGATCCTGACACATTGGACGTTTTTTCCTTCAATGCTTCTCACAGAGAAGGTTAGTACTGTATCAGCACCTCTTGGGGACTTGAAGGACTTCTAAAAGAAAGAATGGAGGCAGATTCAGTATTTAGCAGATTCCTTCTGGAAGGCATGGAGGAGAGACTATCTTGGAACATTGCAAGTATGGAGAAAGTGGACAGAGGTGAAACGAAACATTCAAGAGTGTTATGTAGTCTTACTCAAGGACTCTAATGTTAAATGATGAGTGGCCTATTGGGCTCATTTTGAAAACCATAACCAGCAGTAATGATAAATTGAGAAAGGTAGAGATAAAGACAATTAAAGAAGGTATCAAAATGTTTTATACCAGGCGGGGAGTGCGCGGTTGTATATATCTTTTTTGTTTGCTCCATCACCTACTGGACATTTGAGGTATTGCACTATATATATATATATATAGATATATCTATATAATATATATATATATATATATATATATATATATATATATATATATGATATACTATATATATATATGTATATATATATATATATATATATATATCTATAATATATATATATATGTGTGTATGTGTAATGTGAAATTCTTTTTTCTTCGCATATCCCAGCTTGATGTAGGTAGCTGGGGTCAGAGCGCAGGGTACAGCCATGATACGGCACCCCTGGAGCAGAGAGGGTTAAGGGTCTTGCTCAAGGACCCAAGGGCGGCAGCTTGGCCATACCGGGGCTCGAACCCGGATCTTCCGATCAGCAGCCCAGCGCCTTAGACCACTGAGCTAACACTCTCCCCAGGTGTGTGTGTGTGTGTGTGTGTTGTGTGTGTGTGTGTGTGTGTGTGTGTGTGTGTGTGTGTGTGTGTGTGTGTGTGTGTGTGTGTGTGTGTGTTGAATATATATGTAAATGTCTTGGAATGCACATTGCACGTTTGTATGCACATTTTTCTTTCTTTGAACATGCTAGGCTAGCAGTAGATAAAGATGGTAATTTCACTAATGTTTGTTTTAATTTAAAGGTATTTTCCCTTTTGTATAGAAAAGCATTCAGAAAAGGAACAATTCTGGAGTTGTGGAGAGTGTATGTAGAAATGGAAGATTAGTCATAGGAGCAGACTTCAACTGCCAGGTTGGTGAAGGGAGCAGAGATGGAGAGAGATAGGCAAGGGTATATGAGGATATGAGGAGCTGTATGAGAAGTTGGATACTAAAGAACTAGAAAAGAATTTGTACCAATAGGGCAAGCAGAGGGAGTGAGCTGGGAAGGATGTGCTGTAAATTAGAGAAATAAAGGATGCACATGGAAATGTGTTGAATAGTGAGATAGAGAGAAAGGGTAGGTGATGTGGAAATGGTGGAGCAGGAAGTGCATAGGATTAGTAAGGAGGAAGTAAAAGGCATTATTAAGAAGATAAAAAGTTGGTTGGACCAGATGACATTCCAGTAGAAGCGTGAGGATGTTCAGGAGAGTTGGCAGTGGAGTTTTTAACTAGATTGTTTAACAAGATTTTGGAAGGTGAGAGGATGTGAAAGGAATGGAGAATGAGTGTGCTGGTACTGATTATTATGAATAAGAGAGATGTGCAGACCTGCAGTAACTACAGGGGTATAAGGTGGATCAATCACACCATGAATTTATAGGAAAAAATAGTGGACGCTAGGCTGAGGTAAAAGGTCTATCTATGAGCAACAGTATGATTTCATGCCAAGGAAGAGCACTACATGTGCGATACTTGCCTTGAGGATGTTGATGGAAAAGTATAGAGAAGGTCAGGAGGACATGCATTGTATGTTTGTGGATGAGCGTATGACACAGTTCCAAGACAGGAGTTGTGGTATTGTATCACAAAGTCAGGTGTGGCAGAGAAGTATGTGCAGATGGAAGGACAAGCTGGCATCAACTGTCAGCTCTTAACCCTTTTCCTGTTATTGTGATTTGTGGTGAGAGTAGAGAGCAGGTTGAGAAGAGTCTAGAGAGGTGATGTTATGTGATAGAGAGAAGGGGAATGAAAGTCAGCAGGAGAGAGTACATGTCTGTGATTGATGGTGCAGGGAGAAGAGCTGGTGAAGGTGGATGAGTTTAAGTAGCTGGGGCCAACATTACAATGTAATAGAGAGTGTGTTATCTGCAAGAGTGAAAGGGAAAGTTTACATGACTGTGCTGAGACCTGTGACGTGTAAGACAGGAGGCATGTCTGAAGGAGTTTAAGATGTTGAGACTTTCATTGGGAGTGAGGAGGATGGACAGAATTAGATATTAGTTTATTAGAGGGACAGCGTATGTAGGATGCTTTGGACACTTTTGGAACTCAGAGCCCTCTCTGAGTGGACATATCAGGGCTGGAATATTTGAGATGTCAATTTCTAGGATGTTTCAGTAATGTAAATCTTAATTTCAAATAAAGAAAATAAAGTAGTCTTCAAATGCAAATTAAGAAACCTAAGTCTTGTATGAGAAGAAGCTAAGACGTTTATTTCATGTTCAAGAGAATCCTCATGCAGGAAGATCAAGAGCACCAAGTCTTTCTGTGCTCCTGTATTCTCAGAGGTATGGGGCACAGTGGCTGAGTGGTTAGCACGTTCGCCTCACACCGCCAGGGTCTGGGTTTGATTCCAGTCTCGGCCGTGTGTGAAGTTTGCATATTCTCCCCGTGCCTCAGGGGCTTTTCTTCCCGGTCCAAAAACATGCATGGTAGGTTTATTGGCAAGCAAAAGACATGGTAAATTGTCCCTAGTGAGTGTGAGTGTGTGTGCCCTGCGATGGGTTGGCATTACATCCAGGGTGTATCGTGCCTTAATGCCCATAGACACCTGAGACAGGCACAGACTCCCCGTGACCTGAGGGAAGATCGGATATAGCGGTAGAAGATGAACGAATGAATGAATGTTTTCATAGTCATTCTTTCTTTTATTTTCCATATTTTATCAGTCTCTGCCCATATTCAAAGTGTTTTGTATTTCGCATTATTTATTATCATTTGCTCCTCCCATGCAAAGCCACCATATTTGTTCACCTACAGTAACTCTTATTTTCGGCCTTAGTTAATTAGGGTTAAAAAACCAAACTGGGCATGTATAAAAGCTATCCCCACCAAGGTTTTTCTTTATTTCTCTAATGACCATCATTATTCATGGATTTTCTTCCACCTTTTGCTGCAATGTTTTTTGTTTTTATTTTTTACATCTAATTCTAACTTTATGTTGCTACTTTACTATTCTACATGAGCTAATATTGATTTGATCTTATATCTTGCCCTGATTATATTTAACATCATATTATTATTAGTGTTGTAATTTTAGTGTAAAATAAGGCTTATTTTCTTATCTACATTCTAGTTTATTGCTCTCACACACTGCACAATGCACTCTTCATTCATTCATTCATCTTCTACCACTATATCCGATCTTTTCTCGGGTCACGGGGAGCCTGTGCCTATCTCAGGCGTCTATGGGCATTAAGACAGGATACACCCTGGATGGAATGCCAACCCATCGCAGGGCACAAACTCACACTCACATTCACACACACATTCATACACTAGGGACAATTTTCCAAGGTGCCAATCAACCTACCGTGCATGTTTTTGGAGCGGGGAGGAAACCGGAGAACCCAGAGAAAAACCCTGAGGCGCGGGAAGAACATGCAAACTCCACACACATGGCCGAGACGGGAATCTAACGCGGATACTGGCGGTGTGAGGCGAACGTGCTAACCACTAAGCCACCGTGCCCCACAATGCACTCTTATGTCAGACAAATTTTATCTTCACTCCCTTCTTATAGCTCACAGACAATCCAAACAAACCGTCAAGGCCAATCTTCTGTGCCAGTACTGTCAGTTTCAACTCCTGTCCCTTTCGGAAGAAGTGTTGCAGTTTTTTTTAAAGTATTGTCTAAACCCAAGATTCCAGATTAAATAATAACTTTCAAGAAATAATCTATATTGACCCCAACACTGGCGATGTCCTTGCTCGAGCGTAACGTGATTTGTGTCACGTACAGGTGAGATGGCTTGCGTACAAACCAGCACGGCGTCAGAATGGTATCTTTATTCTTCTCATCTAACCACAATCAAATTCACTCTATCTAGATGGCACAATTTATCTGATTGTTTTTCTTTTCCATTTTTTTTAAAAAGATGACCACCCAGAATTAAAACAAGCCAAAATGAAATCTTGTAGTTATAACTGGCCCTTCGAGGGAAATCACAATTCTTGGCTTGTCTTCAGACTGCAGTAAAAGAATGACACACCCATTTAGATTGAAAGGACAAAAAGAGTGATAAAGCTCAAACTAACCACAAGAAGAGTAAATTCAAGTAACATTTATATATACAAGATAACAAATATATTTCAAGCATGTCTTTCAATGTAAGGAGCCTATATGTCATGATTCTCTTCTGGTGTATTGCTAAAGTGTGATATGAAAGAGGAACAAAATGCAGAAGAGGATTCTTCCCAGAACAGCCCTGATGTTTATGTATTTAGTTTTGGTGGTAAAAAAATGTATTCTCTCTCTCTCTCACACACACACACACACACGATAAATAATGAAGTAACTGCTGAAGATCAGTCACATTTTACAATTTCAGGTAATATTTATTATCAATGTTCATGATACAATATGCATGCACTAGCAAGAAATTAAAAAATTAAAATATAGCTTTCAAAAGCCTAAATATACCTTAAGGTTAAACAAATTGAGATACTAGTAAGTTTTGCTATCTATTATATAAGCTTTCTTCTTTCTTCTACAAAAGTACATGCTGAATATAAAGCTTATATAATGCTTATATGAAACTGTCTATTTATAACTCCTTTTCAGAATGCTGTTTAGAATATCTAATTAAAAAAAGGCAAACTGAACTAAAAGTGTATGGTGACAAAATGAAAATCTCAAGTGTAAAATAACGAAAGGCTGGTTTTAGATATGAAATATTAATAGTAATTTCAATTCCAAAAGTTGCAGATATTCATTAAAACAATGGACGAATATTTTCACAAAATGTGTAAATGCCTCATTGCTACACCATCTGTAATAAACCATTCTTCTGCAAATTGGAAAGATTTCACAAGGTGACTGAAAAGTGATTTGAAGGTTTAAGAGTTGGTGTTGAAAATTTGGTGGTGTGTGAAACTATATATATATATATATATATATATATATATATATATATATATATATATATATATATATATATATATATATATATATATGTAGTTGTGGCCATGTAGAGTTCATCTGCTGTGATGATTTGGAATATATTATAATTACCGCAAATCATACGTTGCCATCACAACATTTCCAAGTGTTTAGTATTTACAAACACATAGGTGTGATCATGTTTTATTTCCAACCGACTAAGATTATGAACATTAAGGCTTTATTAAATGTATTTTAGAGCTGGAACATCTGGTAAACAAGAACACGGGGGGCCCAGGTACATCTAGTACTATTATATTAGAGCTAAAATATACTCTAGGCTCAGTATGCTTATTGAATTAATTTAGTTTAAAAAAAAATAAATTTTGTGTAGCTTTTACCTCATTTGTTAATAGTCACATGAAATGTTAAAAGATTAATATAAATCATTCTCTAAAAGCACTTCATTGGCGTTTTTATTAAACAAAACAGCCATTGTGCCATTCCATTTCAATCTAACAATCAAATGGTGAAATTAATACGCCTTTCATTAGCATATCTATATGGCTACATGTTCAGTTTAAAAAGAAACAATTTAACAGAAAACTTAGCCATAAAAGAAATTACATACATGAATAAACAAACTATGAAAAGTCATGAGTGCATTTTCTGATGATGCCGGGTAAGGTGATAACGGCGGGCAAAGCTTTTGCCACACTGTGAACAAGGAAACAGTTTGGTGCCCTTATGAAGCTGCTGGTGGGCCCTGAGACTCTGTGGCCGACTAAAACTTTTTCCACAGTCAGGGCACTGACACGGCCGCACACCAGAGTGCTTCTGCTCATGACGTCTCAGATCACCTGACTGCCTAAAACTCTCACCACACTCAGCACACAGAAATGGCTTCTCCCCAGTGTGTGTGCGCATATGGACATTCAGTTGTCCTGAGTGCACAAAACTCTTATCACATTGTGAGCAAGCGTACGGTTTCACTCCTGTATGAATACGTTGGTGCTGTTTTAAACTGTTGAACCAGCTGAAGGCTTTGCCACAGTCTGGACAGAGGTACAGCTGGTCCCCTTGCCTGAAGCAGGCATGATTCTTGAAACCCCTAATTGTCTGAAAGGTCTTGGAGCATTGAGTACAACTATGTTCCTTGGATGGTATATCGCCCTCATTAAAGTTCGAGTACTTTGTAGTCATCTCTGGGTGGTGGCGGCGTATGTGTTTGTATAGGTAACGCTCACCAGTAAAAGAGAAGGGGCAGTGGGTGCAAGGGTAGATCGTGGCATTAGCCAGTGCTGTGCTTTGGCGATGTGCCCTGTGGCGCGAGTGGCTTTCCTGATGGCGCTTCAAACCAGATGACTGGGTGAAGGACTTAAGGCACAGTGTGCAGCAGTATGGCCTCTCTTTGGCATGGATGGTGCGTTCGTGTCGCCGCAGGTTGCACAGGCGATTAAAATATAGTTCGCAGTGAGAGCAGCCATGAGGTCCATCACCCTGCTGAATGCATTCATGGCTTTTCAAAAGATGCAGGTGACTGAAGGTTCTTAGGCACTCGCCACAAACATGCGAGGAAGCCTCCTGTGACATTTCTTGTGCCTCTTTGCTGCCTTCATTTGTCCACTCTTGAGCTGCTGTACTCTCACTTTCAGTAGCAGTCTGGTCCACCTCTGAACTCTTGTTCTGACTCTCTTCTTGAGCAGGGTCCCTGACAGGCTTCTGACTGTGTTTTCTTTTAATTTTGGGGGGCCTGCCTCTTGGCCGACCTGTAGATACTTTCCTCTTCTGATTACCAACCCTGTTATGGTTTAAAGATGACCTTCGAAGCTTGACTGGTGGTTCATAAGGAGGATCGTGTTTGTTTGCTGAATTCTCATGCTGTGATGTTGACTCAGCATTAGACTCATTCTCAACTAGTTTTAAATACTCTTCATGGTGATGTCTTTTGAGATGTCTGTAGAGATTAAGTTTGGTTATGAAAGAGAATGAACACTTACTACACGAATAAACAGCATCCTCTTTCTCGGTTTGCTCTGTACCTGTTGGCCTCTCTTTTTCACCCTGGTGGGTCTGCTGATGTCTCTTTAGACCTGTTGCCTGACTAAAGCATTTTCTGCAGTGGCTACAACAATAAGGTTTCTCTTTTGAGTGAATTGTACGCTGATGCCTTTTTAAATGGCATGATCGTAAAAATGTTCGCCCACATTCGTCACATTTGTTCCCTGACAACTCTTCGCCACTGGCATCACTCTGGTCTGTTTTATTCATCAAATTGCTGCTATTGGTATGTGGTGGATCAGTTGGGTGTGACTGCTCAGTCTGGCCACTGAGTGCTGGAAATTCATTCTGCAAGGATTTTGTCATTTCGGATGGTGGTGGTGCATCAGATGCAAGTAGGCAATGATCCAAATTCATAACTGGTGTATTGTCACAAGGCTCAAGAGACTGGGCTTCCAAGAGATGTGGGTACTCATCAGGGTGTGAGCGCCTGACATGTCTGTGCAAGTAAAAAACAGCTGGGAAAGAGTACTGACAGTAGGGACAAAGACAAAGCTGTGAGCCTTCTTCACTGTTTCTTACCTATATAAAAATACAGATATTTAATACGTTAATCATTTGATTACCTTTAAAGAAAGGGTTTACATAAGTTGTACATAATGAAAATTCTTAATATACCTGTAAATGTGCACTTCTTGTCCCAGATTTTATCCCATGTGGCACTGAGACTTTGAGCATACTCCTCAGCATACCACACTTTCAGTTCCTGTCCAGGATAGATGGAGCGGCAAGAGCGGAACAGGATGCGCCCTGCCTGCTGAAATGCCACCAAGTTTTGCTCACTCTCATTCCGTGAACATACCACATACCTGCACAGCACACACAGAGAGTAATAATAATAATAATGAGTATCAGATGCTACATAATGTGGGACTATACAATGTGAACATTTCTGAGCACCTATAAATCACGTCAACTGCAATCGTTACATGGCCGTCAGAATATAAACCATATCAGCAACTGCTCATGAAGTAAAGTCACAAGCTGGATTTCTTAACATCAAACATGCATTCATTCATCTTCTACCACTATATCCGATTTCCCTCGGGTCACGGGGAGCCTGTGCCTATCTCAGGCGTCTTTGGGCATTAAGGCAGGATACACCCTGGATGGAATGCCAACCCAGGGCACACACACACTCATTCACACACTGGGGACAATTTTCCAAGGTGCCAATCAACCTACCGTGTATGTTTTTGGACCGGGGGAAACTGGAGAATCCGGAGAAAAACACCCTGAGGCACGGAGAGAACATGGGGAAACTTAATCCTCTACATGCTGACTCCACATGCAAACTGCACACACACATGGCCGAGATGGGAATTGAACCCGGACCTTGGTGGTGTGAGGCGAACGTGCTAATTTTGCTGTATTTTGGATACAGTGAGAAAATGTGTCCGCTATCTTACATGTTTTTAGCCGTTTTTTTTTTTTGGGCTGCTGCTGTCATATTTAGCGCACAGTGCCACACACACCTCCCTACTCAACATGTTTCTATTTTCGAAGGTGCTGGAATAAATTAGTTGTGCTTCCTTTGGCTACCTCAAACTTCAGACACATTTTAAAGTAGGTTTTGGATTGTTGAACATCTTAAGTTACATTCCCATACAACTGATGAAACCATGCCTTGGAAACAAGCTCTTCAGATTTGTCAGAGCGCGCTGCCGTGTTGTATTTTGTATTTCACAAATGTAATGTGGCATGGAAGGCAGAGAACCACAGAAGCATGCTGTGCCAAACCAAGGTGAAATCGATTTGTGTTTTACAACGTCAACATAAAACAAACTGGAATTAATTGATAGACAATTAATCTCCCAGCTCTATTAGGAGGATGAATAAATTGTATCTAGCTATTGGGTTAGGCTTTACTTACAGTGATGGGAATTTCTTTAAGGTCATTAGTTGACAATTAAGATCAGAAAACGTAATCCTCTACATTCTGAGCTACACATCTGGTAATATCTAGTCAAATATTTGTAAAAAAAAATGCATGGTAACATCAAATTGATAATCTACCTTGGAATTTTAGAAATTATCAGGGAACCAAGTTGTAGCTGGAACTTACAGCAGGACCAAAAAAAAAAAAAAAAAAGAAAATTCAGAAAGTAAACGCAATATTAAAAAGACAAGCAGATGTTAGTGGTGATTGTTTCTATTATCTAGAATTGTCTCCTGTGGTGGATCAGTTGGTTGTGACTGCTCAGTTTGGCCAATTTATTACAGAAGGATTTTGTCATTGCATTGCATTCAGAAGATAATTCTCTTCGATATAAGAAATGACTTGAAAAATCAACAACAAAACAAATAAGTGTACATTTTTTGACAAAGATTACTATGCAAAAATGTGATTACTGAAATACAATAAATACATAGGCAGGCTTTTAATAAATGTGTGCGCTACCTTTAATGTTTATTGATTTTTCTTTCTGTAATTGTACACTATGCTGTTTTGAAAAAAAACAAAAAAAGTGAAGAGGGAAGGAAATTACTTACCTCAACCAGTTTGAATGAGTGTCTCTGTCTGCATCAATGGAATCATGCTGGTCACCCCCCCTGCATATCTGAGAAATTAGAAATTACAGGTGTATTTCTAAATACTAACTAGCAAAAAACTAACACTTTCAAGATAATACTTACAATCCACGAATAAGCACTTTCTATGGCATTTTCAATGGTGCTGATCTCCCCATCAAAAGGTCCAAAATGCATTCCCAGAGGAATAATTTGACCTTGGTTAAAAACACCAAGTCCAGCTCCAGGAGTTGTTGATCTACCTATGACTAAGCCTTGCGGAAGCGTGAGAAGAGCCCTCTGAGGAACTCCCATAGGTGTGGGGGAGTCATAGGTGAACAATGGTGGACCATGAACATCACACTGATCTAAAAACAGTTTATGGCAGGTTTCACAGTCTGTGGAAGAAGTAAATTTTAGCAGAAAAAAACCCAACAAAATGTAAGTGAAAGATCCAGTGTTACAACTGTACACTAACATTTATATATGGTGTTGACAATGATATGAAAACTCACAGAAATGCTTGTCATTAAAAGCATTTTCATCCTGGTTCTCTTCAGCTCCTATATTGCATACAGTCACGGAGCCCTGTATTTCTAAATTCTGGTCTTCCCCTGATGGCAATTCTGTTAAAAAGAAAAAAAAGTTCTACATTTATAACTAATGCAGTTAGAGAGAAGAGATATCAAACAAAGTCACAGCACTACATAATAAGGGAGGGAAAATTGTTCCCTTAACCAGACTTCGTGTCGAAAGTATCAATCAGGATGTGCACCTTAACCACTTTCATCCAATGTTTTACTTTAAACAAATTGCTATAGTTCTAATCTAATCTAATTCTAAGCGGCTCAGTTATATACACAGACTCTCCGCAAGTGTCCAACTTTGTACTCTTGTTCTGTACAGATTAATTTACTGTAACTGGAGAAAATGCTGAAAAAAGAAAGGGGGTATATCCAGACATACAGAACACAAACATCGCTATGTGTCTACATGTCTGCAGCAGGAAATGTTTGCATTTAATTAATTCATAGGGCTGCACTATATGTTGAAATTGATCTCTAAAATGTATTATTCAATCATAACAGAAGCATTCAGTGCCGCTGGTGTCTTAAAATAATCCGTGACAAGGATTATAAGGAATAAGGATTGCTATTATTTTTTCACTTAACTACCTTTCCTGATGCGAGCGACTGTATAACTGGAACCGGTAAGTGTATGTGCATGAGACAGTAAGTCTGAGTTCACTGTCCCTCTCAACTAAGAGTGAAAAGCAAGCATTTTATCTAAAATAAATAAATAAATAAACTAACTAGCTAACTAAATAAATAAAAACCAAAGAATGACAAAGAAATTATGATAAAACATCCTTAAAAACATGCGTTAATGTATGAACTTCCTTCAATGAAACAACACAATACAGCCTATATAATATAGTTAAATATGAAATAACAAATTTGACTGCAGATCTGGGATGTAACATTTGGTTTTCCAACGAGATCCACTGCTGAAACATGCCAAAACTCACCAGTCTAACAAAAGCAATACACTAGAGACCTGCACAGTGATGCTGTTGTCATGGTCACATCACAGCCCTAGTTGGGACCTTAATTTCCAGTGAAGTAAACCACTTCCAGTAAACCACTACCAATCTGGTCATACATGCTAGAATAGAATAGCCTTTATTTGTCACATATACATTAAAGCACAGTCAAATTATTTCTTCGTATATCCCAGCTAGTTTTTGGAATCTGGGATCAGTGTGTCAGCCAGGATACGCCACTCCTGGAGCACAGAGGGTTAAGGGGCTTGGTCACGGATCCAAGAGTGGCAGCTTGGCAATACCGGGGCTTAAACTCCCAACTTTCAGATCAGTAGCCCAGCGCCTTAAACCACTGAGCTGATTATGTTACAAGAAACATAACATCACATAGCCACATCACCACACTCATTTGCCTCTATCGAATGTGCTCACTGTAATCTCGGGCACCAATACCAGCACAGCCAATTCTATTGTTCTCTGGCAAATGTCAATCAAGCTGCATGGTGCCGTTTCCAAATGTTGCATGTTACGTATATGTTATGTACATGTTACTACAAAGAGCCAAATCATACACATGGGTACACAAGAACATCATCCCATTCCCATTGACGTATGTTGTGTGAAAGCTCCTAAAGAGCCGCAAGAAACCAGTGAGGCTCAGGAGCCACGGGTTGGCCAGGCCAGCAATAAATGAACATTCCAGATATCATCAAAACTAAAAGAACTCAAGACCTAACCTACTCCAGTATTTGGGCACTGCATTTAATACACAAGTGGCACAATAGGAGTTGAATTACTGAAATAATTGAACTTTTCCATGACATTCTAATTTATTAAGATACACCTGTACATACATATACACACCCACACAGACAGACACACACACAGGATGGTTAAAGTGCCAAACTATCTGGATAGCTAAATAAATAAATAAGCAAAAAGTTAAACCCCTTTCATATGAATAACTGATTAATACAGTGCTTAAGCTGCAACCTAAAAACAACTCTGTTACTTGGCAAAATCATTGAATTGTCACAATGATCCTCATCATTTACATTTACAGCATTTGGCAGATGCCCTTCACCAAAGCAACAGTCAACTGAGGGTTAAGGGCCTTGCTCAAGGGCCCACATCTGGCAGCTGTTTGGATGTTTGGATTGAACCTGAAACCTTCTAGTCCAGAACCCAATTCCTTAACCTTTGAGCTACCACAACACGATTCTGTTTTGTTCTGTTTTTGTTCATATGGCTAGGACCAACTTTGTGGTCTAGTCCTCAGCTTTGTGTTCTTGTAGCTCTATGTTGTGGTATATGTTGTGTTTAATATGTTGTTTTATGGAACACCAGGGTTCTGGAGAAACGTTGTCTCATTTCACTATGTACTGCGTCAGCTATATATAGTTGTAATGACAATAATATGTCTTGACTTAAAATTGCTCCCAAAGCAAAACAGAAAAACTAATTATTATAACCTGCAAGAAATTCCCATGAAGGATGCCAAAATTACACTATATCCATTAGATTTAAATACATTTTTCATTAATGGTATAATTTTATGTTGAATGATTTTTTTTAAATCAATCTGTCCTATGTTGATGGCTGACATTTCTACTTTGGCTTCAAATCAAATGATTACAGAATGCAGACTAATTCAGTGTATTACAGTACGTGAGTTTTTCATACTGTGGATCATAAAATTTAGCACCTCATAAAAAGATATTCTTTCATAGTGTAATTTTATTCCATGAAAATCTTATGTCTTCTGCCTGTTGCATAATTTTATACATTTTTATGTCATATTTAATAACTGTACATTCTTTAATACATAATCTGTATTAATGCTAACTCATCTAGATCTGTACTCTTCAGTTGTGTTGTCACGATAGCAACATTTTGATACAATTTTCAATACAATACCTAGAATAAAGATCATACCAATACCAAAAAATTTAGACAAATTTTGGGAAAAGTAAACATTTATAAAATAAAATATAAGTTTACTCACTAAATACAGACTTACTGTATAAGTGAAAAATTAGACATGATTAAAGTGAGTAAAATAACATTTCAATGTAAAGATCCCCTTTACAAAAACAAATAGTCATTAGATTATAGTTGACATTTATATACAGTAGGCAACGGTGGATTGTTAATCAGTAGAGTTTTTCACTTGGAGTGAGGTATGAAACAAATATTTGTTTCTTTTATGCACAATGATGCGGGGTTACAATTAAGTTTTGGTTGCATTCAAAACAATTTGAATGAGATTTTTAAGGACATTTTACATTTGTCATTTGCCCTTATCCAGAGCGACCTAAATTTATCTTGTTCATACAAGCAAACATATGAGATTAAGGGCCAAAATGTGGTGTCTTGTTGCTGCTGGGTTTGAACACGACATTCAAACGCAAAGTCCAATGGCTAAACCACTAAGGTACTAGCTCCACTACATGATGGATGCGTTCCAGTTTACTGATACTTATCCCTCCAGTGACAACTCCCACCGCCTGTTCATTTCAGCGAACGCCAGGGTGGATGGTGGAGGCAGCGCCCTCCATCGGTTTCCACCAACGTTACTGATTCTGAGAACCCGTTTTCACCGCCCTGATGGACCTCGGGCTCCATTGCATTCAGTCACAAAACACGAACTGCTTCAGCGATTCAGATGATTTTCGTGCATCGTTTAAACACGCTCTGTATTATAACTTATGACATATAAGCGAAGCAGTGCTGCTGATCCCGCCCGGCGTGTTCACGCGCATTGTAATGCAGTTAAGTTAAAACAACAAAAACAAACAACAGAGATGAACTGCTGAATAATAAGGAGTGCGCTGTTACAAATCAGAATACGACCATAAACCTTAAAGCACAAACAAAATAAATCTACCGGATATTCGATTCGGCTCTACCGTGTGTGGTAAATCGCGCGCTCGCGCACCATAAGGCCGCAGCAGGCCTGAGATAGTCACGCGCACCGGTATTTGGATACACCTGTCTAAGAATTCTGTTCGAAACGAATTACGGTTTTATGCGGAACCGGCAAGAAAAATACCGACCAACACCCGAATCGGACCGAGCACTTGGAATCATATAGAAAGGGGCGAATGAGAGGCCAGCCTGGCTTCACCCGCTCCAACACAAACTCCTGTGGAAAGTAGTGTTCATCCCGCTGATGTTTCACCTCAGACTACTCTTTACACGGATGGTACACACCGTGTCCGATGTCTTCTTTCAGTACTTTTTCTAGACACACGAAGCTTTATTAGCTTATTTAGCCTTTGGTGAAAGTTAAGTATTAATGATAATAGTAATAACATCTGAGGTGTTTTCTTGTAAATCATATACAAACAAAATAAAATTAATAATAAAACACGCGCGTTGTATGAGGGTCTGCGCTCCGAGCTGTGGGTTCGCTCTGCAGGAACGTGGATCAGCTCCAGCCACACACAAGCAGCTCGGAATTGACCCTCATTTTTACAAAGGATTCCAAGGTCTGGCTAGATAAAATAACATTACCCACTCAGTTGCTGCATGAAACACTATCGTATATAAACTCGTAAATGATTGGCTGCGTGACCCGACTTTCATTTTTAATATCGATATTATTAAAAAAAAAACACTCACCTGGACTATCAGTCATGTTGTAATTGTTCGAGAGTATTCATAAACTTTTTTTCATTCAAACTTTTTTGTACTTTTGTTCTACGTTATCGTTGTTGTGGTGGTGTGTTTTTGTTTTTGTTTTTTATTTTTTAACACGACGACTAGCTAGCTAGTTCTGCGCTTTCCCTCAACAAGGAAGTCGATATTCCTCTTCTTCATTAAATGCCGAGGTGGCCCGATTTACTGCGCTTATTGCCACCTAGTGGTCATTAAAGTGTATGAGCCGTTTTACTGCTGTACAAGAAACAATGGTTAGTTTCTCTTTTTTAAGACCCAACATAAGTTTGATATATAGCGTTTTTCGTTGGTTTCTTAGTTTAGTGTACATCCCCACCAAAGCTGATAAATCCTCTTGATGTTTAACATGAAGAAGCGATATATATGTAGTATACA
Source organism: Kryptopterus vitreolus (assembly GCA_030449085.1). Lineage (NCBI taxonomy): Eukaryota > Metazoa > Chordata > Actinopteri > Siluriformes > Siluridae > Kryptopterus > Kryptopterus vitreolus. The sequence continues at coordinate 5,641,392 of JACRUU010000015.1, read as the reverse complement.
AAAATCCACATTTGGACTTGTGAAAGTCATAGTTATTTTTAAGTGTATTTTCATACACTTTAAAGAAAATAAGTATCCTATAATTGTTTGTTTTAGTTGTTTCACACAGATTTCTTTTATAGAACAACTATTGAGATTTTCATTTTCATATATATATATATATATATATATATATATATATATATATATATATATATATATATAATGTGTGTGTGTGTGTGTGTGTGTGTGTGTGTGTGTACTCTGAAAAAACTTTAAATATAGTCTGAAAATATACATGCAGCCATTTTTGTTAAAATAGCTGGCAACAAATGTGAGTACACCCTAAGTCACATGTGTCAAACTCAAGAATGTGGCCCGCTATGTCATTTTATGTAGCTTAAAATAAGGCTATGCTGCTTTAAAGCGTGCATTGCCAATAAACTACATCTCCCATAATATATGCGAATACGTTACCGGCGAAGTGACGGCATCCCACCACTAGATGTCAGTGTATCCCATCATCAGCGTTTACTGAGGGCGATTTTTTTCAACAAGCGGAATTTAGAAATTTCTACAAATTATTCCAAAATGTAAAGCAGGCAAAAAAAAAATGCATGTAGATGGAAGGCACTTCCAATAAAGATGGGAAAAAGACTACATGTTTGTGCTTCAAGGAGTAAAACTGGTATGTCTTTTGTATTATGAGGTAGTGATAAACTATTGAAACACATGAAATTATGTAGATAGGGTGTAGAAAGTGTTAAACAACCCAGAATATGTTTTAAATTTTAGATGGTCTAATGTGGCGCCGTTTGTCATTGGTGACGGATTGGCAAACTCATGTCATTCTTTCATTAGATTTCTTCATGTAGTCAGCTGGAATGGTTTTCACCTCACAGGTATGTCTTGTGAAAAGTTCATGTGATATATGTTGCCTTCTTAATGTGCTTTGGACCATCAAATTTTGCAAGGGAACAATTTCAAACAACAAAACAATTCAGAATGAATAGTTAATTAAAAAGAACAATAAAACAGCGGCTAGTGCTCTCAGGCCACACCTACAAAAGTTACAAATAAAATGTTACTTTAATAAGGGATTTCTCCCTTAAACCTGCCATAAATGTATTACTTCCTAGATCAGGGGTGGCCAACTAGTAGGAGGCTAAGAGCCACTTTTTTCTGTGTTACTGCAAAGAGCCACATCATACACATGGGTACACATGAACATCATCCCATTCCCATTGACGCATGTTATGTGAAAGCTCCTAAAGAGGCTCGAGAGCCACGGGTTATATGTATATATAATGATAAACAGATATTTAAACTGTGATTCACCAATTGTAAGAAGAATAAATAATGCAGTTAAAAGGCTACAAAGGCTATTACTACCCGCAGCACAAAAACATGTGTTGAAAGAATCAGCATGCTTATGCCTGACTTTCTTTAAAGTCACAAAGACCAGACACGACTCAATCAATAAACTGCATAGGATGCATGTAAACACCAGGCATATTATTCTCCCAGAGATGTCCACAAACATCATGAATCACTAGTCAAAGAATTAAACCTGTCACACCAGGAAAGGAAGAACAAGAGAAACCTCTGCTGCAGAGGACAGGCAGGCATATTTCAACATCCACTGTTCAGAGGCAACTGTGTGTCCAGCCTTCATGGTCAAATTGTGGCAAAAAGAACATTGCTTTAGAATAACAGCAAGCAGAAGTCACTTGATTAGACCAAAATAAAACACAAGGAATTAGAGTACACAAACAGTAGGTAACTGCACTTATGTCGGATGAGTCCAAATTCTGGACTTTTGTATGTAAATTTGTTAAAAGTTTTAAGGATGAATGGACATTTCCTGAATTTATGGTTTCCTCTGTGAATCATGGAGGAGGAGTATGATGGAGAGAGGATGCTTTTCTGGTGATTTACTGAAAATCTAGGGCACATTTAACCATAATGTTTACCACAGCTTTTTGGCACAGACATCCCATCTTAGTGGGACTATTATTATTTTATACAATACAATATACAATGACCACAAGCACACCTCTAGGTTATATTAAAGCTATTTGTCTAAGAATGAGAGTAAAAAATAGTGTTTGGCACTAACAATGCTGTAAAGTAAGAATACTTTAAAAAGTAGAAGGTTATTTTTTTATCAATTAACAAAATGGAAAGTGAATAAACAGAAATCAAATTTTGAGAAATCAAAATTAAATTATTTGTCTGCATCAACTCTTCCAGGTTTACATTTACAGCATTTAGCAGATGCCCAGAGTGACTTTCAAAAAGTGATTTAAGTCTCCATATAACAATAAAGTAACTCTGATATGATCAATTACAAATTTAAACCTAGTTGATATTTTTTAGTTTTTGGGGTTTTTTTTGTGGGGAGGAAGTGTGAGGTTGAGTATTTCTGAACGAGATAGGTCTTTAGATGTTTCTTGAAGATAGCCAGTGAGTCTGCTGGTTAGACATCCAGGGAAAGTTTATTCTGCAACCTCGGTGCCAGAACATAGAAGAGCCTTGAACTCTTACCTTGAGAGAAGTTGGAACCTGTCGAGCAGTACTAGATGCTCTCAGGCAGTGAGATGGAACTGGAAGTGTAGAAGGAAATTCGGGAATTGGATCTGAGAGTACAGGAGTTAACTCCCATGTCTTTTACCCAACCGAGAATGCCGCCTCTCGCTATTCCTACACTTGGCCTTTCAAATTCAAATTCAAATTTTATTGGTCACATACACAGTCATACACAGTATGATATGCAGTGAAATGCTTGGGCAGCTGCCCTGACCTCAAGAGTAGATTGTTTAACAAAAGAGTAGATTATTTACAAAATAAATACAAATATAAAGTAAAATATAAAAAATATAAAATATAAAATAGACTTTAGACTTTAAAAAGAGAAAGAGAAAAAAGAAAGAAATCCAGAAGAAGTCTGTGTGTGCAAAGCGGTAAAGCGGTAACAAAGTCCAGGTTTGTGCAATAGGGTGGCTTTTAAAGTGGTGTGTGCATATTGTGTGTGTTGTGTGTTTTCTGTCCGTGAGTAAGCAGTGACCACGAGTGACCACTGCCATAGTGAATGTCCAGTGTGAGTGTAAGTGGATCAGTACTGTCTGGTGTACTGATTGAGAGACCTTATTGCCTGCGGGTAGAAGCTCCTCCTCAGTCTCTCTGTGTTGGCCTTGAGGGAGCGGAAGCGCTTTCCAGACCGCAACAGAGAGAACAGTCCATTGCTGGGGTGGCTGAGGTCCTTCATGATCTTCCTGGCCTTGGTCCAGCACCGCTTGCTGTAGATGGAGTGCAGGTCAGGGAGCTCAGTATGGATGATGCGCTCAGCTGAACGCACCACCCTCTGTAGGGCTCGTCTGTCCTGCACGGTGCTGTTCCCGAACCAGGTTGCAATATTCCCCGTCAGGATGCTCTCTATGGTGCAGGAGTAAAAGTTCCTGAGCACCTTAGAGGGCAGTCTAAAGTCTCTCAGGCGTCTGAGGTGGTAGAGACGCTGTCGGGCCTTTTTCACCACGGTGTTGATGTGACAGGACCATGACAGGTCCGTGCGTGATGTGAACACCGAGGTACTTAAAGCTGTCCACTCTCTCCACTGGGCTCCCGTTGATGACGGGGGTCTGGTAGATCCTCTCCTGCTTGGTACTAAAGTCCACTAGCAGCTCCTTTGTCTTGCTGACGTTTAGAAGGAGGTTGTTCCTCTGGCACCAGTTCTCCAGATTCCCGATCTCCTTCAGGTAGGCTGTCTCATCGTTGTCAGAGATCAGGCCTACCACAACGGTGTCGTCAGCAAACTTGATGATGGTGGTGGAGCTGGTGGTGGCCACACAGTCATGTGTGTACAGGGAGTACAGCAGGGGGCTCAGAACACAGCCCTGTGGGGCTCCAGTGCTGAGAGTGAGAGAGCCTGAGACGTGTCCACCCATCCTTACTGCCTGTGGTCTCCCAGTTAGGAAATTGGAGATCCACTGACACAAGGATGAGCTGAGTCCCAGGTGTTCCAGCTTGGTGGAGAGTGTGGAGGGAATTATGGTGTTAAATGCTGAGCTGTAGTCGACGAAAAGCATTTTAACATAATTCCCCTTCCTATTGTCCAGGTGTGTGAGGGCAGTATGGAGGAGATGAGCGATAGCGTCATCTGTGGAGCGGTTCGGGCGGTATGCAAACTGTAATGGGTCCAGGGTGTTGGGTAGTGAGGAGATGATGAAGTCTCTGACCAGCCGTTCAAAACACTTCATCACCACTGATGTGAGGGCTACGGGTCTGTAATCATTGAGGGAAGCAGGATGGGGTTTTTTCGGGACAGGAACAATGATGGACTCTTTAAAGCATGTAGGGATCACCGACTGAGATAATGAGATGTTGAATATCTCTGTGAACACAGGTGCTAGCTGGTCCGCGCAGGCTCTGAGGACTCGTCCTGAGATGCCGTCTGGTCCTGCTGCTTTCCTGGTGTTCACTCTCCTGAAGGCTCTCCTCACGTCATGCTCGGAGATGATGAACGCGTTTCCGGTGCTGGCAGTGTCTTCCTGACTGCGGCCGTTAGCGCCGCTAGCATTAGCGTTAGCAACACTAGCGTCTTTAGCTGCAGCCTCGAAGCGAGCATAAAAGGTGTTCAGCTCGTCTGCCAGAGTCATGTCCGCGTTCGTCATCCCGGATGTTGGCGCTTTGTAGTCCGTTATTGATCTTAGTCCCTGCCACAGGCTTCTAGAGTCATTCTTCTGTTGGAGTTGTGACTCTAGTTTCCTCCCGTAGCGCTGCTTCGCCTCTTTCTCCATTCTTTCACCGCCTTCCGGACGTTGTATGACGCAGCCTTGTACTGGTCCATGTCCCCCGACGCAAGTCCCGCATTGTAGGCCGCGGTGCGAGATCTCAGAGCGTCGCGGATGGTTTTGTCCACCCACGGCTTCTGATTGGGAAACGTTCTGATGGTCGTTTTCTGTGCGGTATCATCCGCTAGTTTCCCGACGAATCCCACAACCGCTTCCGTAAACATGCTGACGTCATCGGAGCTGTGTCGGAACATGTCCCAGTCTGCGTCATCAAGTGCGTCCTGTAACGCGGCCACCGATTGGTCTGTCCAGCGCGCGACCTCCCTCTGAACCGGAGCTTCCTGTTTGAGCCTTTGTTTATATTTTGGCATGAGGAAGATGGCGGCGTGGTCGGATTTCCCAAACGGTGGGCGAGATTGTGCCTTGTAGCCGTCCTTAACCGATGTGTAGCAGTGGTCCAGTGTCCTTTCGCCCCTGGTTGGGCAGGTGATGTGCTGATAGAAGTTAGGCGCTGCGCGTTTGAGGTTGGCACTGTTAAAGTCCCCCGCAACAATAAGCGCAGCGTCCCGGTTCTGTGTTCTGGTGCTGTGTGAGTGCCTCATGCAGCTCGCATAAGGAAGTGTCCGTGTCCGCTTGTGGTGGAATGTAAACGGCGCTGATTATGACCGATGTAAATTCCCGAGGAAGATAAAAAGGGCGACATTTGATGGTCAGTAGTTCCAGGTTGGGTGTGCAGGAGCGCGCAAGAGGAATAACGCTCGTGCTGCTGCACCAGCTGTTGTTCACCATTAAACACACGCCTCCTCCCCTTGTCTTCCCCGAGTCCCGTGTCCTGTCCATGCGCTGAACCGAGAAGAACTCGGCCGGCTGAATGGCGTGGTCCGGCACCGCTGGGTTCAGCCATGTCTCGGTGAAGCAGAGGAGATTGCAGTCCCGAATGTCTCTCTGGAACTTTACCCTGGCCCTGAGGTCATCGAGCTTGTTCTCCAGGGACTGGACATTGGCGAGCAGGATGCTAGGCAGAGGTGTGCGGTGTGCACGGACTCTCAGCCTGTTCCTGACGCCAGCTCGTTTCCCTCGGGGCCGCCGCTTCGCGTCGCGTCCTTTGTTTTCCCTCAGGATCTCACTCGGCCAGCTCGGATCCGGAGTTAAAACCGTCGAATTGTAAGTACATTGTAGATTAATAGAAATAAGAGTATCTCTATCGTACCTAATGCACTCAATGGTGATGAGTTTACCGGTCTAGAGTTGGCGGAAATTAAATTACAAAACAAAAACAAGGTAACGTGGGTCAGAGCAGTCGCGACGGCAGCCGACCTCACCGGCGCCATCTTTCAGCTCCCCCTCCTTGTATTCCTACTCCAGAATAGGTTGTGAGTTCATGTGTTCCGTTTGCAGTGATAAAACAGATTACACTTGTGCCGCCCATTAGAGAGACTGAAATCGACACGTAGTTTAGTGTGTTTGAGAGAATTGCTAATTTGGCAGGAAACAGATTCTGGCCTTCGTGGCAAACAACCAAAAGGTGTGGTCAGGGCTTAAAGATGGGGTATGCTCAGGTACACTTACATTATATGTATCTGAAGTCTGGTATTTTAGCTGGGATGGTTAAGGTTGGAGTGCGGCCAGTGTTGCCTGTTAAAGGTGTAGATCAGGGGTCCCCACATAATTTTTCCTTTCTTTAAAAGTTTCTAGTTTCTAAAAGAAAATTACGTGAGCCAGAGTGATTACTAGTAGTATTGTGATTGTAACTGTATGTATTATACCTTCTAATACCAGAATAGTTTATTACTTTTTAATGCACCACACAGACAAATTATCATTTCTTTTCAAGCGATATATTAATGAATTTTATTACCTTTATAATGACCTTTTTATATTCAGTGCTATTCAAAATCTACATTTACTTGCATAGTGTGAACTGTGGGCTTGTTTCTGACTGGTGAGAAGTCAGGTTCCATTCCTGTCACAGCCAGTCCCAAAAACTGATGCAAATGTTCACAAATGTTCATCAGTGAGTCTATTGCTATATCTTTTGCTGACTCATTTGAGCCTGATGAGAAATTCGTTAAGCAGTCTTCAACCCATTTACGTTCCCGAGTGCGGGGTATACGTCGATATACCAAATGCATCTACTGTCCACTGAGTTGTTGATGAGGGGGGGGGAGGGGTTGTTGGAATGTTAACATGTCTTGTTGTGAATTGTTGACGAGGGAGCGTAGGTTCTGGTCCAAGTTCTGGTCCAAGCTAAATTGTGCAAAATAAAATGTATTTAATTGTACAATAGTCACCTATTTTTAAATAGCACTTTTAACAAGATTGTGTCAAAGCAGCTGTATAGTATTAAATGGGAAGTTAATATATAATTAATACACAGGAAGAATTGTATTAAGTTTGTGTTAATAAATGCACATATTAGTACATTAATGGGAGCTCCCAGAAATGTATCTAAATTTGCTGACTTCTCTGAGATTATCATCAAGTGTTACTAGCGCTCGTAGAGCACGGGGGAATAGGAAAGACAGGGAAGGATTGTTCGGGAGGCAGGGAGACGGAGACTAGAGGAACCCGGAGTATCAGAGGGCACAGGAATCGCTGAGCGGGAGTGGAACACAGAGAACAGAGAAACAGGTTAGTATAATTCTAAGCACAAACAAGCAGACACTATACACCAGAAAGTCTGTGTCGTCCGTGAGATGTACGAGTTCGGACCTGAGTGTTGTGGGGAGAGAGCTTCTAAAGGGAGTAAGAGTTGAGGAGTAATTGGGAACAGTTGATAATAATTTGGATTAGGGAGAGACTGCGTGTGGTGATTGGGAGAACAGGAAGATAGAGGAAGTGGAGACGTAACAAAAACAAGCTAGATTCATTTATATCTAGGTAAATCAATAAAACAATCAAGCAAACTATCTGTCATTGGGGTAAGCAAAATTAACTTGGTAAAAATTCTTGAAACTAGCATTAATACCTACTGAATAATAAATTACACTATATTCTAGAACGAGACAAAAATCAAGCTGCTTTTTTAACCTTTTTAACCACCAGGGAAAGCTTGGTGTGGTGGGATTTGAATCTGCATTCTTTTATCCCAGAGCCAAAAGCATTAACCACTGAGTTACCACCTCCAACTGAGCTACTAATTCTTTTAGGTTGGAACCTTTCTTAAGAATCTGGACATAAGAATTTTTCAGTCCGGTATTAGTCTTAAAAGTAGTACAGCATTTTATTTGAGTTAAATTTATTCTTGCACTTTTAATCTTGCACTTGTTTCTAGTGAAATTTTGCCCAAAAGTAAACATTTATTTGCCTAGACAGAACATTTACAATTTCCTTACTTTAAGATTTATAGTCTAATGTTTCATGTGATTTTTAAGACTTTTTATCATTCATGGCAAAAAAAACAAACAAAAAAACAAGAAATTTGTGTCTTTCACTCTCAGTCTAGTTATATATCTGCTCACAGGTGCCAGAGGTTGGTCAACTCCATGCAACAAAGATGTGAAGCAATCAAGGTTATACAACAAAAAATTAGCTCAGTGTCTCAACAAGAAAGATAAATCATCAAGACTTTTTCAGGTTATACAGTAAAGAAACAAGCAAACACTGCTATTTTAAAAAACAGCCTAATATTCTTTTTTCTTCACTTTCTTTAAAGTAATACATTTGATACTTTTTTTTTCATGTTGTGAGTTGGAATTTAATGTCCAGTCTCCTATTCATTTGCATGTTTTGAAAGTTTTTATAAGGATTTTGAGACACTTTCCCCACTTTTTTAAACACACTGCTATTATTTTGAAGTGTATACTCGCTGAAATCCTATCAAAATCTTTTCAATCTAGCTACTAAATGTAAAATCTATAGCAGGGAAAAACTACCCACCAACCCATCTGCCAAACTGTATTTCCTACTTTTCAATTGGAATAAGTAGTATTTTTTATTTATATTTTAAATTGCAAAAAAAAGATCGCAGTAAGTCATCTAGTATTTACTTTATTTATAAACTTGAGACAATTCAAACTATGCTAAATAAAGAAAGACAACAGTTATGAATAAAAACAAATCTTTTGCACTTAACTTTTTTTTGAGGTGCACTCGTGATCAAACCAGAAAAACTTTCTCTTGACTGTCTTGACATATCAGAAAATGCTGCAAAGTCACAATATTCAAACACATTTCTAAAATCATGGACACCTACACCCTGACTGAATCGCGAATACCAATCATCACAAAAATGGTGATGGAAGCTTGATGTATATTAAGGTTAAATTTAGATTACAAATTTGAGATAAAAACCTAACCCTACACTGTCAGAAAAAAGGTACTATGGAGGGACAATTTGTTACTGGCATCTTTAATGCTTCACATTACGTCCTTAGGGTACAATTATGGTCCCAAAACATATAAAGGTACAAATATTCAGATTCAGACATTAAAGGTCCACATAAGAACCCTGAAAAAAGTGAACATACCTCATTATATACTTGAGCTAAATTCATCAGATCACTTTCTTGACTTGCAACTGAATTAACTTAATTTAGTTAAGTTGGCAAAACTGATTTATGGATCTAATTTAAACCATTTGCTTTTAATCAAATGGCATTTTGAGTAGCAATGACTACTGACATCACAAATATGAATTTCACGATTTATAATATATCGTCAGGATATATATATATATATATATATATATATATATATATATATATATATATATATATATATATATATATATAAAAATTCATGTAAATATATCAAAGATATCTGAAAGATTACTGTCATTTTAGATTAATACTTGGATTACTGCATATATAGCCAGGTGGTTAATAATACCTGTTTTCTATCATTCAATTTAGAAGTTTTTTCATTTTGAATGGGTGTTTGTGTTGGGTTTGTTATCTTAAAAAAAAAAAAAAGAATGCAGTCTCTGATTTTTCAAGAATGCATATGTCCTGTTTTCCCTCATTCTCTTGACCAGGAGTCAAGTGGAGTACGGGAGAAATTGGAACACAGGAGCCGGAAGAAGACCAAGCGATTGTAGGGTTTTACGGTTCTCCACCAATATAATGTAGCATTTTAAGATAACGGGGTAATTAACTACCGTAAATTCTGGACTATAAAGCGCACCTGCATATAAGCCGCATCCGCTCTATTTGAAAAAAAAAACCCCCCAAAAAAATCATAAATAAGCCGCACCTGCATACAAGCCGCATCCGCTTTTGAATTGTAAATGTACATGTATGTACCTAAATAGATCCTTTCCTAACCTGTATTTTAACACGGTGTAACGGTGGACGCTGCACAGAGACGCGGAGATCCGGAATTCATACAAAACAGGATTTATTAGAATAAAGAACTCAGGAGACGCCGCTCATACGGAGCGGCCAGACAGGCTAGGGAGCCTTGCGCTCTGCGCGCCGTGGTACCGGGGACCGGAGCAGGAGTCCGGGAATCGGGAACAGACAAAGGTTAGGCATAAACATATATCGAGCGTCCGTGTCCGCGACACTAGGTATGTGCTACGAGCCCGGACGGGGATTGTAGAGTGAACCGGGCTTATATCGGGAGAGGGAAAATCAAGAACAACTTTGGCTCATTGTGTGTGTGTGTGTGTGTGTGTGTGTGTGTGTGTGTGTGTGTGTGTGTGGAAAAAGAGCAGGGGAGGAGAGAGAGAGAGCACAGAGCAGCAACTTTGCTGATTAAAACGGGACAGAACCAAGAGAAAATAAGCGCTATTTACAGTATTTATCTTCATTTCTCCTGTGTGTGAAATCAGGTCACCTTAACCTTGTAAAGATAGAGTTTGTCCTCCTTCTATCCGCTTCTACCCACTTATATCTGCTAAAGAGGAACTAGCGCATTCTTCTTCTTTGCATTTATTTTGTCTTAGTTTTGATTCTAATTCCGGTTAGAGCCCCTAGCGGTCGGGAAAAAATCTACAGAATAGCCGCACCTTATTATTAGCCGCATGGTTCAAAACCTAGGAAAAAAGTAGCGGCTTATAGTCCAGAATTTACGGTATATATTTCTATATACATGACATACTAATCTATGACAAATCTATGACGAGTGACTCCGAGTTGGTCCGGAGCTGGTCCGCTTGAGAGGCAGCAGCCTCTCAGCATCGGCTCACTTCATCTCTTCGTTGTTTTTTCTCCGTTGTTGTCTCTCCACGTGGTCTCTCCCCAGTGTGTCTCTCCGAGTTGTGGAGAATGTAATGGGATTTATGGGCCTGGGTGTCACACCCAACTTTTGAAACTGACCAATGCCATGACATGAAACTTGAGCAGAAAGGTATTTCTTTGTCTATGCCCAAGCTAATTTGCATATTGGGAATGGTTCAAAAGTTAATCAAGTTATTTACTTGAAATATGAATTAATGAATTGAAACCTCTTACAATTACATCATCTTCATCATGGTGTGGGAAATGACGAATGGATCAATTAGATACCGAGAACGGCCAAGTAGACATTGTAACAACCAGAGAATTGTATATAAGTACTTCTTACTTACAAACATTGGTTGATATGCAATGAAAGAAAGAGATCATTTGAAGATCATTTGAAAATGAAAAGAATGAAAGAGAAATGGAATGGATGCAGGGAACTGATCAGCCTTAATACTAATACATGTCATCACTACATGATTAATATGAAGGATAATAACAATGTGCTAGAAATATAATCATTATTTTGATGAACTTTATTGTTTAATCACTATTCATTATTAAAACAGCATTGTTTTATAACTAAAGTTTTATAGAACAATAAGAATAATGATGATAATTTCATTAAACATTGTTCAAGTTAACACACAGATTGTGAGTTTCAGCATGATAAAATAGAACCTCATACATACATTAAACACATACAGGCAAATGTTGTGTTGTGTGTGTTGTGTTGTGTGTGTGTGTGTGTGTGTGTGTGTGTGTGTGTGTGTAGCTGTGTTCACGAAATGTGCCAGCATCCTGTGGGGGAGTGGGGGTTTGTTTGGAGATTTAAATGACAGTCGTAAACTGAGTATTTGGGAGGCATGAAGTCAAAGGTGATGGGCCAGAAGTGCAGATAAGATGGCCTTATCTGTGAATGGACCCAGCCAGGTGTGGTCATAAAACTAGTGTGAATCATTTAGAAATTTTGTGTCGATCCAAATGCACTACATATCCCCCATTTGTTAATCGACAAGTTCCTGATGGGATTTGGTCAATTAACAATAGGCATAAAAGATCGGCATGAAGGTGGATCATGAAGTGTGGATGCAGATGCTTAGATGAAGGGTGTGCCATGGTGATGGCATGGCAGAGCTGGTTCCACTTTCTCCCAGCCATTGAGAATTCAGGCTGGGGGCTGAGCTTGATGGTTTTTTGCATTGTCTCTGACTGTGTCCCTTTCCTCTTGGTGGTTCTACCTGAAGGTCCACGGAGATCATCTTTGTCTGGACCTTTGAAAGTTTGGGGGTTGCCTCTGGATTGCTGTGTAGCGATCGAGTGCTGGGTTGGCAGCAGTTGAATATCAGGCAGCAGGAACACGCGGGATTCTCAGTCGAGGCAGTGCTTGGAGGGGCATGTGATCATATGGGCCCCCTCCCTTTCTTGATTCGCTGCTCTTCTCTACACAGGAAGGCAGGGCTGAATAGTGGGCTTTCACCCCCCCTTTCCGAATTAGGAGTTCTTGATTTCGTCGTACTGTCTGCTGTTTAAAGGGGAAGTCTGAGGTTTTCACTTCCCTTTCGAAGTCCTTCTTGAAGCTAGCTTTGGCATGTCTTTCTCTGCATTTAGTCTCTGTTTTTGTTACAAGAGACACGTCTCGCTGGAGTTTCTTTACTCTTTTCTGTAGCTCTGTGTCCTTTTCATCAGCCGTCTTGCGCTGGTTCTGAGTCTCGGTCAGAAGCTGGTCCTGTTGCCAGGGAGTGGGTGTCTGGTTCTTCTGAGCCTCTTTGGCACCAGAGGCCCAAGCTAAAGATTCCTCTTTCAGGCGGGTGGTGCTCACTTTGCCCCCCCCCCCCATTTTTACCTGGTGATGAGGTTTACGCTTAATGATCCCAGGATCTTTATCAGCTGTCTGTGGCTGTAGTCCTGTGCAGGATCGCGATACATTGCGGCACTTTCGAGGTCGTCAGGCGGTTCAGGTCTCAGGTGCGGCAGGTCACCCATAGTCCCAGGCACGAGGGTGCCAGTCATGGCATTCTGATTTCAGTGGGCGTCAGGGCTGGAGGATTTGGACGTCTGGCTCACTGGAGGCGAGAGAAAGACAGGAAAAGGGCCAATGCAAGTACTTAAACTAATGGACTATCTAAACTATGGCTGACTTGTGTCGCCACATTTTCCCATGACGATTCTCAAAGGTAAGATTTTCATGCAGACAAACAGGAAATATTATACGATAAATGAACAAGAACCCAACTAATTCAAACAGGAAAGGAATAGAGTAGGCCTGAAGATAGGCAAAGCCTTTAAAGGTTAAAATATTATAGGGTAAAGGTGCTGTTGGAATTGAACTTGTATTATTGACCTGACTCTGTTATCAGGAGGAGGCTAAGAGGCCCTAGAATTGAGAATTGGAAGCAAAAGCCGACCTAGCGGAGGAGGTCCACCAGGTGGAGTTAGGGAGTCCGCAGACACTGAGGTTAAGAGTTAGTAGGAGGAGTCGGTGAAGTGCAGAACTACAACCTGCCCCCTAACGTCACTCGAAGGTATTGCGCCTTACATTATTAGCTAATGGGGGCCAAGATTGCACTGTTCCGAGCAGACGTGCTTCACTCTTAATCCTCAGACATCATCGGGATTTATATGCAATAAGTTGACAAAAGTTACTTTTTCTTTTTAGTTCATGTCATCAAATCTTTAGGGACTAATATTGACATTTGAAAACTCGGTCATATGGACAAGCGCAAAGCGAAACACTATTCCGAGACGAACATGGAGAAAGAAGTAAACAACGTGTTATCCCAACAATTCGATCCACAATGAATGATGCAAGGCTAACTGAAGTATCAAATGTCTCAGATGACACTGTTCAAGAGATTGTTTTGGCAACTTCATTACCGTGTACCCCAGCTAAAAGCCCAGCGCCAATAAAAGGAAAGATGAACGCTACATCACCTGAAAATGTCCTCAACAGGATTATGGCGGCCATCCAATCTCTCTCCGCAAAATGTGAAATCATTTTTGAAAAGGTTTCATCTATGGAGACAACGGTGAGAAACACTGAGCTGGCTATTTCCTTTTTGAACGAGTCAGTGGAAAAGCTCATTAAAGATACCACCAGCCATAACGAGAGAATTTCAGCGTTGGAAAAGAAATCGTCGGACCTGAAAGAAGAAAACAAGCAGCTCAAACTTCAACTGTTGAAGGCCAATAGCTACAGACGAAGATGGGGTCTGAGATTGCAAGGAATGAAGGAGGAGAATCAACAAGAAAATACTCGCGATCTGGTTATCAAAGTCCTTGGAAAAGTTTCCCCCCAAATAGTGGAGAAATTGCCGGAGGTGGTGGATTCGGTGCACAGGATCGGAAAGAGGAAGAACGGTAATTCAGCTAGAAGTATAATCATTCAATTCAGCATGCGTCACTTTCGTGATATCGTTTGGAGGGATGCGAGGAGATCAAAAGCCCTGGAGGAAGCCCATCTCCGTTTAAAAGAAAACTTGTCACCCGAAGAAAGAGCAGCGCGGACCAAGGCCTGGCCTTTGGTCAAAAAAGCCAGAGAAGAAGGCAAGCGAGCATCATTTGTCGGTGCATTTGCTTATATTGAAGGTAAAAAGGTTGATATTGACATTTAGTAAACACAGTGAAAATTGGACGTACCCGGACATTTTATGTCTGTTGCGTTCGTTGGATGATTGTTGTCCCTAAAAGTTTAAAATGAGGACTTATAATACTTGTTGACAATCTGTTGCATGTGTTTGATTCCGGTGGGTCTATCTTTTCATTGTAACAAGTAGATTAGTGTAACATAGGAGGTCTTGTTCTTTGTTCTATCTTTTTCTTATTTGTTTCTTTGGATGACAAATTTTAATTTTGGTAAATTAGATTTTATTTCTCTTAATGTCAGAGGTTTAAGGGATATGGATAAAAGGAAGGCACTTTTTCTTTTTATTAAACACAAGGGGGCTCAAATTACTCTATTTCAAGAAACACACTCTTGTGATAATGACGTAAAATTCTGGAAATCGCAGTGGGGAGATTCTGCATATTTTTGTCATGGAACAAATCATTCTGCAGGGGTCGCTGTTTTTTTTAAAATAAATTAAAGGGAGATGTAGTAGAAACTTTATACTCTGGTGAAGGGAGATGGATTATAATAATCTTAAATACAGACAACACGAAATTTATAATATGTAACGTTTATGGATTTAATAAAAAGGGTTTGAATTTAGATATGTTTGAAAAACGTAGCTTAAAATTAGTGGATTTAAAAAGAAAATACACAGATGCTTATTTACTGATAGGAGGTGACTTTAATGAAGCTCCCAATGAGTCCTTCGATAGATTTACTCCAAAGAATACAACATCTAAAGTGTTCGAGTTGCTTTGCGATAATTTTCAGGTTACTGATATTTGGCGTTTCTTACATCCACATGATAAAGAATTTACATGGACAAATAATGCTCTGACACGTAAGTCAAGAATTGATTTCTGGCTTTTATCTACTAATGCAGTTCAATTTGTCTCAGATACTTCGATTAGTTACTCACCTTTATCAGATCATAGATTCATCTCAATCTCCTTAATTGGTAATAAAGACAGCTGTAAAAGAATTTTCGCGGCTATTGGAAGTTTAATAATAAGTTATTGACAGATACAAATTTTATAGAATCTGTTAAAAATACGGCTTCTATTCTGGAAGATGATTCTATGAGTTATATCCAAAGATGGGAATTTTTTTAATTCAAAGCCAGACAATTAGCCATGTGTCGAGGTAAAGAAATAAAAATGGAAAATTCCAAAAGATGTCAATACATTCTCGGTGAGCTTGACAAGTTGTTATCTAAAGAAAGTCTTAATACAGAAGAGGAATCTTATTTATCCGAATTGAGAAACAAAATAGATAATTGTTATGTAGATTTAGCTAAAGGTGCATTTATAAGATCTAGGGCTAAATGGTTAGAAATGGGGGAGAAAAACACAAGTTATTTTTTTTGCTATGGAAAAGAGGAATATAAAAAGAAATAGTCTAGTAACATTAAAAATTGACGATAATATAAACAAAGATCCTTATGAAATCAGAAAATTTGTATATTCTTTTTATAATAAATTATATGACTCAAATTATAATGAAAATTATGCAAGATCCTTTACTACAAAAAATTAAACCCTTCACTCCAGTAATTTCAAATGAGTTTAAAATTGTTTGTGAAAAGGATTTGTCTGTAGACGAACTTACCAAAGCAATGCATTCCATGAAGAAGGGTAAATCTCCGGGCACAGATGGCCTAACTATTGAATTCTATACATATTTTTGGGAGTTTATTAAGAGACCATTACTTAAAATGTACAATGAATGCATTATTAAAGAGGAATTATGTACTTCTATGAAACAAGGTCTTATTACCTTGATTCCAAAACCAGGAAAAGACCTTCTCTCTCTTGATAACTGGAGGCCAATCACTTTACTAAATCTAGATTATACAATTTATTTTATCATTAGCTTTAGCAAAAAGATGGCTTGAAAAAAATAGGCTTATCTGATATAATTAGTGAGACTCAGACAGGTTTTATGCCCAAATGTCATATAAGTAGTAATATAAGCTAATTTCATAAATTCGGATGCAATTATTCTGTATCTAGATTTCTATAAAGCGTTTGACACTATTGAACATAAATTTTTATTTTCTACACTTGAGTTGTTTGGTTTTGGAGTGAAATTTATAAATATGGTTAAAATGATATATAAAGATATTAATTAGTTCAGTTCTCTTGCAATTTGATACTTCTAATAGATTCTCTATTAATAGAGGATTCAGGCAAGGTTGTGGAAGTCTCCCCTTTTCTGTTCTTATTAGTTGTGGAATTACTTTCTTTAAATATTAAAAATAATCCTGATATCAAAGGGATTAATCATTTTTGATCGCGAGATTAGAATTTCACAACTTGCAGACGATACAACTTTGTTTTTGGAAAACACAAATCAGGTTGCAAAAGTCCTTGAAATTATTAATACCTTCTCAATGGCTTCTGGTTTGAAGTTGAATATTCCTAAATGTGAAATTCTTTGCTTATTTGATAACACTGAAAGCTCTGTGAATAATATACCTATTAAAGATAATGTGAAATATCTTGTCATCTATATCTACAAGAAAATTTCTCAGAGGCAAGAAAATTTTTCTCAGAAAATTAAAAAAATTAAACTAATCTTTAATAATTGGCTCCAAAGAGATTTATCGTTTCTTGGTAGAGTTCTTTTAATAAAAGCAGAAGGCCTTTCCCATTTCATTTACCCGTCTTACCCATTTTCCTTCCTGCCCTTGAGCTGAGCAGACGTGTTTTCTGACTGCTCTCGCTATCTCTTTTTCTGCTTGCCTGTGTGTGTACTTTCTAAGCTCCTGTTTTTCTGCTCCCTGGGATAAAAACTGAAAAATGGAACTAATCAGCTGGTCACTTAGCGCATTGGACACTATTTTTTCACGGAAGGAGAACCATGGTGCCCTTCGGGAACACAGCCTGCGGGGTACGTGTGGGACGCATGGAACAGCTGGCCCCCACTGTGCCTTGAGACTCTGTCACTCGATGATGCAGAAGATATTTACATATTTTGGACTTTGATACTGGGACTGATGCTGAATTGGCTGGGCATTGCCCTGGTTTATCGGAAATCTTCTAAAACCGCTGAAGGCAGATTGATCCTACCGCCGATAGCGGACCTAAAGCGTGAGCTCAAAGGTGACGTGAGTACCCGGTTGACGGAAGTACATCAGAAGGTGGCTCGGATGGAGGGGCTGATCGGTACCATCTCAGCCCGGTCCGGGGAAGATCGGGATATATTGGATGAGATCAGGAGAAAGTCCGTGCGGCGCAAGCCTGTATCATCGGGGGCATGGCTGTGCGGCTGGACGAGGTGTCACGGATACTACATGCTCCTAGGGGTGATGAAGAGCCCTAATGTGACTGGGGACATTTGACTATTGATCCGGCAAATTGGTAAAGGATTGTGAAATTGTTTTTCGGCTATGTCTGTCCCGTTCCCTACCCTTACCCATCCCCCCACCTGTCCTGTCTCCCGGACCCAGGATCAGACTAACAATCTTCTCTCCCAAGGACAAGCTGGGGCGCCGCGAACGTCAACAGTGGACTCCAGCTCAGACGTTTACATAACATCTCTCACTTATACTGATATCGCACACATTCTCCAACCGTCTGCTCGCCACTCTGCTCCCCCACCCTGACTGTCTTTGAAAAAATACCATTACGTGACCACGTGTACCGTTACCTTGTTGTGTTTTTGTGTTTTGTACTGTATGTTGTGTTTGCAACTTGCTATTCTTTTCACAAATATGGGTAGTGCTCGCGCCGTACGATGGCTGCATGGCCGCTTCCTGTACTTATCTATCAGCCTCAAGAATTTCGCTGCATATTGTACCGTCAGGTATGATTGTGTATGTGACAATAAATTGCTTTGACTTTTGACTTGACTCATTATTTGTTCATGACAATACATGTAAACAAATTAATAATCTAATGTTTAAATTTTTCTGGAAAAATAAGCATCAGCATTGAAGAAGCAAAGAATTGACAATTGAAGAAGAAGAAACAAGTTTCTCTGCGGTACAAAAGCTAATGGAGGTTTTAAAAACAAAGTTAATTGGGTTAAAAATTGTGTTAATTCACCAGATTCTATCTGGTATTTTATTCCTCACAATATATATAAAAAGGTGGGAGGCCTTAAATTTCTGTTAACTTGCAATTTTTCCGCCTTCTAGACTTCCTATAAAACTTTCTAAATTCCATGAACAGGCACTTTTGGCATGGAAACTTTGCTTTGTGCACAATTTCTCACCTCACAAGGTGAAATTGTGGAATATGAATGGGAATGAGAACATTTTAGTTAAAAACAAAACGATTTTTTTTTCAAAATTGGTATGAAAAAGGCATAGTTTATTTATGTGATATACTTGATTCACAGGGGAAGCTCTTATCTTAAAGCGATACCTATTGTCATGGTGCACTTATTGTCATTTAGCTTTTGAAACGATTGTAAAAAGAGAACCAAATTTTGTGATTGAGGACAAATGAATTTATGATCCGAAATGCTACAACAAAATGATAAGAAATGTGTTTCAGTCAAAGAAAAGAGTAACCCCAAGGGGAAAATTTTGGTATGACATTTCGATTTTTTTCTCTTCAAAATTTAAAGTTAGCATAGACTTTAATTTGTGCAATGTAATTTGTTTTCACATTGTAAACATGATATAGAGCAGGGGTCACCAACGTGGTGCCCGTGGGCACCAGGTAGCCCCCAAGGAGCACATGAGTAGCTCTCAGGCTTGCTATAAAAAGTGCACAACTCATCAGTGAGATGCGTCTATAATGTAAAATGTAGTTAATTCGTTGTTGATAGTCACTGTCAAGTGTATTTACATAGATAAATGAGTATCATTAATAATAATAATAATAATAATAATATATAACTAAAGGTAAATTTGTTATTTCAGAGGAGTATTTCAAACTGGTAGCCCTTTATATGACTCGGTGTCCATGTAGTAGCTCTCAGTTACAAAAAGGTTGGTGATCCCTGATATAGAGTATATGGGAAATGTATTTATTCTAATGGGAAAATTTTATATACACAAATGTAAATTTTCTCATACACTTCCAAAATTAATCCATTTTCTTTGTGATGTCAATTATTTATTTAAAACTTTAAAACTTATTCATACCAAAAAATGTGTCAAACTTACGAAACTATACGAGTTGCTGTATACTGATACTTAAATACTATATTACCTCTGTATTATCTATTTTTATTTTGTTTCTATTCTATGTATTTATCTATCTTTATTCTCTTCCTACTTAATTTATACATAATGTCATCCATTGTTTTCTTTTTCTTGTGTTGTAATTGACAACTTTAAATATGCAATAAAAAAAGAAAAGAAAAGAATATTAACTAATCAAGCCAGAATTGTCAAAGATGCTTAACATGTTTAACATGTTTGACGTATGAAAATAATAAATATCTGCTTTATAGACCAAAAATTAATTAATTAATTAACACCACGTGTGATTTGGACGGACTCAGAATCTGTGTGTTAACTTGAACAATGTTTAATGAAATTATCATCATTATTCTTATTGTTCTATAAAACTTTAGTTATAAAACAATGCTGTTTTAATAATTAATAGTGATTAAACAATAAGGTTCATCAAAATAATGATTAT
Organism: Kryptopterus vitreolus; assembly: GCA_030449085.1. NCBI lineage: Eukaryota > Metazoa > Chordata > Actinopteri > Siluriformes > Siluridae > Kryptopterus > Kryptopterus vitreolus. The sequence continues at coordinate 5,621,249 of JACRUU010000015.1, read as the reverse complement.
ATTTCTAGCACATTGTTATTATCCTTCATATTAATCATGTAGTGATGACATGTATTAGTATTAAGGCTGATCAGTTCCCTGCATCCATCCATTCTCTTTCCTTCTTTTCATTTTCAAATGATCTCTCTCTTTCATTGCATATCAACCAATGTTTGTAAGTAAGAAGTACTTATATATAATTCTCTGGTTGTTACAATGTCTACTTGGCCGTTCTCGGTATCTAATTGATCCATTCGTCATTTCCTACACCATGATGAAGATGATGTAATTGTAAGAGGTTTCAATTCATTAATTCATATTTCAAGTAAATAACTTGATTAACTTTTGAACCATTCCCAATATGCAAATTAGCTTGGGCATAGACAAAGAAATACCTTTCTGCTCAAGTTTCATGTCATGGCATTGGTCAGTTCAAAAGTTGGGTGTGACACCAGGCCTATAAATCCCATTACACTCTCCACAACTCGGAGAGACACCCACGTGGAGAGACAACAACGGAGAAAAAAACAACGAAGAGATGAAGTGAGACGATGCTGAGAGGCTGCTGCCTCTCAAGCGGACCAGCTCCGGACCAACTCGGAGTCACTCGGGAAACTCATGCTCATCATGTCTCCAACCAAGAGCGAGGCCATGCTGGCCTTTCTGAGTCATGCATCTCCTCCTGAGACAGAACAGCAATTCCTGATCGCCATCTACAGGACTTCATCTTCAACACCTAGAATCGTCCGGACTTTTCAACTTCAAAACTCAATACACGTAACGCTGCTGATCAATTCAGCGTATGTAAGTTAAGCCCCTTTTAATTAAGGTGAATTCTGAATTCCTCTTTACGATTCTCATCAAGGTGTGATAAATTTCATTCCTTCTTGCCGTCTGTATCTCGCCTCTCTCTCGTCTGTCTTTTCCTCTCTTCTCTCTCTTTCTTCCCCTCAGTACTATTGTATATAGATGTTTGTCATAGATTAGTATGTGTCATGTGCCGTCTTATTAAATGTTGTATATACACAAGTGATTGTCTTTGTGTGTGCCTCACAATTACAAGTCAATGAATCTTTGATCTTGCCACCTCGCTCAATTACAACTTGTATTATATTAGAATAGTTATTTTCTAGGCCAGGAAGATAACTTTTCTTGGGATTAATGAATAATTATATTGTCTGCTCGCCGGACGAACAGATCAAATAATTAAGCTATTGATTCCTTTAATATTCAATATAACATTCAATAGTCATAATTAATTATAAACCATTATAATTAATATGAGTATTTGGATGTACATGTTGTAATTTCAACTTAAATTGTCAGTTACCGACTGGTGGAGAAATATATGGTTAATTACCCCGTAATATTAAAACCCTACATTATAATTGGTGGAGAATGGAGGGCATGTTGCTCGTTCATTTTTCACCAATCTTAATACCTTACAGTTATAATTGGTGGAGAATGGCGGACACCTTGCTCATTAATTTTCCCCAATCTTAATACGTTACAGTAGAAGTAGAAGAACTGGAGCAGTCATAGGAATAATATAGGAATAAGCTGTTTCTGTCCTCGAGAATCCTACCGTCTTTACAAATTTCCCAGACATGGGGAGATGTGAGGCATAATTGGAATTTAAACATGTATAAACTGCTCATGTGTCTACTAACATAGGTGTCCGTTTTTTCCATCTACTTCAATATGTAACATGGGTTCTTGTTCAGCATTAGTAGTTATGATCGGTAACTGGTTCTCCCCAATAGGATTCTCTGGGCATCCCTAATAACCATGTTTTGGTCCCCCCCTAGGGATTTACTGGGCCTTGACCTTGATCTTGAAAAGGATGCTGCCACCCTCCTCCCATCCCACCAACAGGAGGCTATTGCCATGGATGTGTGGGACACACAGCTTTGTTGTGTCCCATCTGTCCGCATCCCCAGCACACTATTGGAGAATTTGCACGCCCCAATGAGGTTTCTTTGGACTCTCTGAGGCTGTCTTGCTCTCCGCTCTTGCTCTCCCACTCTGCTCAGGTTTCTGGGTGTATACATTGACCACGGGTGCAGGATTCTGGTGTGCATTTGGAAGAGGTGCAGCAGGTGATGTCATCGCCGTTAGAGGAGCTGGCTGGATGGTGGGAGGAGCATTACCAGTGGCTCTCACAGTCATCTGCTCTGCTTCATCTTTCTGCACAGAAGCTTGATCCTTATTCTTTTGCTTCTTTGTCAGCGATCTTCAAGCTGTAACTGAGACAGTTTTCTCTGGAGCTCTTTCTCTTGTGTTTTTGGTTTCTGCTCATTCTTCCTGTACTGGTCGACCGCATGTAAAACATGGTCACAGAACTTCTTTTTTGCTTTCGAGTTCAAATCCGTTGATATTCCATTCTGCTGATAAGAACTATATTAAGATTTTGTGTGGGAATAATTTGATTGGTATTCCTCAGGAAGCCATAAATGCAAGTGACACCAAAATGCAAGTGACATGCAAGTGACAAATGACTACACGTAGTAGAGACAGTTGAAACTGAGATGTTTAAGGAAATGGAAAATCAGGTCCCATCTTGTTGTCTGAGTTGTGGTCTCAACATGACACAGATGTGGGACTGATAAAGTAGCTAACCCAATCCGTATACATCTCAGGCTAGATGCCGTACTGCCCAGAAAGACACAATACCATTGCAACCTGAGGCAGAAGCAGGCATTAAAAATACTATTGAAGAGATCTTGTAAAAGCAGGTGTTTTAATAGAGACAGTTGGTTTTTGTAATACTCAAATTTTTCCTGTAGTCAAGCCAGGTAGAGATAAATGGCGTTTAGTTCATGATTTGCGGGCTCTAAATGATATAATAGAGGACTACCCAGTTGATGTTCCAAATCCACACACACTGCTGACTAATGTCCCTCTCGGAGCCAAGTATTTCACTGTGATTTATTTATTTTCAGCCTTTTTTAGTGTTCCAGTGGCAGAAGAAAGCAGACATTTATGAAAGCATTTACATATGTTGGTAAACAGTATACGTACACCAGGATGCCACAATGACTTAAATTGTGACATATTTAATCAGGTTCTTAAGGCTAATTTAGATGATTTGTCAATGAACTGTACGTTGGTGCAATACATAATAAATAGATAATTTATTGATCTGCTCAACATTCCCTAGAACAATGTCCATAGGGATTCTATTAAGGTGCTTTAGCAAGTTAGCACAGGGAGGTCATAAAGTGTCCAAAGATAAACTGCAATACTGCAAGCCTGCATCCACAAGTTGAGTATTTAGGGCGGCTAATTTCACATGGTGCTAGAGCTATAGCCCCGACCCAACTAGAAGGCATAAGTAAAGCTCCTTTGCCACAAACAGTAAGACATCTAATGACCTTTTTAGGACTGACATGTTTTAGCGCTGATTGGATAGAGGAATATGCAGTAAAGACAGCTCCATTGAGGGAGTTAATGAAAGAAGCAGGATTGCAGGATCTATATGATCCATTACATTGGAACATGCACTAGCAGCATTTGATTCAATGAAGAAGGAGTTGCAGACAGCGGCTACTTTAGGTATATCTGATTACAGTAAAGCCATTTCACTTATATGTGGCTAACTGTGCTGATGGATACAAGTCAGCTGTATTGATACAAGAGGCCTGTTTGTGGTAGGAAAAAACAACCTCTAGCATACTTCAGCACTAAGCTTGACAATGTAGCACAAGGTTATCCGGCGTGTTATCAGCAGAGTCTTGCAGCGGTGTATTACGCATATGAGAAAGCATCCACATTAACTATGGGTTACCCAGTAACTATTTATACACATCACAAAGTTGTGGAGTTGATAGAACAAGGGAAATTTGTTCTAACTCAGGCTCGCTAATATACTATCATATTCTTCGTTACTTACGTATCCAGATGTAACTATTAAGCGATGTAACACTGTTAACCCAGCTGAATTGATTCCTTTAGAGTTTGAAGGTGAACCTCATGATTGTGTAGCTAATTCTTTGGCATTCACTAGGTTGCGGCCTGATCTGGAATCTGTACCAATGTCTGATGCGGAAGTCACCTACTTTGTTGATGGTTCTAGTTTTAGGGATCATTTAGGAAACCATACAGGTTATTCAGTGGTACTGAAGGACAGAGAGAAGTTTAAGCCTGTCCTATCTCAACGTTGTTCGCAGCCATGCTCTGCTCAGTTAGAAGAACTCAAGGCTCTTACAGCTGGATGCCAATTAGCAAAGGGGCAGACAGCAAACATATTTACTAACTCAGCTTATGCTCATGGTGTTTGTCATTTATTTGGAGCTGTTTGGAAACAAAGAGGTTTTAGAAAGAGCAATGGAACTCCTATCCAGCATGGCGAACAGATCTGTCAATTGATGTCTCCTATGATTGTACCAAAACGTTTGGCAGTCATTAAATGCCAAGCCCATAAGAAATTGAATGACTATGTTACCAGGGGTAACAATGTAGCAGATGTAGAAGCAAAAAAAGCCTCAGGATGTCAAGTAGCAGTAATGGACTCCTGTAGTTCTTATAGAGCCACAGCCATCAGTTGGAGGATATTACTTCGGATTGAACAGCAAGCGGGTCCGTATGAACACTCTATTTGGCATCAGAGAGGGTCTCAGAAAGATGCGCAGGGTATTTGGCGTTCACATGAAGATCAAATTATTGCGCCAACTGCACTCTTGAATATTTTAATTCCAGATGCACATGGGTTTGACCATTGTGCAAGGGGGGAAGTTGTAAAGAAAATCAAGGTCACAGGGATATTGGTCTCCATATATACATGCTATGGTGGAAGAGTTTCTATCCGGTTCTGAGATATGTGCGAAAAATAATGTGAGGAAAGGAACAGTGACACCTATAGGCCATATACCAGTACCTGAAGACCCATTTAAACACTTGGTAATGGATTATGTGGACATGGTAAAGCGAGTTCAAGGTAAAAGGTATATGCTTGTGATCACTGATAGGTTTAGTAGGTGGGTAGAAGCTGTACCATCTACAGATGAGGGGGCAGGAACAGTTATCAAATTTCTAACATGGGAAGTAATATCGAGGTTTGGGATCCCATCTGAGATAAGTTCAGATAATGGGTCAGCGTTCATTCAGAAAATGGTGTAAAACAGGTATTACAACAACTGAGAATAAAACAAAGATTGGGATGTGTCTATCATCCACAATCACAAGGGATGGTATAGAATGGTAGAAAGAATAAATGGAACACTCAAAGCCAAACTTAACAAAATTTGTGGAAGTACTAAGCTTAATTGGGTTGATGCTTTACCTCTTGCACTAATGAGTTATCGCATGCAAACTAACAGAGTGACGCATTTAACGCTGCATGAAATGCTTACGGGTCGACCCATGCCTGTGCCATATTGCAGAGGTCCCTATGAAGGGCCTCCACTAGAACAATTGCAAATGGAACTGAGGTCGTATATGAGGAAACACTGCAATACATAAAGCAATCTATGTGCAGGAAAAAAGAAAGGAAGCCTTCGTGTGGAGGAAGACACCTCATGCCCAATTGTTCCAGGAGACCAGGTCTATCTGAGGGTGTTCAGAAGGAAGTGGAATGAACCCAGGTAGGGAGGGGCCCTACAAAGTTGTAGCAGCCACTCCAACAGCAGTCCAGGTGGAAGGCAGTACCACATGGTATCATTTGAATCATTGCACAAGAGTCCCTAAAGTAAGTACAAGGGGAATCAAGGGGGGACTTTGCAGACAGACAGAACGGAAGGAGGAGAGGAGACTCCAGGATCTGATGGTAACAAAGTACAAGGGATTTGAAAGTCTAGCAGGCACCGTGGTGGAAAGTAAGCAAGAAAGAAAATGGGAAAGGAAATGATGGATAACTTACCAAATGACCATCATGTTCCTGATATGTTATCTGGTTGTAGTCAGTACCACCAGTACCCCAGCACACATCACCAACCAGACTTTCCCACAATTACAATCTTCTCAGACTTTAACTAAACCCAATGATGCTTTGGTAAGTCCAGTAGATGAACAACATTCAAATATAGAACAGGATCAGAGTGAACAACATGGACGTGTAAATGATGAGAGTAGTACATTTACATTTACATTTGCGGTATTTAGCAGACGCCCTTATCCAAGGGTGACGTACAGGAAGTGCTTTAGGTCTCACTCTAAGGATAAGATTTAGTCAAGAAAGGCAAATACAAACTTAAATACACGAGGATAGACAGTTGGCCTTTTTTTTTTTTTCTGGACAGAGGGAGATAATAAAAAGGAATGTTAGGTAGTAATTTAGTAAGGGATGATGGTTGGCAATATTCAAGTGGAAACGGGAACAGACATATATAACAATCGGAGACGGGTCCGCACATCTTTAAGAGAGCCCGGACGGGGAATAGCTAGAGGCTGACACGTGGTACGGTTGTGAGGAGTGTGTGGTGGAAACAGACGGGAACGGGAACAGTGTGTGTGAGTGTGTGTGTGAAAGAATAGGCAGAACACCTGATGAGTGTGTGTGTGTGTGTGTGTGTGTGTGTGTGTGTGTGTGTGTGTGTGTGTGTGTGTGTGTGTGTGTGAGTTGCGGGGCGAAGGAGAGAGACAGAGAGAGAGAGAGAGAGAGAGGAGAAACCGTGACAAGTGGTTTAAATGGGCAGCATTTACAGCAAGAGAGGGTGGGTATGGAATAACTGCCTATTATGCTCCAAATCACCTTTGAATAATGTAACAGTAGTACCGAATCCACACAATTATTTAAAGTGTGTTCGTTTCACTAAGAACTTTTGTGATTTAGATAAATCATACCTACCATATTGTTCTGCAGAATGTTTAGCATTTTTAGACCCCATTTTGGTGATTGGTGTACACATTGGGATATAAATAAAGACATAAAAATACAACAAACTAAAGTAGAGATTCTAATATGGTATAGCATAGACTATACCATGGAGTATAAGTGTTTTAATAAACCTGATGGCACTCATGATGTAGGGAACTTTACAGGTAATTGTGCCACTATTTGGTATTTAGATAAGAAATCTGCCAGATCCTAGTGTAGTGCAAGCAACGTGCCCGCCATTCTCCACCAAAATGACTGTAGCATTCTAAGATTGGGGAAAATATAGCGAGCAATGTGGCCCGCCATACTTCACCATTATTCTGTAAGGTTTAAATAACGGGGTAATTCACTATATAATTGGGACAAGTCCTAGACTTGTTTATGTTCTCCACCAGTCGGAAACCGACAATTTAAGTTGAAATTACAACAAGTATATCGATTCTAATATAATACAAGTTGTAATTGAGCAAGGTAGTAAGATCAAAGATTCATTGGCTTGTAATTGTGAGGCACACAAACACAATCACTTGTGTATATACAACATTTAATAAGATGGCACATAACGCATACTAACCTACGACAAACATCTATATGCAATAGTAGTCAGGGGGAGAGAGAGGAAAAATTGAAGGCAAAATCTTCATCCCTGTGTCTGAAATATCAGATTTATTGTCTGAATTTGCTGTTCTTTTTGGATCCTATTACATGCGTAACATCGAGTTCCAAGTGTAAGCATCCACAACTTTGGAGTTTATATAGAGGGAAGTACATATTTGAGTATGCTATATCATTAGACCACAATAGTGTTGTCAAAAGTACTGACTTCATATCAGTCGATTCTGAAATTTTAAAAACGTCTATTTTTTGCCCACAGTTGAGGCCTGTTGAGCCAATTCTTCAACATCACTGATTGGCCATAATATTCACATGTTAGTGAATTGACTGTGTATGTCTGTGTATGTCTGTGTATGTTGACTGTGTATGTCTACAATGACCAACTCAATGACCAAGCACTTGATGAGGAGCATGAAGCACTGGTTATAGAATTCAACACTATATCCAATCTATGTATATGCATACATATACATACATGCATGAACACACATGCATATATATTTATTTCTTTTATTTTATTTCTTTATTTAGCATGAAGTGTGAAAGGCCCATTTGCTTTTTTGCATCATGCTTAGTTTGAAAGGCTTTTTAAAACATATTTTTTGCGGTGTTATATCAAGGAGCTGTAATAACCGTTTGTACTCGGTAAGGTTCACAAGAGGGTATACAGATGTAAAGTAATGCCGCGTAGAAACAATCTATGAACGCATCTCTTTCTTACTTACTTTAGTGTATCATGACCTTTTAAGTTGTTTAAATTTAATGTCTCGAGAGTGAGTAAATTATGAATTTTCTTCTATCTTAACACTTTAAATGATAAAGCTAAGAAAGTAAATGTTTCTGTTTAATTATTAATTAAAGAATTTAAAACAAAATACACCATAATTTGTTTACCTTGGCATAAAAGCTATGGTTCTCCTACTGAACAACCTCTGAGCTGGGCATTGATCCTTTGTGATGGTGTTTCTCTGATCAAGCATCGTGAAAGATCCATTGTAATCACATAGCTTTATTATTTTATTGAGACCTGATAAAATACCTTAATATACAATTGTACAGTTTACAGTAATTTAAAATATATTTACAGCAAGATAAATGGTACTGTAAATACATTTACAGTAAAAATACGTTACTGTAAATGTAAGTTACTGGCGAATATGCTGTCAGTAATTTACTGTAAATTCTACAGGAAATGTTTAACAGTGTAGAATTATGTTTAATTGGGTTTGAACCTGTCACTCTTACTTTATTCTCCTCTGCAGGCTGTCTGGCCATTGTGTTGCCTCCTACTGTGCCTCTGTCCTTCCTGAGGTGTCTACCATTTCTTCTCAGAATGTTTCCTGTATCCAGCTAGACGTAACATGTACGGTCCTCAGGTGTCACTACTGTCGCCTTTCTCCATGTTTTATTAGGCCGCTCTGAAACAGGGAGACAAGAGTCTGTGTCCAGTCAGAGTGTACAAATTTGCTGCATTTATAATTTTGGATGCAGCTTGACGGTTACTGTTTTCACTGTGTCGTGTGTCAACTACCTTTGACTTTTATTTTATTTATAAGAGCTCTGGTTCTCCTACTGAACAGCTGGGCATTGATCCTTTGTGATGGTGTTTGTCTGATCAAGCATTGTGAAGTAAGGATCTTTAAGGTAGTCTTTAAGCAATTTTTACGGCTGATTCCCATTGCTCTTAGCTTGGTGAGGATGTACTGTAAAAATTATGTCTAGCCACAGCGAATACGGCTCATTAAAATAAACAGATTTTATTCTTTTCATTTTTACTCATTTGAATAAAATTTTTACTTTGTTTTGCACATTGCTTAATTTTAAACTATAATTGTTACATAAAATATAGATTTTATTGTTCTTTAATTAATAAAGAAACATAACTAGCTATTTTATTCAAAATGTACATGTTCCTGTTCTGGAAGAATGAATGTGGGCTCCTGTATATCCTTGTATATTTAGTGTAAGTAATCTGTAAAATACCGATATTGTGAGAAAAACTAAGAGACACTATTTCTTAGTGCTGCCTAAGAAATAAGAAATCGATGCTGCCTTCGCGGGCGAAATGCAGAAATTTTTTGGAACATCCACGCCTTGGGTTGATGCCACACACGTGTAGATGGTAATTTACTAGGTATTGAATGAATGCTGCTATGAACATCAAAAATTCATAGCCCATGTGTAAATCGAAAACATAAGAAAGCGGACATGTAGCTGCTGAGGAGTTTTTCCTCGCACACATGCAAAGTGAGGGAGAAATCGAGCCTTCCATACATGAATTCCATACCATACCAGAATTGACATGCTACATGTAAGTTAAACGTTATTCTTTATTGTATTTTCCTATTTTGTGCCACTGTGCCATATAAGTGACATTTCAGCTGTATCCATACCAACACACTGTAGGCAGGACTGGCTTTCAAAGCATTGTAAGTTATTTTCATCACAAAGGTTTATACTTCTCATGCGTTTTATAGCCTTGCCTGTTTAAAATTTTAGACAACTTTTTTTTGCGTTAGTTGGAGAAAACCGTGACAATCCTAATTTTGTGATTAGGATATGTGCATGGGGTACATGTAGGTACATGGCACATGTAGCTCAATGGAAAAAGAGAGAAAGAGAAAGAAAAAAAAGAACGGTTAGGCATGGTTACAGTTGCAGTGTGTGGAGTGAATGTATATTTAATGAAGAGTGCAGGCATGGACAGGCAGATCTGCTCCTTTGTCTAAGGCAAAACTATTCACTGAATGCTTGGTTTAACAAATAAGTTTTCAGTCTGGACTGAGACGGATTCTGAAACGTTAATCTGGCTTTGCCCCACGCTTTAGTTTTTCCTAATACGAAGTAGATCGAAGTAGGCGTATTGGAACATAAGACTCTAATAATTCAGTCAGGCACTGCAGCGCAAGCCCATCTAGTGCTTTACAGTATAGATCATGAATAATATTTTAAAATCGATGCGGAATTTCACTGGGAGCCATTGCAGTGTGTGTAAATGACATTCATTTATTTCTGTGTTATTTATATCTTGCCCGAAGCTCACGGCTATTGCACATGCACGACAATCGCGCAGGAAAGAGAAAAAAGGAATTGCTGGTGGACGGAGATACGGAACCATGCGGTCTCGGAGTTAAAGTTTTGTTATAGATGTCTAGAGATCACATCTTCAGAACACTTCCGGGGCCACACCCCCATGAGATTTGTGCGGGAGCCTCCCCTATTTAAAGGCCTCTAGATTCCTTCCTCGCTGCCAGATTGTCTCTACAGGTTTTCCTGAAGACTCTCCAGCTACACCTGCCTATGCTACTACCTGCTGCCTTTGTTTCAAGCCCCTGGATCTACCCCATTTCCAACCGGATTCTTTCAAGTCTACCCCTACAGATTGTGAGTTTTCTGTTTCTCAGCCTTGGATCCTTCCACCCTGCGCCGCAGTGACAGGACAATCTGGCCAGTTATGGAGCCCACAGAGGAACCAGTTCCCCGATCAGGGACCTCCAGATCATCACGCCGCCAAACCACTGACTCCATTTCCCAAGCCGACTTCAACAGGTTATCTACCGCCAGGCCACTCAGGACCATCAGGTCATTGGAACATCCACGCCTCGGGTTGATGCCGCACACGAGCTTCTCAGTATAACACAGGGGAATCACTCCGTAGCTGAGTTTGCAGCTGTCTTCTACATCCTGGCTACGAATAGCGGCTGGGATCAAACGGCACTGTCTGACACGCATTATCCAGTGCTTGAAAGATGAACTGGCTGCACGGATCTACCCGGCGATTTGGATGTGCTCATTGTAATGGCAACTCGCATCAATCGGTGTATCAAAGAACAAGCTCAGGAACGGCGCTATCAACAACCCCCTCCCAACCCCAGTTTTTTGTGCAACAGCGCCCTCTGCCGGCTGAACAGGGACCTGCTCCTGAACCTTCGTCTTCTCTGTCTTTCATGAAAATCGGCTGTCACCACCTCACATCTGAGGAGAGAGGCGCTGATCCCTCGGTCTCAGCCTCTACTGTGGTAAGAATGGACATATGGCTTCTTCCTGTCCAGCAAAAGGAAATTCATAAAACTGAATTGAATTGAACTGAATGTAGGCGGATGAGTATGGTGGGTTTGGAGGATAGGGGGGAAAGGCTCGCCGGTCCCCTCCTTTTCACCGGTGAGCCTTTCCCCCCTATCCTCCAAACCCACCATACTCATCCGCCTACATTCAGTTCAATTCAATTCAGTTTTATTTATAAAGCGCTTTTTACAATCTGTCATCGTCTCAAAGCAGCTTTACAAGATACTCATGTGTGAAAAGTAAAAATCAGTTTGGCCCTAATTGTTTCTTGTTGAGCAAGCCGAAGCGATCCTCGGTGGCAAGGAAAAACTCCCTGGGAACAGGAAGAAACAACAAAGAGAGAGAGAGAGAGAGAGAGAAAGAGAGAAAAGAGTTGTAACGGTCATGGTTGCAGTATGGGAGTGTATATTTAGTGTCGAGTGCAGACGTGGACTCCTATATAGTTAGGATTAACTATAACAGCATAACTAAAAGGAGAATCAGAGGGAAACACAGACATGAGAGCTTCCTGATGTGTAAGCAAACAGTCACTCTCACCACCACAAACCTGAGTGATTAATGAAAGTGAGGCAGACAGCAACTAAACACACCAGATCACTATAATACTCAACATCCATGTATCCCCCAGATCTACTCCTTTATCTAAGGATAGGACTATTCACTAAAAGCTTGGTTAAATAAGAAAGTTTTCACCCTGGACTTAAACACTGAGACTGTGTCTGATTCTTGAACATTAATCGGGAGGGAGTTCCATAACTTTGGGGCTTTGTAAGAGAAAGCTCTGCCCCCCGCTGTAATTTTCCTAATACTACATCACTTGAACACCTCTTCTGAGCTTGCTGCTTTTGTCGATTCTGGGGCTGAGGCTGAATTGATCGACCTGGAACTGGTCAAACAACTTAACAACTGAACCACTTCCTAAGGTACTCCAAGTTGGGGCTGTTGACGGTCGCATTCTCAACCAGGCTACTGAACGGACTAAACCTCTCCGTGTCACCATCGGTGAACGACACCAGGAGTGGAATAAGATTTTTGGTAATATCATCTCCTCAAGCATCCATTATGCTCGGATTTCCCTGGCTACTCAAACACAATCCACGTCTGGAGTGGTCAAGCGAGTGGATCCTAAAGTGGGGCACCCCCGTGAGATTTGCGCTGGAACCTCCCCTATTTAGACCTCTTATTTAAGACCTCTAGATTCCTTCCTTGCTGTCAGATTGTCTCTACAGGTTTCCCTGAAGATTCTCCAGCCTTTGTTTCAAGCCCCTGGACCATTGTTTTTGTTTTGTTTTAGCTCTTACGTTGTTGTGAAGACCAATTAAAGAAAACTAAAGAGTACAAAAAAGAACAACACAACATCAGTGAAGGAGCGTTGTGATATTCCAACCGGTTATATTCCAACTGGCTGCTACAGTAAGAGCTTTCTCCCATTGATTCCATTGGCTGATGTAAATGATGACAGAGCAAGGATCCAAGTTGTGCACTCCTGTAAAAGACACTGAAGCATTAGAAATTGTACCTTCTCAAGGCAGAGATATAGATGAAGTGTTGATTGATCATTTTGAAGGCACAAACAAGTAGTAGTGAAGTATGGTGCTCTAGTCGCGAACGAGTTCCAAACTGAAAGGATGCTTGCATATCAAAAACAGGAGTTGCAGAAGGCAGAAAGAAAGTGTAACATATTAAGATTGGGGAAAATGAACGAGCAACGTGGCCGCCATTCTCCACCAATATAATGTATATAAAGTCCAAAACTTGTTTATATTTTCCACCAGTCGGTATTCTACGATTTAAGTTGAAATAACAACCTGTACATCCAAATACCCATATTAATTATAATGGTTTATAATTATTTATGACTATTGAACTTTGAATTGAATATTAAAGGAATCAATAGCTTAATTATTTAATCTGTTCGTCCGGCAAGCAGATAATATATTTATTCATTAATCCCAAGAAAAGTTATCTTCCTGGCCTAGAAAATAACTATTCTAATATAATACAAGTTGTAATTGAGCAAGGTAGCAAGATCAAAGATTCATTGACTTGTAATTGTGAGGCACACACAAAGACAATCACTTGTGTATATACAACATTTCATAAGACGGCACATAACACATACTAACCAACGACAAACATCTATATACAATAGTAGTGAGGGGAAGAAAGAGAGAGAGAGAGGCGAGGTACAGACGGCAAGTTGAAGGAGTCAAATTTATCACACCTTGATGAGAATCGTAAAGAGGAATTCAGATTCACCTTAATTAAAAGGGTCTTAACTTACATACGCTGAATTGACTTGAATTGACTTGAATTGAGATGGAAGTAGAACAAAAGTCCGGACGATTTGAGGTGTTTCAGATGAAGTCCTGTAGATGCAGATCAGAAATATCTGCTTTGTCTCAGGAGGAGATTCACGACTCAGAAAAGGCCAGCATTGGCCTCTCTCCTGGCTGGAGACATGATGAGCATAAGTTTCCCGAGTGACTCCGAGTTGGTCGGGAGCTGGTCCGCTTGAGAGTCAGCAGCCTCTCAGCATCGTCTCACTTCATCTCTTCGTCGTCTCTTTGTTCTCTGCCGCTCCCGTTGTTCTCTTTCCTGCTCCCCTTGACTCACCTTGACTTCTGCTCCCTTAACTCAGAAGTTAATCAAGTTATTTACTTGAAATATGAATTAATTGAATTGAAACCTCTTACAGTTACATTATCTTCATCATGGTGTAGGAAATGACGAATGGATCAGTTAGATACCGAGTAGACATTGTAACAACCAGAGAATTATATATAAGTAACTTCTTACTTACAAATATTGGTTGATATGCAATGAAAGAGAGAGATAATTTGAAAATGAAATTAAGGAAAGAGAAAGGATGGATGCAGGGAACTGATCAGCCATAATACTAATACATGTCATCACTACATGATTAATATGAAGGATAATAACAATGTTCTAGAAATATAATCATTATTTTGATGAACCCTATTGTTTAATCACTATTAAGTATTAAAACAGCATTGTTTTATAACTAAAGTTTTATAGAACTATAAGAATAATGATGATAATTTCATTAAACATTGTTCAACACACAGATTATGAGTTTCAGCATGATAAAATAGAACCTCATGCATACATTAAACACATACACGCATGTGTGTGTGTGTGTGTGTGTGGCTGAGTTCAAGAAATGTGTCAGCATCCTGTGGTAGAATGGGGGTTTGTTTGGGATTTAAATGACAGTCGTAAACTGAGTATTTGGGAGACACGAAGTCAAAGGTGAAGGGCCAGAAGTGCAGATAAGATGGCCTATCTGTGAATGACCAGCCAGGCAGGCGCCAGGTGTAGTCGTAAAATTAGTTGAATGTGGAGCAGGCATCTTTGAGTGGATGCAACTATATGTGAATGTGATCATTTAGAAATTGTGTCGATCCAAATGCACTACAAAAGCTTATGCACATATATGAGCAATGGAAAGCTGAAGCTAAAAAGGCAAGATAGCAGCTGAAATCAGACATTCCTGAGAGTCAACTGGCAGTGCTTTTCAACATGCTGGAAAGGAAAGACAATGTGATGAATGCATTCAAGAGTTCGAAGCTATAATACTCCACCTACTGATATAAGAAGAAGGATAGATGCTTGTGATGCAGTGACGAAAGACATTGTCAGATCGCGTATGAGAGGATCTCCGACATGGATGTTGATTTCGACAGTGAGAGAGTAAAGGGGTGACTTCGTGAACTGCTTGATCGCAATTATGCTCGATCTTTTTATGGTTCTATAGTCTCATGCAGCAGCTCAGGGTCAAGTACGCCCATAAGTCAAAATTCACTGAACTCCTTACTAATGGCTAAACGAATAGAGTCAGCAGCAGAGCTTGCAGTAAAAGAGGCAGAATATGCAGCTATAACAGAGGAAACTGAACTACAGGAAAGAATAAAACTTATAGAGGAGAAGCAAAAAAGAGAACTTGATGTTCAAAGGAGTGGACTGTAAAGATTACAAGCATTAAAGGAGGTAAGAGCCGCTAAAGCAAGATTAGAGGTGTATGACAATGAAGAAATTGTTCACTCTGTTCATCAATACAAGACAGCAGCAACCGGTTATCGTTCCTAAACAAGATAATTCACCTGAGTATACACCCTCAATAAAGCCTAGTTCTAACAATAAAGGATCTTCATTAACTCCCAAGAAAGTATAATGCTTTACAAGCTTCCAATGCCAGAACCTACTGTCTTTAGTGGTGACCCCATTCAGTTTATTGAGTGGAAGGCCTCGTTCCAATCTTACAATCTTAATGCTTACAATGATGCATGGAAAAGACTTCAGGGTCGTTATGGACAGCCATTCATTGTACAGAGAGCATGGCGAGTAAAACTGGCCAACTGGCCCAAAATTCAATCTAAGGATGCTGAAGATCTTGAAGAACAAGAATTCTCAGATTAGCTGAATGCATGTAAAGATGCTATGCCTCATGTAAAGGGGCTTGAGATCCTGAATGATTGTGAGGAGAACAGCAAACTAGTCAGCAAGTTCCCAGATTGGCTGGCTGCCTGCTGGAATCGTCAAGCAATGCAGATGTTGAGTGAGACACAAGGGTTTCCAACCTTCCATGATTTTTCCAGTTTCATGTCGGTTGAGGCTAAGGTAACCTGTGTAGTGCATTTAGATCGATAACATTTTTAAAATGATTATATTTACGTATAGTTGCATCCACTCAAAGATGCCTGCTTGACATTCCACTGATTTTATGACTACACCAGACGCCAGCCTGGCTGGCCATTCACAGATAGGCCATCTTATCTGCAAGATCCTCAAGGCCTGAAGGCAGAGCATCCTACCCCCAAAAAGGAGACGATGTTAATGGTTGACAATGCACTCTCTGCAAATGCTTTAGGCACTTAATTCATTTACGTTGGCTAAAGTAAACTTCTAGCTCTTCAACTTTGACTTCGTGCCTCTCAAATCCTCAGTTTACGACTGTCAAAGTCTCAAACAAATGTCACGCACACACACGTACACACACACACACACACACACACACACGTGCCTGTATGTGTTAATGAATGTATAAAGTTCTATTGTATCATGCTGAAACTCATAATTTGTGTGCAGAACAATTTTTATGAAATTATCGTCATTATTCTTATTGTTCTATAAAACTCTAGTTATAAAACAATGCTGTTTTAATAATTAATAGTGGTTAAACAATGGGGTTCATCAAAATAATGATTATATTTCTAGAACATTGTTACTATCCTTCATATTGTGTAATAATCATGTAGTGATGACATGTATATTTATTATTAAGGCTGATCAGTTCCCTGCTTTCATCCTTTCTCTTTCCTTCTTTTCATTTTCAAATGATCTCTCTCTTTCATTGCATATCAACCAATGTTTGTAAGTTCTTGGTATCCAAATGATCCATTCGTTATTTGCTACACAATGATGATGATGTAACTGTAAGCGGCTTCAAATCATTAATACATATTTCCAGTAAATAACTTTATTAACTTCCAAACCATTCTCCCATATGTAAATTAGCTTGGTCATAAACAAAGAAATACCTTTCTTTTCAAGTTTCTTGGCTTCGCATTGGTCATTTCAAAAGTTGGGTGTGACATCTAGGCCCATACAGCCCATCTAAACTCTCTACAACTTGGGAGAAGATTGGGCGGGAAAAAAAAGAACAAGGAGATGAAGTGAGAAGATGCTGAGAGGCTACCGTCTCTAGAGCCTTCGGGCTCCTATGGACCAGCTCCGGACCAACTCGGAGACACTCGAAAAATGCACATCATGCTCATCATGTCTCCAGCCAGGAGCGAGGCCACGCTGGCCTTTCTGAGTTGTAAATATCCTTCTGAAGGCAAATCAGCAGTTCCTGATCGTCATCTACAGGACTTCATCGGAAGCACCTCGAATCGTCCGGACTTTTGTTCCACTTCCAACCCAGTGCAAGTAACGCTGCTAATCAATTCTTATTAAATGTTGTATATACACAAGTGATTGTCTTTGTGTGTGCCTCACAATTACAAGTCAATGAATCTTTGATCTTACTACCTTGCTCAATTACAACTTGTATTATATTATAATAGTTGCTTTCTAGGCCAGGAAGATAACTTTTCTTGGGATTAATGAATAATGATATAGTCTGCTCGCTGGACGAACAGATAAAAAAATTAAGCTATTGATTCCATTAATCTTCCAAACAAAGTTCAATAGTCATAAATAATTATAAACATTATGTTAATATGATTATTTGGATATACATGTTGTAATTTCAACTTAAATTGTCGGTTACCGACTGGTGGAGAACATAAACAAGTCTAGGACTTGTCCCAATTATATAGTGAATTACCCCGTTATTTAAACCTTACAGAATAATGGTGAAGTATGGCGGGCCACATTGTTCGCTAAATTTTCCCCAATCTTACAATGCTACAGTTATTTTGGTGGAGAATGGCGGGACTTTGCTCGCTAACTTTTCCCCAATCTTAAAATGCTACACCTGTAACCCAGTTACTTCCTTCTTCGCTCTTCATGCTTCGGAAGCTAATAAGGAGAAATATAACCAAAAGACTGATAAGAACAAAGCCAATGTCTTCCACACAAATATCACAGAGAACGAAAATCTGAATCCCATTAAAAGGGTCACTAAGCCATGTCCGTTTTGTGAAAGCAGTTAACATCAAATTTATGATTGTTCAAAATTTTCTGCAAACTCTCTTTAAGAAAGGAGACACTTCATCCAAGATACAAAACTGTGCTATGGATGTTTGAAGCTTGGTCACAATGTCAGAGACTGTCGTAAACGAAATTCTTGCAATGCCTGTAAGGGAAGACCTACGTGCTTACATGATGATTGCTATAAAAAAGTTTGAAGTCCTCCCCTGTTAAAAAACCAGAGACTGATCAATTTTATGACAACATCTTTAAGTATAGAATCTGGATGTCTATCAGCTAACACCTCAATGATTTTGCCAGTATGGTTATGGTCACAAAATGATCCAGTCTTTGAGAAACTTGTCTACGCTCTGTTAGATACACAAAGTGATAAAACAGTAAGACAAAGTCTAAAGGTTGACTCATGCCCAATAACACTTAGGCTTACTATGGTGGGAAGACATTCAGCGATATCAAGTGAAAGGGTTTTCAGGTCAGTTCTAGACCTCCCCCTTGCATACACTAAAGAATGGCTCCCTGTCAACTGTGCACACATCCCTAACAGTGAGACTGCTAGATGCTGGAAACATCTCACTACTCTTGTGGGAAAAATTCCCCCACTTCAAGATTGTGAGGTTGGATTATTAATAGGATATAAGTGTTCCACAGCCTTAGCTAATAGAGAAGTGATTCTTGGAGCAGACAATGTGCCATTAGCTATTCGTATGGATCTTGGATGGAGCATTGTGGTCCCTTCATTGACACCTGAGTCACAAAACATTGTGAGTTTATGTCACAGAGTGTCTATTAAGGAAATCTCTGCCTTGATGCCAGCCGATGTCATCAAAGTACTGGAATCTGATTTCAAAGATGCTGGCGAAAAGGCTAAGGTAGTGTCTCAGGAAGATCTCATGTTCCTGAAGAAGTTGTAAGAATTAAAAGGCATTAAAAGGAGCACAGATGGTCATTTGGAAATGCCCCTTCCATTCAAAGACCCCATCTTCATGACAATGAGACAATGGCTACAAGACTCCAGAATCTCAAAATGAGACTAGTAAAGGACCGAGAGTATAAAGAACACTATGTGAAGTTCATGGAGGAAGTTATTAAAAATAGTGATACAGAAAAGGTCTATGATGAAGGAAAGGAAGGAGAAAAATGGACATGTTGAACAGTCATGGTGTTCTTCTACGCTTCAGACAATATCCTGTTGCCCTGATGTGTGATGTTGAACAGATGTTCCTTGTCTTTCACGTTAACAAGGAAGATAGGGGGTGCTCCTGAGCAGCCAATGGAGTAGCACGTTTGATTAGACGTTCCGCAGAATCTGTGTTAATTGTTTATTTTTTGCGCTACCACTACTTGTTTTTAAGATATGCTCACCCGAGTTCGTTTTCTGACAGCTGTGTTTTTTGGTCCGAGTGTTTTATTATGGCCGGCAAAAACCCTAAAACCCGCTCCGCGACGACCTCACATCTGCGGCCTCCTCCACAAACAGCGGCCTCGGAGTCGGAGATTTCCTCTCCATCTCGCGTCATCACAACTCCGAGTGAAGCCGTATTGATGTGGGGTCTTGAAGCGAGAGTTGCTGAGCTTGCTAAAACAGGACATTGCGGATATATTCAAAACTGAACTCCGCGCTGCACTGGGGGATGATTTGTCCACAATTAGGGCTGATTTACAATCAGTTAAAACGCAGATAGCAAATGATAAAGCTGCTTCGGACATTGAGATGGCTGCGGTGCGGGACATGGGGGGAATCGCTCTCGGTATGCACTGATGATGTAGTCGAGCTTAAGAACAAGCTACATTCTCATTTATTGATTTTTGGAGGTGATTTGAATTGTGTGCTTGACCCGGTAATGGATAGATCTAGTCCAAGACCGATATCTCAGTCAGCTATGTCAAAATCTTTTTCTGATTTTATGAACCAGAATGGCTTGCTTGACCCTTGGAGAACTCGCAACCCTTCCATTAAAAAATTCTCCTTTTTCTTTCAGGTACATCAGTCATACTCAAGAATAGGTTATTTTTTCATAGATGGCAGATTGAATTCATTTGTTGCTGCCGTTGATTATTCTAGTATTTTAATATCGGACCATGCACCATTATTCTTAGATCTTCAGTTGTCCACAAGCAGATCCGATCCCCCCCTTGGAGGTTTAATTCTCTATTGTTGGCAGATGATACATTTTGCGAGTTTGTCTCCTAATTCTATTGATGAGTTTCTCCTTTTTAATCAGAATGAGTCAACATCGTCTTCCTTAGTTTGGGAGTCACTGAAGGCGTTCCTAAGGGGGCAGATTATTTCATTCTCTTCACGTTGCAATAAAGTACATAAGGCCAGACTCATTGAACTCACATCTGCTATTGGTATTCTTGACCAAGAGTGCGTATCAAATCCCTCTCCAGAATTGTTTAAGAAACGTCTAAATCTCAAGACAGAATTTGATTTAGTTTCCACCAAGGAAGTAGAGCGACTGTTATTGCAGACACGTAGTA
The DNA here is from genome assembly GCA_030449085.1 of Kryptopterus vitreolus. Taxonomy (NCBI): domain Eukaryota; kingdom Metazoa; phylum Chordata; class Actinopteri; order Siluriformes; family Siluridae; genus Kryptopterus; species Kryptopterus vitreolus. The sequence continues at coordinate 5,600,617 of JACRUU010000015.1, read as the reverse complement.
CCTACTATGAACATGGGGATAAAGCGAGTCGACTTTTGGCTCACCAATTGAAACGTCAATCTCGTCTCACGTTTGATATCTAAAATTAATACTCATGACAATGCAACTGTTACAGATCCAGTGGTAATTAATTCTACATTTAAGTCTTTTTATACTGCTTTGTACAAATCTGAGTTTCCATCTGATATTATCTGTTATGAATCAGTTTCTGGCCAATCTTGAAAATCCCTACTATTGACACTGATCAAATGCAGAACCTTGATGCCCCACTGTCCATTGGTGAGATAAAGCTCTCAATTAAAGCGATGCAATCCAATAAAGCCCCGGGACCTGATGGGTTTCCTATAGAGTTCTATAAGAAATGTATTGATAAGTTGGCGCCTCTTCTTTTGCTAATGTTCAACGAGTCCCTGGAAAAGGGTTTTCTTCCACCTACCCTGACCCAAGCATCAATAGCTCTTCTGTTAAAGACTGATAAGGAGACACTTTTGTGTCGTTCCTATAGGCCTTTATCTTTGTTGAATGCGGATGTAAAAGTTCTTGCGAAAATTATAGCTTTGCTGCTTGGAAAGGGTTTTGCCTACTATTATTTCCAAAGAACAGAATGGTTTTATTAAGGGACGTCATTTGTTTTTTAATACTCGTACTCTTTTAGATATTATCCACACAACACATTCTGAGACGGTGCCTGAGATTGTCATTTGAGTGGATGCAGAGAAGGCATTTGATCGAGTGGAGTGGGAGTATCTGTTTGCTGTGTTGGAGAAATTTGGTTTTGGTAACAAATGTATTAGCTGGGTGAGGTTACTTTATACAACACCACAAGCCAGCATTCAGACGAACAGCGTACGTTCAGATTATTTTCCACTGGAACGTGGGACACGTCAGGGTTGCCCTTTATCTCCATCCCTGTTTGCCTTGGCCATTGAACCATTGGCCATCTCCTTGCTGATCCTCTGCTTTATTTAAGGGTGTTATTAGGAATGGTGTTGAACATCGATTATCCACTGTATGCAGATTGACTTATTGCTCTATGTATTTCATCCGTTATCTTGTCTTCCTGGTATCTTGTCCATTCTTGATGCATTCAGCTCTTTTTCTGGATATAAATTAAACCTTGATAAGAGTGAGTGTTACCCTATCAACGAGGCTGCCCTGCAGCTAAAATGCCAAGACATCCCATTTAAAGTTACACAATCTGGATTCAAATATCTTGGTATTTCTGTGACACAGTACATTTTCAGGTCTTTTCTCTGCAAACTTTACCCCAACTCGTTAATAGAATGAAGACTGATCTTCAGAGATGGAATAGTCTGCCTTTGTCTCTGATTGGGAGGATTAATACTATTAAAATGAAGGTTCTGCCTCAGTTTCTTTTTTTGTTTCTAACAATCCCCTTATTCCTACCTAAACATTTCTTTGATTCATTAGACTCAGCAATTAATTCTTTCCTTTGGGCAGGGGGATCTCCCAGGGTGCGTAAGTCAATACTCCAGAGATGTAGGTCCAGTGGTGGTCTGGCATTACCCAATTTTCAATTTTATTACTGGGCAGCACACATTCATAAGGTTCGGTACTGGGTTGAGTCATCTCATTTAGCATGGTGCAGGTTAGAAGCCCAGTTATGTTCTCTCTCGTCCTCTTTGTCTGCTCTTATATATTCTTCTCTTCCAATCAAAATTTCCTCGTATGTCAACAACCCTGTGGTGTTGAATACATAAAAAATTTGGTATCAATTCAGGAAACATTTTAAGTTTGTGACAGCTTCTCCGTTAGGTCCACTATGTAGAAATCATCTTTTTCCACCCTCATACCTGGACTCTTTTTTTAAATTATGGCATGACAACGGCATACACTGTTTTCTGGACTTGTACTCTGAAGGTGTTTTTGGTACTTTTACTAATTTAAGCATCAATGTTCGGATTACCTGCTAACCATCTTTTTAGATTTTTCCAGGTTAGGAATTTTGTTAGAGTATGTTTTCCTGACTTTCCCTCATCTCCTCCTTGCCAGCAATGGGAGAGTTTGATTAAGCTTACATTACGACAACAAAAAGGTGAGGTCTCTATGATCTATAGTGGTATTTTGGATCTCTGCGATCAAACTACTACCAAAATAAAAGCTGCTTGGGAGGGGGAACTGGGAATTCAATTTGAAGGATGGTGGGATAATGTGGTGAGTGGTTTACATAAAGTCCCCTGTGCTCGGCTCTCACTTATCCAGTTTAAGGTTATCTACAGGGTACATTTCTCAAAGTCTAGACCAGGGGTGTCCAAACTTTTTGCACAGGGGGCCGGATTTGATGTTGTAAAATGTGGGGGGGGGCCGACCTCGGCTGACGTTCATTACATAAAGCAACAATATATTTAAACATAGTTTAGTAAGTCATTCTGTGTTTAACATTTTCTTTTTTTATTTTCATTTTATCATTTTTGGTTCATTTGAACATGAATTATATTATCATGGGAGTTCAATGTTCACAGAATTTTTGAATAACAGAAACGATTATCTACAAGTGCAGGACTAATTTGATATATGACATATCATCAAATATAAATGTTGATTGAACGGTTTATTCTGGAGTGAAAACTGACAACTTGTCTGAATTTGTGACTGAACAAAACAAAATTAAGTCAGAGTTATTTAAATGACAAATGACTTGCCTGCATTAATGTGACGAGTGATACTGAGATCTGGACTGCAGCACAACGGCCAGGTCTGGCTCAAAGGCAGAGGTATTGATGCGCAAGATGTTTGTGGGTAAATTAAGAACAGCACTTACTAAGATATGTGCGGGCCAGAAGTTATTAATTTTATTACAGAGGCTGCGGGCCAGATTAAGGACTTTGGACATGTCTGGTCTAGACTGTCACAGATTTACCCTGATGTTGAGGACAAGTGTGACAGATGTTCTGGCTCGCATTGTCACTTGAGTCATATGTTTTTCTTTTGCCCACGATTGTGTAATTATTGGACGGACTATTTCAATATGATTTCCACTATATTAGGGGTACATGTGAAACCGTGCCCATTGATTGTCTTTGGACTTCCATCGGAGACACTGCAGTCGAATTCCATGCAGAATATATCATTAAATTTACATCATTGTTGGCCAGACGTCATCTTCTCCTGCAGTGGAAGTCTGCTGCTTCTCCTTCTCATGCACAGTGGTTGAAGGACACAGCCTTTTTTCTCAGGCTTGAGAAAATTAAATGTACCCTGGGTGGTAACACTACCAGGTTTTTTTCTAAGTGGGAACCCTTCCTTTCATATTTCACGGACTTGCAGGTTTTGCTTGATTAGATGCTTCTTTTATTTCTTATTCTGTGGAACAGAATGAGCCAGGATCTAGGATAGGTGTGGGGGGGGGGGTTCTTTCTTTGTAACTGATTTATTTTGTGTTGTTTTGGTTTCTGTTTTTTGTTTGTGTAAAGGTAAAATGTAAAATGAGGAGTGTGATCTCACTCTGTTTGCCAATGTGCTTTGAATATTTTACCAATAAAAAAATATTGCAAAAAAAAACAAACAAGGAAGATAGAGATTATCTTCATTTTCTATGGTGGGAGAATGGAGATTTCAATTAACAACCTCAAACGTTCCGCATGAAAGTACACCTCTTTGGTGCCATGTCATCTGCTGCATGAGCTAACTATGGCTTAAAGTATCTCGTGAGAGAAGGTGAGCATCTGTACGACTAGGGTAAAAGTTTATTCAGAGAGATTTCTACATGGACGATGGAGTCTACAGTGTCAAACGCAGAGAAGGCCATTGACCTTTCCCCAACTGGTCAACCCTTGGAAAATTGCCTTGGGCATTTACTGGCATCTGGAACAAGATAACTTCAGATTTCGTGTTAACCTGAAGAATCAGCCAGCAACCCGTAGAGGTATTCTATCCACCATGGCCTCTTTATTTGATCCTTTAGGTTTTCTTGCACCATTCTTGTTTATGGGAAAGGCTGTACTTCAAGAGATGTGCAGAAATGGCATTGGCTGGGATAATCCTTTATCTGATGTTTTGCAGCCAAGGTGGGTGCACTGGAAGGCCAATCTTGTTAACCTGGAGAAAATCAAGGTGCTTCGTTGTACTATGCCTGCTGGTTTTGGGAAAATCATAAAGAGAGAGAGATTCATAATTTTTTGGATGCTAGCACGAGAGGCTATGGTCAGTGCTCATACATTAGGTTTGTGAATGAAGAAGGTCATATCAGTTGTTTCCTGCTTATGGCCAAATCCAGAGTAGCCCCACTCAAGATCACGACGATTCCTCAGTTTGAGTTGACTGCGGAGGTCGTGTCAGTCGAGGTTAATGATGTATTAAAGGAAGAAATTAATCTTATTGATGCAGAGGCATTCTTCTGGAGTGACTCCAGAGTAGTGTTGGGGTACATCTGCAATGAAGCTTGTTGCTTCCACACGTTCGTTGCAAATCAACTCCAGAGGATTCATCGCAGTGCAACTCCTCAACAGTGGTATTACATTTCATCAGATGAAACTCCGGCAGACTATGCATCACAAGGTTTAAGTGTTGATGATCTTGTGACATCCAGTTGATTCACTGGACCAAAGGTATTATGGGAAAGGCACATACCCAGTTCTGTGAAGATTGACACGCAACTTTCAGCTGAAGACCCAGAAGTCAAGCAGACTCAGTCACTGAGTACACAAACAGTAGAGTATTCCTGTATATCAAGCTGTCCACTCATTGTAGAATTTTTATGTGAACCCTGCAGTCCTGTGCCTCTAACTCCTAATCATCTATTCATCTTGAAGCCTCCTCAAGCTCTACCGCCCCCTGGTAGGTTGGTAAGGGAGAACGTGTATGCCTGTAAGAGATGGCGTCGTGTACAATACCTGGCAGAACAGTTTTGGAAAAGGGAGTACTTGTCTGACATACCAACAAGACAACGCTGGCTTACACCAAGATGGAACATGCAAGTTGGAGATATAGTTGTGGAAAAGGTGAAGGAACTGCCCAGGAACGAATGGCGTATGGCAGAAGTCTTTGAAACTACATTGGATGGGGAAAGATGGCCAATGTCTGTTCAAACCATCAGTAGTTGAACGCCCAGTACAGAAGCTGGTCCTGTTGATGGAGGCAGCTTTAACATCCTGACATATCCTTTGAGTTGACTATCTATTGGTATTATATGGTTCTCAAGGTTTCAGTTCTTTCTTATGTTACATTTAGTCTAAGTAATAGTTAAAAACTTCATTTTAAAAATCATTCGTGATTGATACTTAAAGTCACTCGTGATTTTGGTGGATTTCTGTGTTATTTATATGTTGTGGCATAATTATATTGTGTATTTTATTAGAAATATTATTTTGCCTTTTGATTTGATTTTATATAACCTAGAGACCTGTATGTTGAAATTGCCGGTTTCCGGAAGCACACAGCTAATTGCGCATGTGCGACAATCGCGCAGGAAAGAGAAAAAAGGAATTGCTGGTGGACGGAGATACGGAACCATGCAGTCTTAAAGTGGTCTTTAAAGAGTTAAAGTTTTGTTATAGATGTCTAGAGATGTTTTATTTTGTTTAAGTATCTAGTTGGAAAGGAGTACAAAGTCCGTTATGTATATATGTATTATATGATGATAATTTAGATTTTTGAATGCTCTTTTTTGTGTTTCAATATCTCTAGTTAAATGTTAATATTAGATTTTCAGTATTGTTTTTGTTTGGTTTTAGCTCTTATGTTGTTGTAAAGACCAATTAAAGTAAAAATAAAGAGTACAAAAAAAGAACAGCACAACATCAGTGAGGCGTTGTTAATGTTCCAACCGGCTGCTACAGTGTGGATAAGACAGGAGTGATGTGCTCATTTCTCCTAGTTCTAGTAAGCGCACTCGCCACTGCGTTCTGAACTAATTGAAGTTAACAGTTGAACATTCAGACAGTAAGCCGTTACAGTAATCGAACCTGTAAGTGATAAAAGCATGAACAAATTTTTCTGCATCAATATTTTCCTAATCTTAGTGATATCTTTAAATGAGAGATCTATAATCACACCCAGATCTTTTACTGTTGCACTCGGTGTAAAAGGAAGACCATCTAGAGTTACAGTTTGGTCTGATATTTTGTTTCTAGCTGCACCTGGTCCTACTACCAGAACCTCTGTCTTACGAGGATTAAGACAGGGGGAAGTTACTTAACATCCAGTCTCTTATGGCTTTCACACATTCCTCAGGAAGAACAATGCGGTTTTCACCTGGGCGTGGAACGGTTAAAAAGGGACACATCTTCAAGGAGATGCGTCTATACCATGTAAATGTAGTTAATTCTGGTGCCCGTGGAACACTGTCAAAAACCAAGGAGACATGAGTATTCTCAGGCTTGCTATAAAAGTGCACAACTCTCAGTGTGAGATCGTCTATAATGTAAAATGTAGTTAATTCTTCTCAAAAATATATCACCTGTCTCTACAGGGTGATGGTATATTAATAATAATAATTAATAATAATAATAATAATAATATTATACAACTAAAGGTAAATTTGTTATTTCAGAGGAGTATTTCAAACTGGGAGCCCTTTATATGACTCGGTGTCCATGTAGTAGCTCTCAGTTACAAAAAGGTTGGTGATCCCTGCTCTACAGGGTGATGGAGGGCTTATGGGAGTTTGCCTAACCAGTTGACATGTGCTTTGTGGATTTGGAGAAGGCATTCGACCGTGTCCCTCGCTGCACTCTGTGGGTGGTGCTCCGGGAGTATGGCGTCCGTGGCCCTCTGTTGAGGGCTGCTCAGTTCCTGTATGCACGGAGCAGGAGTTTGGTTCGCATTGCCGGCAGTAAGTCAGACCTGTTTCCGGTGCATGTTGGACTCCGGCAAGGCTGCCCTTTGTCACCGGTTCTGTTCATTATTTTTATGGACAGAATTTCTAGGAGCAGCCAGGGGCTGGAGGGAGTCTGGTTTGGGGACCACAGGATCTCGTCTCTGCTTTTTGCCAGATGATGTTGTCCTGTTGGCTCCATCAGGCCAAGACCTTCAGCATGCATTGGGAAGGTTTGCAGCCAAGTGTGAAGCAGCTGGGATGAAAATCTGCACCTCCAAGTCCAAGGCCATGGTCCTTAGCCGCAAAAAGGTGGTTTGCCCACTTCAGGTTGGTGGAGAGATCCTCCCCCAAGTGGAGGAGTTCAAGAGGAGTTCAAGGAGGAGTTCAAGGAGTTCAAGACCCCAAGATACTACAGTTTGGTCTGATATTTTGTTTCTAGCTGCACCTGGTCCTACTACCAGAACCTCTGTCTTACGAGGATTAAGACAGGGGGAAGTTACTTAACATCCAGTCTCTTATGGCTTTCACACATTTCATATGGCTTTCACACAGCCTCTGAAGTAATGCGGTCGATGTACCGGTCCATCGTAGTGAAGAGGGAGCTGAGCCGAAATTCAAAGCTCTCAATTTTCTGGTCGATCTACATTCCTACTCTCACCTATGGCCATGAGCTTTGGGTCATGACTGAAAGGGCAAGAGCCCGGATACAGACGGCCGAAATGAGCTTCCTTCAGAGCTCAGAGTAGATCCACTGCTCCTCCACATCGAGATTTGGGCATCTATTTCGGATGCCTCCTGGGTGCCTTCCAGGAGAGGTGTTACGGGCATGTCCCACCGGGAAGAGGCCTCGGGGAAGACCAAGAACACGTTGGAGTGACTATGTCTCTGTACTGGGAATGCCTCGGTGTCCCCCCGGGGGAGCTAGAGGAAGTGGCTGGAGAGAGGGAAGTCTGGGCATCTCTGCTTAGACTGTTGCCCCCGCGACCCGGTCCCGGATAAGCAGTACAAGATGGATGGATGGATGGATGGGAGTAGATTGTCAGCATCATCGGTAAGCGGATGTTTGAGTTCTGCTTGTTAAGCGATAAAATGATTGTTCCACTTTCTTCCCCCTTTTTCAACTGCTCCCATTAGGGGTCTCCACAGTGCATAGTCCTTCTCCACACTATCCTCTACATCTGCCTCTTTCAACCCAACTATCTGAATGTCTTCCCTCACGACATCTATAAACCTCCTCCTTGGCCTTCCTCTTTTCCTCCTGCCTGGCATCTCCACCTATCCAGACTTGTCTCCACCTGCTCCTTACTCTCACCACAAGATCATCCATGGAGACTCCCATCTTACGTCGTCGGCCAACCTGTCTATCACTACTATAACTACTACAACCAGCAAAGGGCTCAAAGCCAATCCTTGATGCAATCCAATCTCCAGACTTTACTTGTCCTCATACATATCCTGCACCACCCTCTCATACTTCTCTTCCATACCTGATTTGCTCATATGATTGTTTCACTGTATAAAATTATATTTGAGTTAAAAATTAGTTAGTTATTTTCATAGTAAGAATTTAGTCCTGTCCTTATATACGTTTTCCAGAATCACTTGGGGGGTCAGTTGGGGATGCTAAGTACGCCAAACCAAAAATGGCAATGCACAAGAGTAGAGAAAAATGTCCCTAATATGTCCCTATATACCCATATAAATGTGTATAAATGTTCTTATCAGCTACGCCAAAACCGCATTGTAGTACAAAATCCGAGTGTGTATCCAGGACAGCAAGCACAAACATCAAGCCAAATCAGTAAGTGTTTGTAATTCTGCATTATTCACAATATGTGTGAATGATTAAAAAAATACTCTCTTGTGTCTGTCCATACAATATAATAAATATTGTAAATATTGTTGGGTGTTCTGGATGTGCCGGAGGAAAAAGAATTTTGGCAGCAACAGTGTTGTGACCAAGTCGAAAAGACTTAAGCTTAAATCGCCTACAGTCAACCGAGCATAAGTTTTGGTTGATGCGCCCGTAAAAGACAATTTCAAAACAACTAACCAGAAACAGCCATAACAATCGTTTGGTGTGTGCATGTGTTGTATGTTTTTTACCACACATGCACACACATACATATGTTTTCTTAATTCACAAGCAATAACTTTGCATTTTTTACACAGTGGTTAAGGTGTTGGCCTCTGGACCGGAAGATCATGGGTTTAAACCCCACCACCACAAAGCTGCAACTCGTGGGCCCTTAACCCTGAATTGCTCAGTTGTAAGCTCTGGACAAAAGCATCTGCCAAATGTTTTAAATGGAAATGGAAATGATGGATTCTACTGAGAGCAAGCAGGAGGATCTGCAATGCACCACTGAGTAGCTACAGAACACTATTGGTTGTAACGAAATTAGCTTGAATTTAAATATTTAAAATATAATTACAACAAAGTTAAAATTAACTATAAATATTCAAATTGGGTTAATAATTAAAAATCCGCAGAATCAATCCGCAGAATCAATAATACAATTACTTGATCTGTTCGTCCGCCGGACAGACAATATAACTATTTACCAATTCTGGTAAAGGTTATCTTCCAGGCCTTAGAAGAGTACCTTTATAAAATATTTGAGCATGTAGCAAGATCAACACTCAGTGACTTCGAGATCATTAGCAGGACACAGAGAGACTTACTTGTGAATAAAATACTAAAATTGTGAAACATATAACACCAACTTAACTACAACATACATACACACGAATAATACCACAAAGAAATGCTAGCGAGAGAGAGTGAGAGTAAGAATGCCTAGGAAGAATGGAGAGTGAAAGAAGAAATAGAAAAAGGTAAATTAGAAATTAAAGGAGGAGAGAGATATCAGAAGAAATAGTAAATGACCAGTTAAAACAGGCGAATTCCAAATCAAGTTAGCTACACCATGTGAGAATCATCCAAGAATTAATATTCACCTTAAAAGGGGTTTCAGCTTAAAATTACGTTTCTTCAACTATTAGTAAAAATGTACTTGCATTGGTTTGATGACCAAATTCCTGAAGTCAAACTTAGGACGCCTTGGAGATTCCGAGTTGTTAGAGCAAGAGAAAGAGCTTCTGCTGAAGATCAAAGTCCTTATCTGGTGCAAGCAAAGTACTTGATTGGAATTGCTGTTAGAGTCTCAGAAGAAAGTGACGGTCTTAGAGAGAGAGTCTAGATGGGTGACCAGGTCGATAGATGCATCGTGACCGATAGGGGGGGGATTGTGACCAGGCCTTTTATTGCCCTGTGGAGTTACACCTAACTTAGACAGGATGGCCAATAGGAGCCTGAAGATGATTTTGGCGGGAGAAAATCCCTTTGTCTGTGTTCAGGCTCATCTCCACGCCTTAGGGCTGGGCTGGTCCAGGGAATTAATACTATTTTGAATTAAGAATACTTAGAGAATTAATGGTGACTACTATTTTGAATTAAGAAACGTATATCATTGTATAGGGGATATATGGTGCCTACAAATGGTCACATGACTTATATCATTGTATAGGGGATGATTAATGGATCATTTTGACACCAAAAGTCACATAGATCGGGCATGTGGAAGCGGAGAAGGATAGAGATAGGCAATTCAGAGTATTGCGCACTTAATAACACCTTAATTGGTGAATTAAAGATTGAATCATAGTTAGTATTAAAGAGTGAGACAAGTGGTATTAGAACAGGGATAGTTTGGAAATATATAGGAACTATTCATTACCGAGGCAGTCATCCTATCCCGAGAATTGAGCACAGAACTACTATTCTGTAGATGACATGAGGAAGAACTATTGACTCGGAACAAAGTACATATAAAACAATGTGGTTCATGGATATGATAAAGACAGTACATGGAACACAGTTATATGATCAGGCAATACAGGTGGTATACATACATTTGTATATAGGTTACGCACATGTGTATACGCATATATTCTTATATCTATCTATATATATGGATACATCCCATGAGCGCATGGAATCGAATGTGTCCGGGTTCAGGGCGAGTGTGTCCCTAAATTCCTTGGGGGGGAGATGGGGGGGGGGGGGGGGGGGGGGGGGGTGTTCAGACAGGCATCCCTGTCTTTCCTTATATGGCTCCCAGTGTCTCTGGCAGTAAGAAAGCCCCCGTCAGATCTTTCGATGGTTTGAAGATAGCATGGTTAGCTTTTTGTGAGGTTATCGCCATTAAATACAGATTTTATGGCCTTTCTGGGTTTTTCCCCCATCTCTAGACAGATAAGCACCAGGGCCATCTGTTGGATTAAAACAAAGGGCTCTCTGTGGTGATTAGTGAGATAGGGTCATGAGTGACCCTAGGGGGTCAGGGTGGTCGTAAATTGGGTAACATGAACTGCCGGCCTCTGAGTGAAACCAGCACAATTATTAAGGAATTAATATTCTTAATTTTGATGTCCAGCCGCTACATGGTATTAAACAAACAATAGCGATGCTTTGTTTACATCTTGTCTGGCAAATTACCAGTGATCAAGGCCTGAAGACAGAACTGTTAAAACAGTTTGTTCTCATGTTTAAAAAGAAACACGGGTGAGTTGAAAAAAACATACTTTTGTTTGCATAAATTCTAATTTTTATTAATTTGTGATTCCTCAACAGTCAGAAAGCAGAACAGACAACCACTCAGTCCACACTAAATCAATCTGAGCCCAACATGGGTCTGACACCTGGTGAAATAGAATCTTTAGTAAGAGATGGTGGTGGTTTCACAGTAGTCCACAGTAGAAGTCGATTCAACGGTTTGGAAATTCACAGACTTTCTACAGATTTAGCGACCTACTTTAACGCTAAAGTAGGTCGCTAAATCTTTAGAAAGTCTGTGAATTTCCAAACCGTTGAATCAACTTCTATTGTGGACTACTGTGAAACCACCACCCTTATGGCATTTATGGCAAGATTGAAATTTTGGTTTAGAGGTCGAGACGATGTGGGACAGAATGATTAAACAGAATGATTATGATGTGATGGTTTTCATGTCCACATACAAAAAAGGTTAAAACACGGGATGCTCTATTTGGGGGTCGTACTAATGCTCTCAAACTGTACCACAAACTGTACCACAAAGCTGCTGATGGAGAGAAAATCAGGTATATAGACTTCACATCCCTTTATAGTTACTGTCAATCTCGAAAAAGCTACCCTATTGGTCATCCTGAAATAATCTTCAAGAATTTTCAAAACCACAGAGATTTTTATGGGATTGTCATGGCTACTGTGTTACCACCATGAAACCTACTTCACCCAGTGTTACTGTATAGGAACAGTGAAAATTAATGTTTCTGCTTTGAGATTTTCAAGATGGCGGCGCAGCAGTAGCACGCAGCGGCCACTCCGGACAAAATGGTGCTATTTTTGTGTTTTTGCCCGACACAAACGGCACATGGACGCCAAATACAATGGTTGTTCATGTATACGACCGCCAGACACTCCTGAAATACCGGAATCATGCAGCAAATAACCTGCATGACGATGTTAGAAAGAACCTTCGCGAACTCGGCGTGCTACGGAGACCAGGCCTCCGATCCTCGGCATCGACTGACACTGGTGACCAGGAGAGAGGACGACGTAAGCGGTGCGCGGCAAGTGGGCGGGAGTCCGTGCTAGGCTAAATGCTAACCCTAGCCGGCCGGCTCTCCTGTCCATCATATTATCCAATGTCTGCTCCCTGGATAATAAACTGGACTACATCCGACTCGAAGCGGAATACACGGCGTGAGTTTAGAGACTGTTGTGTTTTTGTTTTCACGGAAACATGGCTCAACGACAGAGTTCCGGACGCCGCCATTCAGCTAAACGGACTAGCCACGTTTCGTGCCGACAGGAATGAAGCTCTGTGCGGTAAGACTCGCAGCGGTGGCGTTTGTGTTTACATAAACACGGATTGGTGCACGGACTCTGTGTTAGTTTCTAAACACTGTTCATCGCTCGTGGAATATGTGACTGTGAGATGTAGGCCGTTTTATTTACCACGGGAATTCACCACCCTTCTTTGTTATTCGGAGTTTACATTCCTCCTAGCGCCAATGCTAAGGAGGCTCTGTGTGTACTCTACGGGGCTGTTAGTGACTTACAGAACGCGCACCCCGACGGACTGTTTATTATCGCCGGAGATTTCAACCATGCAAATCCTCAAGTCAGTTCTCCCTAAATTCCACCAGCATGTGGACTTTGCGACGAGAGGGAAAAACACGCTGGATGTTGTTTATACCAACGTTCCCGGCGCGTACCGTGCGGAGCCCCGCCCCCATCTCGGATACTCAGACCACATCACTGTTATGCTAATGCCAGCATACAGACCCATCGTCAGACGCTCTAAAGCTGTCCCAAAGCAGGTGAAAACCTGGCCTGCTGGAGCCATGTCAGCTCTACAGGACTGTTTTGAGTGCACTGACTGGAACATGTTTAAGGAGGCTGCAACCAACGGCGACTCGGTAGACTTGGAGGAGTATACGTCATCAGTGACCAGCTACATCGGCAAGTGCATTGATGATGTTACCGTCTCCAAGACCATCACCACACGCTCCAACCAGAAGCCGTGGATGACGGCGGATGTGCGTGCGCTGCTGAAGAATCAGAGACACCGCCTTCAGAGCAAGGGGACATGACGGCCTTAAAAACAGCCAGGGCCAAACTGTCCCGCGCCATCAGAGAGGCAAAGCGCGCACACGCCCAGAGAATCCACAGCAACTTCCAGGACACCGGAGACACTCGGCGCATGTGGAAGGGCATCCAGACGATCACAAACTACAAGACGACCTCATCTGTCTGTAGCAGTGACGACTCCCTCCCAGATGCGCTGAACGACTTCTACGCTCGGTTCGAGGCACAGAACAACGTGACAGCGAGGAAGACCATCCCTCCGCCCAACGACCAGGTGATCTGCCTAAGCACCACTGATGTGAGGCGAACTCTGCGCAGAGTGAACCCACGGAAGTCTGCTGGACCAGACAACATTCCCTGGTAAAGTGCTCAGAGAATGTGCAGAACAGCTAGCAGATGTCTTCACGGATATCTTCAACATCTCTCTGAGCAGCGCCGTTGTTCCATCGTGCTTTAAAGCGACAACCATCGTCCCCGTGCCGAAGAAGTCCTCAGTGTCCTGCCTCAACGACTATCGTCCCGTCGCACTCACACCCATCGTGATGAAATGCTTCGAGAGGCTTGTCATGAGGCACATCAAAGACCCAGCTACCACCCACACTGGACCCGCTACAGTTTGCATATCGTCCGAACCGCTCAACGGACGACGCGATCTCCACAGCCATTCATCTGTCCCTCACACACCTGGACAATAAAGATACTTACGTTCGAATGCTGTTCATCGACTTCAGTTCAGCATTCAACACCATCATCCCTCAGCACCTCATCGGAAAGTTAAGCCTGCTTGGACTAAACACTTCCCTCTGTAACTGGATTCTGGACTTTTTGACTGGGAGACCACAATCAGTCCGAATCGGGAACAGCGTTTCCAGCACCACCACACTGAGTACCGGAGCCCCTCAAGGCTGCGTTCTCAGTCCCCTGCTGTTCACCCTGCTGACTCACGACTGTGTAGCGATGCACAGCTCGAACCACATCATCAAGTTCGCCGATGACACGACCGTGGTGGGTCTCATCAGCAAGAACGACGAGTCAGCATACAGAGAGGAAGTGGCACAGCTAACGGCATGGTGTGAAGCCAACAACCTGTCTCTGAACGTCGACAAGACAAAGAGATGATCGTTGATCAGGAGTTGACTTCAGGAGAGCACCGAGTGAACATCCTCCACTCACCATCGACGGCTCTACCGTGGAGATCGTCAAGAACACCAAGTTCCTTGGTGTTCATCTGGAGGAGAACCTCACCTGGTCTCTCAACACCCGCCAGATCAGCAGGAAAGCCCAGCAGCGCCTTTACTTTCTGCGAAGGCTGAGGAAAGCACATCTTCCTCCCCCGATCCTCACCACGTTCTACAGAGGGACTATTGAGAGCATCCTTAGCAGCTGCATCACCGTCTGGTTTGGCAAGACCCTACAGCGGATAGTGAGGACAGCTGAAAAGATCATCGGTGTCTCTCTTTACCCCCCCCCTCTCCACACACGGACATTTACACCACACGTTGCACACGAAGAGCCACCAGCATTGTGGCTGACCCCACACACCCCTCACACACACTCTACACACTCTTCACCCTCCTGCCTTCTGGTAAACGATACCGAAGCATTCTGGCCCGCACCACCAGACTGATAAACAGTTTCTACCCGCAAGCCATCAGGCTTCTTAACACTAGAGACTGAACCAATGCCACACACACTCCGGTTTTACACACCACTGCTGTCTAACATTATTTATTCTGCTGCTAAAAACATGGTTATTGTCACTTTGCTGCCTTAAATACTTGAATGTTTATTTACTGTATTTATAACTACGTATGTTTACAATCTGCACTGCCACTTTATCTACCTTTGCACAATCCATATTTTTGCACAATATAACTGCACTGTCGGCGCTTTAGTTTATGTACCTGTCCTGTGGCGTGACTATGTAATGTCTGTCTTGTCGCACTTGTTATTTGTGGCTCTATGTCGTCCCGTGTATGTAGCTCTTGTTTGTCTATCGTGCCTTTATGTTGTTTTATGTAGCACTGTAGTCTTGGAGGAACGTTGTTTCGTTTTAATGTATATTGCATCAGCTGTATGTGTTAAAATGACAATAAAGCTCACTTGACACTTGACACTTGTAGGAAATGTGCTGCAGAGCAGAACCAGACACACACACTGATGAGGAATTGTTAAAAGCCAGCTCAGTAGGGGTATATTGTGTATGAGATTGAAGAGGTGTGGCATTTTCCCCAACGTTTTGTTGTGATTATGGTAAAACCTTTTAAAGCAGAAGAGCATTCCCCAAAGACATCCGATGCCAACAAAAAATCTTATGTTAAAGATAACTTGGGAAAGATAGGATTCTACTGAATTAGGACAAGACCGTGCACAACCTCGCTAAATGTTCATGAACATTTACCAAAAATGGAAATACTCACAGATCCCAAAGAATTTGCTTGACACATTTTTGTCACATAGTAATAGAGCATTTTGAGAGCATTTTTGACATCATACATTTCTCATTTGTGAAAATAAAGTGAATACGAACCGGCTCTTGGCCCATTTCTTGGCTTACTGATTAAATTGGTGATGGGGATCAAATAGTAGAGTTTTGTTTAAGTGGTCCAAAGAGTTACAGATATCGTAAGGTGTGCATTAAAGCCAGGCATCACTGAATTCTGCGAATTCCGAAGTCGTTAAGCTAGACCATGGGTTTTCAATGTCTAAGATACTGGGCCTCCCATTGGACCCAATTTACCAAATGGTGTTACTAAACTCAGATACTGGGCATCATAAAGTCCTCTTTTGGGTTTAAGACCTGAAGTTGAAGGCTTTGAGTCGGGCGTCTCAGAAACCACTCCATTGTATTAATATTTTTGACATCATACATTCTCTGGCAGGCTTGCCAGACACAGAATTCACACGGCCACGGCCTTGTGTGTGAAAAATGTTTCTCATATTTTTGATTTAGTATTGTCTAATTAAAAGATTTTAATATAATAATAAAACAAAAAATAATAATGCAGGGTGGCGCGCCCCATACTTTGAAAATCCCGGGGCTAGACACACATTGATCTAGACTCTTTACCGATATGTAAATCTGCGAGATGACAGTCATCATATTCTTGCACATGTCGACAGTATTGTGAGGAACAAAAAACATATCACACTGCACAATAAAAAACATTTAACAATGTAAAAAAAGAAATTTTAAAATTTTAAAAAGGTAAAAAATTCAAAGTAGTGTACAACAAACATGTTGCTACCTGAATTTACAAAATTACCATATGGCTAATGACAATGTTTTTGGTCACTGGGGAGTGCGAGACTCGAAGGGTTTTGATTTCAGACTACAGCACCCATTTTTATATGTTTTGGTGTGTTCTTCTAACTCTAGCTGTAAAAATGTTGTTTAAAATGTTAAAAGTTTGATTTCCAAAATTGTCGAAAACATTGTGTAAATTTATGCTTGTAGGATGATGAATTGTTAAAACCGTATGATATTAAATTAATTGAAGGAATCCCACAGAACTTCAAAGATGTCCGTTTGTTCCCCCACAAACAAAACAAAGTTGTTGATTTTGAACGATGTTATGAAAGACGCTAGCAACAATTCTGAAGTTGAACATGTATTTGGGCAGTATGTTCAACACAACAATTTGATTGCTGCTTATGTAGTACAAAACTTTTTTTCAAGGTAAAACCAGCAGGAACGATCAGCTAGAACATAAATGATCTGGTCTTGTTTAAAAACCCCAGAGACAATACTCAAATTAATGTTCAAGGTCGTCAAATGTACCCCAGAGACACAAAATATTTTATGGAATGTTACGAAGATGCAACCAGCTTCCCATATGGGTACCTTTTTATCGACTATAAAACGAATTCCCCAGAACAGTATCGTCTCAGAACAGACCTGCTGTCACAATATCCTATTCGTTTACCTACAGAGAAGGAAAGCAGTAACATCGCTGGAGATTTTTTTTTTTTTGGAGGGGGAGAAAAAATAATAATAAAAATAATGTCTACAAGACTATTAAGAAACCTGTGTCTTTTAAAGTTGTTATTAAAAGCAACACCCAAACAAAGGCGTGTTATTTTACAGACAGCCACGAATGCGATGATTGTGATGTTAGGCGACATTAGCGCTTAACTTTCTCCAAGGTTTTATATATATATATATATATATATATATATATATATATATATATATATATATATATATATATAGTTGAAGGGAATGAAAAACTGCACTTGTGAAAATATTGTTGCACCAGGGTAGTTAATGGTTGCAATATCCGACCCGTCAGCATTAGTAATTTTAAGGCTCAAAAACAGTAACGTTGTTTGGGGCCAGATAATCTTCACCATTCCCAGTGATTAAAAAACTCCAGAGGTGACGAGTCCTATATAGCTGATAATGTTGGCACTTCTATATCAGGGTTTTTGTTAACAGCTATTTGAGTCAATGGTACTGTGAATAAGTCCAGTTCAGTTTTTAAATACTCTTCCTACATGTGGATTAGTAACGCCATGATCTAAAATATTGTTTGAAGATAACTTTTTGATTTTTTGATGTTAGGGTTTGGGTTTTGCAGATTCCTCACTCTTGCATTTACCAACTGCTGTTTTCTTATGAAATCATTTAGTTTTCCTCCAAACCCCAGCTGTTTAGTTGATCTTTTGCGAGCCATCACCATTAATTTTGAGCCATCTTGAGAATTGTTGTTATTAAACATTTGTGATATGTAGTGCATTTAGATCGACACAATTTCTAAATGATCACATTCACATATAGTTGCATCCACTCAAAGATGCCTGCCCCACATCACACTAATTTTATGACCACACCAGGCGCCAGCCTGGCTGGTCATTCACAGATAGGCCATCTTATCTGCACTCCTGGCCCTTCACCTTTGACTTCGTACCTCTCAAATACTCAGATTATGACTGGCCTTAAAAGTCCCAAACAAACCCCCATTCTTCCCACAGGATGCTGATACATTTCTTGAACTCAGCCACACACACACACACACATGCCAGTTCAAAATATTAAAATCGCCCAGTGAAGACAGAATCGTCTGTCGGAACGCAGAAGTCGTCATTCAGCTCGATAAAAGAGATTTTATAGGAGCAATTTTCTCCTTGTGTTACAGGCCTTAATTTTACTGCTAGCTCTGAATTTCATTCATCTAGACGGCTTTAAACTCACTTAGGCCAAGCATTCAGAGTAGCTACCTAACGTACGCCTAAACCCAAATTTTATTGTGCATGCGGCTTGACCGTAATAAGTACATGGGAGTCAATTGTTGAAACCGGTGTTAACCACGGAAACCCCGTGTGTTTGTTAAGTGGCTACGGTGGAATGAATCCCAGCCCACTCTCACAGGGAAAACCCCTGTTTGCGCAGAGCTTTTTATTTATTAATCGGTCGTCATCTGTGTGCAAAAAAAAACAGCAACAGTCCGTCCGTACTTCCTCGGTGTAATGAATTTCACCTGTTTCGGTAGCCTAACCACAGGTGAAAACCCTGTTCGGTTTTTGAGCTATTTCTTGTTTTTAGTTTTTCTTCTCCGTTTGAAAACCATTGCCAAACGCGTCACACGTGATGTTAATGTAAGGCGCAATACCTTTGAGTGACGTTAGAGGGCAGGTTGTAGTTCTGCACTTCACCGACTCCTCCTGCTAACTCTTAACCTCAGTGTCTGCGGACTCCCTAACTCCACCTGGTGAACCTCCTCCGCTAGGTCGGCTTTTGCTTCCTTCTCCTCGCCTTAACGGCTGTCTTCCGTTTGACTTCTCCAGTCATTCGTTTAATCAACTTTTATTTTGTTTTTGTTAATTTACTGGTATACCTTAATTGATTTGATTTAGATGTTCATTTTGATTTTGATTTGCTTCAAGTTCATTTAATTTTTATTATAATTTTGATTTCTTGATTTAATTTTAATTTGAATTACAAAATATTAAAATAAAAATATTTTAATAAGAATTTTAATAGAATAAATAATAAATAAATAATAATAATTTGCCTTATTATTATTTGAAGTTTATTATTTGTTTGTACCATTTCCTCTCACCAATTTGAATTAAATTTAAAGCAAGGTTGAATTATGAATTCAAATTGAAGTGTTTGGATTTGTAGCTATTTAGGTTTAAGCCTTTTATAGCACTCCTTCCCTTACCTTACCCGGTCAGTGAAAGAAGGTGCCTCCACAATGCCTCATGGCAAGTGGAGCCATCTGTCGTGCTGTACCTAGTGCTGGTTGGAATTGAAACTTGAATACTTTTTGCCCATACATTAACTAATCCGATATTCAAAATGGATTAGTTTGCCTAATTCTCAATTCTAGTGTCTCTTAGCCTCCTCCTGATAACAGAATCAGGTCAATAATACAAGTTCAATTCCAACAGCACTTTTACCCTATAATATTTTAAACTTTAAAGGCTTTGCCTATCTTCAGGCCTACTCTATTCCTTTCCTGTTTGAATTAGTTTGGGTTCTTGTTCGTTTTATTGTATAATATTTCCTGTTTGTCTGCATGAAAATCTTACCTTTGAGAATCGTCAAGGGAAAATTTGGCGACACAAGTCAGCCATAGTTTAGATAGTCCATTAGTTTAAGGACTTGCATTGGCCCTTTTCCT
This sequence comes from Kryptopterus vitreolus, assembly GCA_030449085.1. Taxonomy (NCBI): domain Eukaryota; kingdom Metazoa; phylum Chordata; class Actinopteri; order Siluriformes; family Siluridae; genus Kryptopterus; species Kryptopterus vitreolus. The sequence continues at coordinate 5,580,573 of JACRUU010000015.1, read as the reverse complement.
GCCTTTCTCTCGCCTCCAGTGAGCCAGACGTCCAAATCCTCCAGCCCTGACGCCCACTGAGATCAGAATGCCATGACTGGCACCCTCATGCCCGGGGACTATGGGTGACCTGCCGCACCTGAGACCTGAACCGCCTGACGACCTCGAAAGTGCCGCAATGTATCGCGATCCTGCACAGGACTACAGCCACAGAGAGCTGATGAAGATCCTTGGATCATTAAGCGTAAACCTCATCACCAGGTAAAATGGGGGGGGGGGGCCAAAGTGAGCACCACCCGCCTGAAAGAGGAATCTTTGGCACCAGAGGCCACAAGCTAAAGAGGCTCAGAAGAACCAGACACCCATGCTCCCTGGCAACAGGACCAGCTTACTGACCGAGACTCAGAACCAGCGCAAGACGGCTGATGAAAAGGACACAGAGCTACAGAAAAGAGTAAAGAAACTCCAGCGAGATGTGTCTCTTGTAACGGAAACAGAGACTGAATGCAGAGAAAGACATGCCAAAGCTATCTTCAAGAAGGACTTTCGAAAGGGAAGTGAAAACCTCAGACTTCCCCATTTAAACAGCAGACAGTACGACGAAATCAAGAACTCCTAATTCGGAAAGGGGGGTGAAAGCCCACTACTCAGCCCTGCCTTCCTGTGAAGAGAAGAGCAGCGAATCAAGAAAGGGAGGGGGCCCATATGATCACATGCCCCTCCAAGCACTGCCTCGACTGGGAATCCCATGTGTTCCTGCTGCCTGATATTCAACTGCTGCCGACCCAGCACTTGGATCTCTACACAGCAATCCTGAGGACAACCCTCAAACTTGCAAAGGTCCAGACAAAGATGACCTCCATGGACCTTCAGGCAGAACCACCAAGAGGAAAGGGACACAGTCAGAGACAATGCAAAACCATCAAGCTCAGCCCCCAGCCTGCATTGCTCAATGGCTGGGAGAAAGTGGAACCACCTGCCATGCCATCACCATGGCACACCCACACCCTGCATCCTAGCATCTGCATCCACACTTCATGATCCACCTTCATGTCGATCTTTTATGCCTATTGTTAATTGACTATATTGTTAACGAAGTCCCATCAGGAACTTGTCGATTAACAAAGGGGGGATATGTAGTGCATTTGGATCGACAAAAATTTCTAAATGATCACATTCACATATAGTTGCATCCACTCAAAGATGCCTGCCCCACATTCGCACTAATTTTATGACCACACCAGGCGCCAGCCTGGCTGGTCATTCACAGATAGGCCCCATCTTATCTGCACTTCCTGGCCCTTCACCTTTGACTTCGTATGCCTCCTCAAATACTCAGTTTATGACCGGTCATTTAAAAGTCCCAAACAAACCCCCATTCTTCACCACAGGATGCTGACACACATTTCTTGAACTCAGTCCCACACACACACACACACACACACACACACACACACACACACACATGCCTGTATGTGCTAATGTATGTATAAAGTTCTATTTTATCATGCTGAAACTCATAATCTGTGTGTTAACTTAAACAATGCTTTATGAAATTATCATCATTGTTCTTATTGTTCTATAAAACTTTAGTTATATAACAATGCTGTTTTAATAATTAATAGTGATTAAATAATAGGGTTCATCAAAATAATGATTATATTTCTAGAACATTGTTATTATGCTTCATATTAATCTTGTAGTGATGACATGTATTAGTATTATTTCTGTCCTTTCATCCTTTCTCTTTCCTTCTTTTCATTTTCAAATGATCTCTCCTTCATTGCATATCAACCAATGTTTGTAAGTGAGAAGTACTTATATCTAATTCTTTGGTTGTTACAATGTCTAGATGGCCATTTGTTATTTCCTACACCATGATGAAGATGATGTAACTGTAAGAGGTTTCAATTCGTAAATCCATATTAAAGTTTCATGTCGTTGCATTGGTCAGTTCGAAAGTTGGGTGTGACAACCAGGCCCATAAAGCCCATCTACGCTTTCCACAACTCGGAGAGCGAACAGCAAGGGAGCAGAAGAGAGAACAAACGGGAGCGGCAGAGAACAAAGAGACGACGAAGCGATGAAGTGAGACGATGATGAGAGGCTGCTTCCTCTGAAGCGGACCAACTCCGGACCAACTCGGAGTCACTCGGGAAACTCATGTCTCCAGCCAGGAGCGAGGCCATGCTGGCTTTTCTGAGTTGTAAATCTCCTTCTGAGTGTAACGGTGCGCTGAGGCAGACACACGATCCAGAATCAAACAAAACAGGATGTATTAAGTAATAAACTTAGGAGATGCCGCTCAAACGGAGCGGCCAGACAGGTTAGGGAGCCTTGCGAGCTGCGAGCCGTGGTACGGGAAATACAGAAGAGCAGGTGCGGCGGCGGACGAGGTTGCGTCCGCTGGACTTGGAAGTCCGGGTAGCGGGAACAGGCTGGAACGGAACCAGATGGGAACGGAACCTGATTGGGAAATCATACAAAGGTTAGACATAACACTAGGGGAGCGTGTCGAAGCGTGTCCGCTTCGTAGAATGCATTTACGCTTGCGTTTACGAGCCCGGACAGGGAATGGCGGGAAGGACCGGTCTTATATAGGGAGAGGGAGAAGGAGAGAGGATGAGGGACAGGTGAGGCCAATTAGGGTTGTGTGTGTGTGTGTGTGGAGAAAAGAGAAGGGATGAGTGAGGAGAGAGAGGGAACCGTGACACTGAGACAAAGCAGCAATTCCTGATCTGCATCTACAGGACTTCATCTGAAACATTTCGAATCGTCCGGACTTTTGTTCCACTTCCACCTCAATGCAAGTAACGCTGCTGATCAATTCAGCGTATGTAAGTTAAGCCCCTTTTAATTAAGGTGAATTTGAATTCATCTTTACGATTCTCATCAAGGTGTGATAAATTTGACTCCTTCAACTTGCCGTCTGTATCTCACCTCTCTCTTCCCCTTCTCTCCCCCTTCTCTCTCTATCCCCCTCTCTCTCTCTCTCTCTCTCTTCCCCTCACTACTATTGTATATAGATGTTTGTCGCAGGTTAGTATGTGTTATGTGCCGTCTTATTAAATGTTGTATATACACAAGTGATTGTCTTTGTGTGTGCCTCACAATTACAAGTCAATGAATCTTTGATCTTGCTACCTTGTTCAATTACAACTTGTATTATATTAGAATAGTTGCTTTCTAGGCAAGGAAGATAACTTTTCTTGGGATTAATGAATAATTTTTCATAATAATTTAAGTAGACTTTGTCTAATTGTCTACTCGCTGGATGAACAGATCAAATAATTAAGCTATTGATTCCTTTAATCTTCAAAACAAAGTTCAATAGTCATAATTAATTATAAAACATTAAAATGAATATTGGTATTTGGTTGTACAGGTTGTTATTTCAACTTAAATTGTCGGTTCCCGACTGGTGGAGAAATATATAGTTAATTACCCCGTAATCTTAAAATACTACAGATATTGATGGAGAATGGCGAGTACCTTGCTCGCTCATTTTTCCTCAATCTTAAAACCCTACAGATAAGGTGTTGCTGACAACATTGGTTAGGATGTTTTTTAGATGTGCCGTTTTAAGATGTGATTTGGCTACAGTATGTTAAAACTGTGTCCCAGTAACAGAATGGCCATTCTAAAGAGTCCTCTAAAAAAGACCACCTAATCCAGCCCCATACATAACACTGCCCCCAGCATATCCGGGAAGCCCATTACCAGCCTGTTGCTGGTAAAATGCTATGGCAACATGTACCAGTGTGTCCAGATTCAATTTGGCCTTTCGTAACGCACACTAAGAATTTTGTTATGATCACTGTCTCTATGTACATATCGTAATAAAGATACATGATGATCACTGACTGATTGATATTCTATAATATCTGTGTAAATGTATGTGGTATATTTAGATATGTAGCATCTACGTACCCCACACCATATTCTTCATGACTTTGCTCACTAGTCTGTTTAAGAACTCCTGGCTTTAATCCTAAAATAATGGCCAACTTCCCGTAAATTGTGAGTGATGTCTTCGGGGGACCTTTGAGAAATACTTTATTATGAATGTGGTCCTAACGAACTCTCATGCCGGATGGCAGGTTCACTGTGTTCAGAAAGACAACATTGTCATTAAAACCCGGCTTTAACTTGTGTTGTACTTTTGTTATCTTCTGGCCACTGTAGATGCATATCTCAACCTCTCAGACTTCATTATTTATTTGTTTACTATCTGCAGCTGTTTCACCGCTGTAGACCGCTTCTTCCTCATTCAATGTATACCACAAAGTAGGATATTCAAATTCGACCACACCGGCTTCCCATTCTCCTTTTGTTTATAGCCCTTGCCAACAGGATTGTATAGCTAGATTTCCAGTTTTCTGGAAAAGCTGATAACGATGCATTGAAAGACAGCATGATATAAAATCCCTCCTCAGCCAGGGTTGTTTTTTCCGCAAATGTGTGTGACACATGCACATCTATTGTTTTCATGGGCTCTGTAAGTCGACCAATTCTTTCTGGTTCACCTACGATGCATATTTTCTGGCCATCCGAGCCATTGCACCAATAATGTTTTCCGGCCTTCTTCTTCTTGTCTAAAATGTTTTTGTTCACAAATAGTTTCTAAAACTCCTCCTCATTAAAAACACTGTCAATAACATCTTAATCACACAATCTGTAGACAGGCGGCTCACATGGGATACGTGCCTTGATAGTGAAAAACTCTTGTGTGTTGTTTTCCTCATACCCTTTTGTGAATGTACCTCTTACTTTAGAAATTCTAACTATGTCACCCTTTATGTCAACTTTAGATCTAGAGGTTTAATGTTTGCGGCCGTTAAATATCTCCACATTTTCCCTTTCAAGGTTCCATTAAAACTTTCAACGACATAGGCTTTTAATTCTGTGGCGGGTTTAAAATGAAAATTGTTGTGCTTTTTTGTCATGCTTGCTAAAAAGCTCCTTTCCTTTATCAGCCTGTAATGTTTAAGGCACACGGCCCTCTTTCAGTATAGAGTCAAAAGCTTTAGTCACTCTTGGCTTACTTCGACACCACTCTGGTTTTTTAACGCATGCGTCCATGCTAATTTTCTGAAAACATCTATGCAGGTTAACAGTGAAGGATTGTCATTTTCTTTATCTTAAGCAGACAGATGAGCCTGGAATTGGTTGTCTATACCATAGGCAAAAACCATGTTCCTTTTTTATTTTAGAGGTGTAATTCTGTGGAGTATGTAAGCATTCTGAAACATCTTTATCAGTTAAGCGATACTTGTTTCTTTCGAAACAGCCTCTTTTAAATGCTTTTTACCACCTAAAGCTCCTGGATTAGAATGTGTATAATACGTTTTTGTCATATACTCAACAGCCTCTTTAGACATACTTCAGAGTCAACAAAAAGAATAAGGCGTATAATTGAATAGCTGTGTTTTCATTATTTTTGCTTGTTTTCATTCAAAAAGAAAACCACACATACAAATGACATCACACATCGTCGACATGCTGTAGAAACTTAATACGTTACAATGTTTTTCCCTAGGAAGTAATCCATCGTTTTTTTCACAACACGTGCATTAAACCTCTCATTAAACCACATGTCTACACATAGATCAGTTATATATGCACATACACACACACTCACACACACACACACACACAAGGTATCTATAATTCTAATACTTCTGTTACATCATTCATTAGATCTAGTATTTTTACAGTGGTTGCAGAAATCAGTTCACAGGCATCAATACACATATGCAACATATCAGTCCATTCACTTAACGTGCTCTTACAACATCCATCTGTTTCTAGAGATGATTCAGATTCAGATTTTATTTGTCATACATATACATACACAGTACGACATGCAGTAAAATGTTTCTTAACGACCGTCCAGCATGTAAGCATAATTATAGATATAAATAATGTAAGAAACTGTGAATAAGTAGAAAAATATAAAACAAAGAGTAAAAGTAAGAGGAGAACATTTTATATAAATATATAAAAAAATATATAAAAAAATATTTTAAAAAATGTCTAAGGTGCAGAGCGTGTAAAGTGACTGGACTGTGTTTATTGTGCCATGTTGTGCCGAGGTTTGTGAAACGTTTGGCATCAAAGCCGCATTTGGACACACCGGGGTTGTCGTCAATGATCTTGTACAGCAAGTTGGACATTTCACATCTAATACACTGTTTAAGAAGATGTTATGTTATCATATTAACAGAGCATGCGTTCCCCATGGTCGAGGTATATTTGTATACATATATTGTATACATTATATAGTGCCCTTCCATCAGTCCACTGTGTCATAGATAATCTTTTCACTAGAGGAGTCAACAACTTTTCCTCTGACCTCACAAAGTTTCTACACAATGTAAACCTCATCATTAAGTTCACATAGAATACCATCCACTGAACCCAGGACCCTTTAACTGCAATGACTCAGCAATGATATGCTTAAGCTCTTGTGTGATCAGCTTACTAGACAGTTCTTCAAAAGTTTCTGTCAAAGAAATAGGCATCAGGTTCAAACAGACTTTTTGTCGATAAGGTCCTCCAGTATGACCACGATGGTTGATTTTATGATTTTGAAAGCGTCAGAACGGTATGAAGCTATCTATGCCATCATAATTTTTGCAGCAAAATAATAGAAAAACAGTCATCGGGATGCTTTTTACTGTTATCGGCCACCACCCGAAACCATTCTACCAAACTATTCTACGCCATTTTACTCCGAATTTAACAAAGGATCAGCATTGCTATGAAGTAGATTTCTCCAAACATAATTGTAGAACACATAACACTCTGTGACTGTCACACCTGTATGGAGGATCCAAGGCGGATGCCGAGCAGAGCGTGAAGTGGGCGGAGCTGTGCATGACCAACATGATAACGAGGGGCTAGACGCCTTCGGTCGGCTCCCCGGCAAAGCCTCTGGGCATTCTTGAGCAGAGCAGCCCGGGCGACCCTCCAGCCTTGTCAGCAGCAGTGGAAGAAGTGGGTGGCTGAAGGAACTAAGGACTGGGGCTCCTGGCTTGAGAAAATTGGCAGTAGGTAACCATGGACCACTTGGAAAGGCGATAGCCCGGTGGAAGCTGTGGGAAAGTTGTTATGGGCATATTCGATCCACACTAGCCTCTCGGACCAGGAGGCTGGCTCTCGACTGCAGAGGAGGCGGAGACCAGTCTCCAGATCTTGGTTGAGCCTCTCGGTTTGGCCGTTGGTCTGGGGGTGGAAACCAGACGAGAGACTGGTCGAAATGCCCAGTAGGTGGCAAAACTCCCTCCAAAACCGAGCCGAGAACTAATAATAATAATAATAATAATAATATAATAATCCTTTATTTGGTCACAAACTATTTTACATGCACAGTATACATTACAGCACAAATTATTTTCTTCAGCATATCCCAGCTTGATGTTGCTGTTGGTAGCTGGGGTCAGAGCGCAGGGTCAGCCATGATACGGCGCCCCTGGAGCACAGAGGGTAAGGGTCTTTCTCAAGGACCCAAGGGCGGCAGCTTGGCCATACCAATGCACCAGCAATGTTCCAGGCTCTGGTAAATGACGTGCTCAGGGACATGCTGAACGTGTTCGTCTTCATCTACCTGGATGATTATACTGATTTTTCTCTCCCTCAGTGGAGGGACATGTTCATCATGTATGGGCAGTTCTGAACCGGCTCCTGAGGAATGGGCTATACGTCAAGCCAGAGAAGTGCGAGTTCCATGTTTCACGGACCTCCTTCCTGGGGTACTGTCTTTCGGCAGGGAAATATCCAAATGGACCCCGCCAGGATCCGAGCTATCAGGGATTGGCCAACCCCCACCACCAGCTGGCAGCTCCAGAGGTTTTTGGGATTTGCCAATTTCTATCGGCGGTTCATCAAGGGCTATAGCTCACTGGCCTTCCTCCTCCACCAGTTGACCTCAACCCTCCATACGTTTGTCTGGAGCTCTGAAGCTGGTGCCACCTTCTCTGAACTGAAGCGGAGGTTCACCGAGACTCCTATCCTGATTTTGCCCGACCTCGCCCGGCAGTTCGTGGTTGAGGTCGATGCCTCCAATGTTGTGGTTGGTGCCGTCCTGTCCCAGGTCTGCCCCAAAGACAATTGTCTACACCCATGTGCCTTATATTCTCGGCGACTTAGCCCCCTGAACGCAATTACCCGGTGGGGGAGAAGAAGCTCCTCGCTGTCAAATTGTCTCTGGAAGAGTGGCGTCATTGGCTGGAAGGCACTGAAACCCCCTTCCTCGTTTGGACTGACCACCGAAACTTGGAGTACCTCCAATCGGCCAAACGGCTTAACCCTCGCCAGGCCAGATGGGGCCTTTTCTTTGGCCGTATTCGGTTTACCCTGTCCTACCGCCCTGGGAATCGGAACACCAAGCCCAATGCTCTGTCCAGAGTTCATGCCCTGAAGAGGAGGAGGAGGAGGAGGAGCCGAACCCCGAAACCATCCTTCCCAAGTCCGTCTCGGTGTGCACTCTGGGTCTGGACCTCGAGGAGAGGATCAGGAAGGCCCATGAGGGAAATCCTGTGCCCAAAGGCTATCCGGCTGGGAAGGGCCTGCTTTTTGTCCCCGAAGGTCTGCGCTCTGAAGTCCTCCAGTGGTATCACAATTCTCCCTTCTTTTGCCACCCCGGATTCCCCCGAACCCTGTCACTGGTTTGGACACGCTTCTGGTGGCCCTCGCTCCGTAAGGACACCCAGGATTATGTGGCTGCCTGCCCGGATTGCACCCAACACAAGAGCTCTCACAGGCAACCGGAAGGTCTTCTACATCCGCTCCCCATACCTAGGCGTTTGTGGTCCCACATCGCCAAGGACTTTGTGACCGGCCTACCCTCTCTAATGGAAACAGCACCATCATGACTGTGGTCGATCGATTTTCTAAGATGGGGCACTTCATCGCCCTACCCAAGCTGCCGTCTGCCAAGGAGACTGCCAAGCTGGCCCTCCACCACATCTTCTGGCTCCATGGACTCCCCAGGGACATTGTCTCGGATCGCGGACCCCAGTCGGAACATGTCCCAGTCTGCATCGTCAAGTGCGTCCTGTAGCGCGGCCACCGATTGGTCCGTCCAACGCGCGACCTCCCTCTGAACCGGAACTTCCTGTTTAAGCCTTTGTTTGTATTTTGGCATGAGGAAGATGGCGGCGTGGTCGGATTTACCAAACGGTGGGCGAGATTGTGCCTTGTAGCCGTTCTTAACTGATGTGTAGCAGTGATCCAGTGTCTTTTCACCCCTGGTTGGGCAGGTGATGTGCTGGTATAAGTTCGGCGCTGCGCGTCTGAGGTTGGCACTATTAAAGTCCCCTGCCGTGATAAGCGCAGCGTCCCGGTTCTGTGTTTGGTGCTGTGTGAGTGCCTCATGCAGCAGTGTCCGTGTCTGCTTGTGGTGGAATGTAAACGGCACTGATAATGACCGATGTAAACTCCCGAGGAAGATAAAAGGACGACATTTGATGGTCAATAGTTCCAGGTTGGGTGTGCAGGAGCGTGCAAGAGGAACAACGCTCGCGCTGCTGCACCAGCTGTTGTTCACCATTAAAACACACGCCACCTCCCCTTGTCTTCCCCGAGTCCTGTGTCCTGTCCATGCGGTGAACCGAGAAGAACTCGGCCGGTGAAGCACAGGAGATTGCAGTCCCGAATGTCTCTCTGAAACTTTACCCTGGCCCTGAGGTCATCGAGCTTGTTCTCCAGGGACTGGACTGGATTGGCGAGCAGGATGCTAGGCAGAGGTGTGCGGTGTGCACGGGCTCTCAGCCTGTTCCTGACGCCAGCTCATTTTCCTCTGGGCCGCCGCTTCGCGTCGCCTCCATTGTTTTTCTTCAGGATCTCACTCGGCCAGCTCGGATCCGGGGTTAAAAACATCGAATTGTGAGTACATTGTAAACTAATAGAAATAAGAGTATCTCTATTATACCTAATGCACTCAATGGTGATGAATTTGACGGTTTAAAGTTGCTGAAATTTAAGTTAAAAAACAAAAACAAAGTAACGTAGGTCGGAGCAGTCTCGACGGCAGCCGACCTCACCGGCGCCATCTTGCAATCGTGAGAAAGGGGAGAGCACGAACGCAGTCCCCCACTATCAGAAATTATGCAGTCGAGATTCCCACATTTGGGGAATTCGCAAAGGTCAGAACAGCTTTGGGCAAACCACCTTCCTGATCATGGTATTGCCCCTGCCAGGTAAGTATGAGAGGGAGGGGGTAGCTCATTGGTCTAAGGCACTGGGCTGCTGATCGGAAGATCCGGGTTCGAGCCCCGGTATGGCCAAGCTGCCGCCCTTGGGTCCTTGAGAAAAACCCTTATCCCTCTGTGCTCCAGGGGCGCCGTATCATGGCTGACCCTGCGTTCTGACCCCAGCTACCAACATCAAGCTGGGATATGCGAAGAAAAGAATTTCACTGTGCTGTAATGTATATGTGACCAATAAAGGATTATTATTATTATTATTATTAGTTCTCGGCTCGGTTTTGGAGGGAGTTTTGCCACCTACTGGGCATTTCGACCAGTCTCTCTCCGCCTCCTCTGCAGTCGAGAGCCAGCCTCCTGGTCCGAGAGGCTAGTGTGGATCGAATATGCCCATAACAACCTTCCCACAGCTTCCACCCGGCTCTCGCCTTTCCAAGTGGTCCATGATTACCTACCGCCAATTTTCTCAAGCCAGGAGCCCCAGTCCTTAGTTCCTTCAGCCACCCACTTCTTCCACTGCTGCCGACGAGGCTGGAGGGTCGCCCGGGCTGCTCTGCTCAAGAATGCCCAGAGGCTTTGCCGGGGAGCCGACCGAAGGCTCTCCACACGGGACCTCCCCCTGAAGGTCACCAGTCGGAAATTAGCTCCCCGCTTTGTTGGCCCGTTCCCCATTTCCAAGGTGGTAAACCCCGTAGCCGTCCGGCTCAGGCTCCCCAGGGCACTCCGGGTCCATCCAACATTTCATGTCTCCAGAGTTCGACCTACCTGGACCTGTCCCCTGGTGCTGAAAGTTGGTAGAGGTGGCCACGAGGAGGGCTGGTTCCTGGGAGCAGGTCTATGGCACAGTCGTAGTGCCGGTGGGGGGGCAGGGCTGGTAGCGAGGGCCTTACTGAAGACTGGGGCCAGGTCACAGTAAACCTCAGGAATGGCCACCAGGTCCTGGGGTCCGGGGACGATGGTTTGGGGGTGGTATTCGTGAGGCAATGGCCAAGGCAGTGGGTTCCCCATTCCAAAACTCGACCTGTGGGCCAGTCCAGACGAGGGTTGTGCTTCCGAAGCCAAGGAAAGCCCAGAGCGAGCAGCGAGCACAGCGCAGCCCGCAGCAGAGCGAGCAGCGAGCACAGCGCAGCCCAGAGCGAGCAGCGAGCACAGCGCAGCCCAGAGCGAGCAGCGAGCACAGCGCAGCCCAGAGCGAGCACAGCGCAGCCCAGAACGGTACGTAGCATGGCTAATGTTCAGCTTGTTCAGTGTGTTGAGTGTGGAATGTTTAGACAGTCTTCCTCCGTCATTACTGATAAGTTTACCTGCGATAGGTGTGCGCTAGTTAGCAAACTGACGGAGAAGATCTTAGCATTAGAGGAGCGCATCCAGACCTTAGAGAGTGGTAGCAAGAAAAAGTGTAGAGTACCTGTAACGAGGAGTCTGGATGCCGCAGGGGAGAGCTAGCCAGTCAGCGACTCCGGCTTTAGAGCCCTCACAGCGGGGCGAATGGGTGACGACTCGGCGGCATACTCGTTCAGCCAAAGCTACGGCTAAGGCTAGCCCACCGGAGCACGCCAATGCGATTCACGTGTCCAACAGGTTTGCTCTCCTCAGTGAAGCACCCACTGAGAAACCTGAAGGTACTCTGGTTATTGGAGACTCAATAGTGAGACACGTGAAATTAGCCAGGCCTTTAGGGGCACCAGCGGCCTGTAGTTAAGTGTATGCCAGGAGCCAGAGCACCGGACATTTCAGGTAGTCTTAGGGCTGTAGGCCAGCGTAAGTTCTCTAAGATAGTTGTCCATGCAGGAGCTAACGATATACGCCTTCGCCAGTCAGAAACTAGCAAGCGTAACTTCATAGAGGTGTTTAAATTAGCGAAGGCAATGTCCGATGTTGTAATATGCTCTGGCCCTATCCCAATGAGACGTGGCGACATAGCTTACAGCAGGTTATGGTCGCTAAACCGCTGGATGTCCAGGTGGTGCTCCGAAAACCACGTGGGCTACATAGACAATTGGAAAACTTTTGAGGGTAAACCTGGCCTGTTAGGGCGAGACGGTGTCCATCCCACCAGGGAAGGGGCCGCTCTCCTTTCCTGTAATATAGCACATAGTCTTAGGGTAGGACTAGTTAATCACTGACTACCCAGAGTCCAGGCCAAGGAGCAGACAAACCGGCTAATCCAACCGTCTGCTAGCTGTACAGAGTCGTCACTCAGGTTATATAAAATTCGAGACTGTATCTGTTTTCTCGAGCGAACAAAAAATCTCGAAAGACTCAGAAAGTCTGTTTTAATAATCTAATTAATGTAGATACCTCTTATTCAGATCTTACTGAACACACAGCCTCCACCTCTGTTCTGAAGTTAGGTTTATTAAATATCAGATCTCTTACATCTAAAGCAATCTTAGTTAATGAAATGATCTCAGATCAGGCGTTTGATATCCTGTGTCTAACAGAAACATGGGTTAAACAAAACGAGTATGTAGCATTAAATGAAGCTAGTCCTCCAGCATACAGCTACATACAGCAGCCTCGCCTAACTGGTAGAGGAGGAGGAGTCGCACTTATCTATAAGGATAATTTAACTATTGTACACAAGCATGGACACAAGTTCACTGCCTTTGAAGTTCTCCATACTAATATTAGTATAGCCATCAATAATAAGGTGAGACAGTCGCTTCCATTAATTATCATTTACAGACCCCCAGGACCGTATTCTGAATTTCTTAGTGAATTTGCAGATTTACTATCAAATCTGGTCGTTTCTGTTGATAGAGCGTTAATCGTCGGAGATTTTAATATTCATTTTGAGAACACAGACGACCCGCTGAGGACAGCATTTATGTCCATACTCGACTCAATGGGAGTCAATCAGTGTGTGATAGGACCCACTCATAAAGCAGGTCACACCTTAGATTTGATATTATCGTTCGGGCTAAGTGTTACTAGCATAGTGACTGTCCCGCAGAACGAAGTTATATCAGACCACGATCTAATTTTATTTAAAGTGTGTTACGGTAATGATGTACACACAACACCACGCTATCAAACTAAGCGTACTTTCACATCTTTAACTGCTCAGAGTTTCGTTAGCGATCTCCCAAAATTATCCATGATCATTGGATCCCCCTCTGACCATGTAGAACTCGACCAGGCGACCGAATATCTAGAGTCAACCTTCCGTGGCACCTTAGATAATGTTGCACCAGTTAGAAGAAAAATGGTTAAAGATAAGAAACTTGCCCCCTGGTATAATGACCAAACACGCTCCTTTAAACAGACTGTTAGAAAATTAGAACGAAAATGGCGTCAGTCTAAACTGTTAACATTTAAAACAGCATGGAAAGAGAGCACCAGGAAAATATAAAAAAGCCCTGAGTGAAGCTAGATCAGCTTACTTTCTCCACCCTTATAGAAACTAATAAAAACAATCCTAGATTTCTATTTAACACTATAGCAGAGTTAACTAGGAATAGGAACACGATAGAAATCTCCACAGTAACAACATGTAGTAGCGACGACTTCATGAATTTTTTCAATAACAAAATAACAAATATTAGGGAAAATATTCAGGCCTTAAATCCCGATTTTTTCATTGATTCTGGTGATAAACTAAATACACCAGACCAGATCCTAGATCATTTTACTCTTGTTGAAGAGAATGAATTAATTTCACTCATCTCTTCTGCTAAATCGACAACGTGTGTATTAGATCCCGTACCGACACACTTTCTTGAAACAGGTAGTAGCAGCAGTATCAGAACCCCTGCTGACAATAGTAAACTCTTCACTCAGCAGTGGGTATGTTCCAAAATCCTTTAAATTAGCAGTCATTAAGCCACTAATTAAAAAAACCTGACCTCGACCCCAGTGAACTAGCAAACTATAGGCCGATATCAAACCTCCCCTTCATTTCAAAAATCTTAGAAAAGGTAGTTGCACAGCAGTTAAGTTCGTACTTACTTAAGAATAACATACACGAAGTTTACCAATCAGGATTTAGACCTCATCACAGCACAGAGACAGCACTCGTCAAAGTAGTGAATGATCTCTTACTGGCCTCTGATCAAGGCTGTGTCTCTCTGCTGGTATTACTCGACCTCAGTGCAGCCTTTGACACCATTGACCATAAAATTCTCCTTCACAGATTAGAAAAGGTAGTAGGAATTAAGGGAACAGTCCTTGCCTGGTTCAGGTCTTATTTAACTGACCGCTACCAGTTTGTAGATTTAAATGGCGACTATTCTGTGCATTCCCAGGTACAGTATGGTGTGCCACAGGGTTCGGTATTAGGCCCATTGCTCTTTTCTATTTACATGCTTCCTCTGGGCAACTTAATTCGTAAATACGATATTAGTTTCCATTGTTACGCTGATGACACACAGTTATATGTCTCAGCTCGACCAAATGAAAAAAATCAGTTAAGTAAAGTTGAGCAGTGTGTGAAAGCCATAAGAGAATGGATGTTAAGTAACTTCCTCCTAGCTTAATCCGGGTAAAACAGAGGTTCTAGTACTCGGACCACATGCAGCTAGGAGTGAAATATCAGACCAAACAGTTAACTCTAGATGGTCTTTCTATCACACCCAGTACAACTGTAAAAGATCTGGGTGTGATTATAGATTCCAATCTCTCATTCGAAGCTCATGTAGATAATATTACCAAGATAGCATTTTTCCATCTCAGAAATATCGCTAAGATTAGGAATATATTGTCAATTAATGATGCAGAAAAACTAGTCCATGCTTTTATCACATCCAGGCTGGATTATTGTAATGCTTTACTGTCTGGATGTTCAGCACGGTGTATAAATAAACTTCAGTTAGTTCAGAACGCGGCAGCGAGAGTGCTCACTAGAACTAGGAGATATGAGCACATCACCCCTGTCCTATCCACACTGCACTGGCTCCCAGTGAAATTCCGTATAGAATTTAAAATATTACTTTTAACTTATAAAGCACTGAATGGTCTCGCCCCACAGTACCTGACAGAACTATTAGAGCCTTATGTTCCACCACGCCTGCTTCGATCAAAGGATGCAGGCTGTCTGTCAGTACCACGTATTAGGAAAATTACAGCGGGGGGGGGGCAGAGCTTTCTCCTTACAAAGCCCCAAAGTTATGGAACTCCCTCCCGATTAATGTTCGAGAATCAGACACAGTCTCAGTGTTTAAGTCCAGGGTGAAAACTTTCTTATTTAACCAAGCTTTTAGTGAATAGTCCTACCTTAGATAAAGGAGTAGATCTGGGGGACACATGGATGTTGAGTTTTATAGTGATCTGGTGTGTTTAGTTGCTGTCTGCCTCACTCTCATTAATCACTCAGGTTTGTGGTGGTGAGAGTGACTGTTTGCTTACACATCAGGAAGCTCTCATGTCTGTGTTTTCCCTCTGATTCTCCTTTTAGTTATGCTGTTATAGTTTATCCTGCCGGAGTCCACGTCTGCACTCGACACTAAATATACACACTCCTAAACTGCAACCATGACCGTTACTAACCACTCATTTCATTTCTCTCCTTCTTTCTGTCTCCCTCTCTCTCTCTCTCTCTCTCTCTCTCTCTCTCTCTCTCTCTCTCCGTTGAGCTACATGTCCCACTGCTGAGCTGTCAGTGATCCAGACCCCCTCTCCACTCTGTTCCTGTCAGAACCTCCTGGTGACTCCGCCCCCGGCTGAATACACTCCACACTACACAATATACATCCTCAAACCACACACACAACACTAACAACCCAAATGAGGATGGGGTTCTCTGTTGAGTCTGGTTCCTCTCAAGGTTTCTTCCTGTTCCCAGGGAGTTTTTCCTTGCCACCGTCGCTTCGGCTTGCTCAACAAGAAACAATTAGTGCTAAACTGATTTTCACTTTTCAAACATTAGTATTATGTAAAGCTGCTTTGGGACGATGACACATTGTAAAAAGCGCTTTATAAATAAAACTGAATTGAATTGAATTGAATTGAATTGAATTGAAGGAAAACCGAGCAAGATTGGGGCCTGGGGGGACGAAATCACAAACAGGGTAAGCCACTCCTGGTGTTGTTCCCCGACGGACATGAGTAACGGCTTGGTCCGGTGAGTGGCTTTATCCAGAAGGCTCCCATCCATTGACCTGACTTGTAGAACCTCAGGTAGGGGTTCAATAGGCAGGCGGAGTTGTCTGGCCAGCTCTACATCAATGAACTCCGCGTCTGCCCCAGAGTCAATGAAGGCAGCAAGATCAATTCACCCGGGGACGGTATGCAGGTGAACTTGAATGGTTGGCTTGGAAAGGATGGATGGATTGTGGCTCGTGGGTGACCTTCCCTTCACCTACGAGCCCTGTCTTTTGCCGGGCAGGAGCCCGCCATATGACCCTCTCCACCACAGTAAAGGCAGAGTCCTAGTGAGCGGCGCCTCTCCGTCTCCTTGGGTGTCATGTGGTGACGGCCTATCTCCATTGGCTGTGGGGGAGAGGGGGTTCGGTCCCGGAACCTGTGGTTGGAGAGGCAGGCTTCGAGGAGAGGATTGAGGTGGTGAGACAGGTCGGAACGGGTGAACTTGCTGTTCCTGGCGCCGCTCCCTGATCCGCCGGTCAATGCGGGTGGCAAGAGTGATGAGCTCATCCAGGTCCTGGGGTAGATCTCGGGCTGCAAGCTCATCCTTCACGGCAGAAGACAAGCCTCGTAGGAAGGTGTCGTGGAGGGCCATCCGATCCCAACCGCTGTCCGTGGCCCAGCCGATTCGGCCACCGAACGCTGACCCTGAGCTGCTGATAGCAGAGAATGAGCTGCATCATGTCGGGGCGTAGATGTTCCGAACACCTTCCGCAACTCTGATGAGAAGGCCGCGAAAGATGCACAGTGGGAGGATTGGGCCTCCCATTCAGCGGAAGCCCATCTCAGTGCTTGGCCGGCTAGGAGTGAGATGGTGTAAGCCACCCAGCTTGAAGCCCGAGGATCGCGAGCCGGAGCTGGAAGCGCGTTGAGCGCAAGCCGGAGCTTGAAGCATCAGGAGCGCGAGCCGGAGCTTGAAGCGCATTGAGCGCGAGCCGGAGCAAGCAGGGTCGGGAAGCCGGAGATCGGGAGAGCGAAGATCAGAAACAGGTCGGTAACTATGTCGAAGAACAAATTGCTGGCGTGTGTTCAGGGTAATCCTTGAAGACAATCTGGCACTGATTGAGGGTCTTTGGGGTCCTTATAAGTGCCAGAGAGACAGACGCCATTTCCGGGTGGTGGGTTTTAGGTGGGAGGTTCCTCTGTGGTGCCGGAAGTGCTCACACAGGACTGACAGTGACATAGAAAATCAGATCCTGCTATGTAAACCCATCCACTGCATAGATCTTCACACACCGTGATTGTGAAATACATTGTGAAATCACGTCATCATGGTGGTAAGTCTGCATTATTTTGTGCACAAAGACCTGTTTTAAAACTACAAGTGACCAAATTGTTTTTTTCCTCTGCACACCTCAAATTTCTTAAGATGAGTAATTATATAACGGTCATGAAAGTCAGTCTCTCTTACATGTAACAACAATCTAAAATGTAACAAGTTTGTCAATAAACAGAACAACAAATTGACATAGATAAATACCTTTGGGTACACTACTGCCTTAGTTACCTATAATCAGGATTTCATCAAATACAGCAAGTGAAAAAGAAACAGATAAATAAGTTAACTATTCCACAAAATTTAAGTGATTTACAGCTGCACTTTTAAATTAAATTTAAAAGAATTTCAGAAAACAGTTCAAATTACTGCCTGGATATCTCCATTGAGCTTTAGAATACAATGTGTAGGAGCCTTTTTTGTTCAGATTCAATAACCAATGTTATATTATCGCATTTATTTCAGTTGTAATTGTTTAATTTGGGTTGTTTACATTTGTAAACTTACATTGTTCATATGTGTTGTTTAGATAAACATTCTGCACACTTTGCATTGAAATATGTACTATGTTAAAATTGTGTACTGGCTCTTTAAGAAATCCGCTAGAGGGGGTGCGTGCTTTGGGAAAAAATGTGGAGTCGCACAGTTTTCTTTCCCGTATCCATGATGTTAGCACGTTCGCCTCACACCTCCAGGGTCCGGGTTCGATTCCCGTCTCGGCTATGTGTGTGTGGAGTTTGCATTCTGCGTTCTCCCCATGCCTCAAGGGGTTTTTCTCCGGGTTCTCCGGTTTCTGGCACCACGTTGGTGACCCCTGCACTAGAGCCTTCTGGCTCCTCCGGAGTGTTTGAGCCACCAAACATCTCCAGCTTCAGAAGTCTCAGCTGAAGAGGACATCATGGCTCCAGCCAGGAGCGAGGCCAACGCGGGCCTTTCTGAGACCCGACTCAACCACCTCTTGTTCTGTTCTTATTAGAGTGTGGTGAACTTGATTCTTTTAACCTGTCATCTTTTAACCTCTCTCTCTCTCTCTCTCTCTCTCTCTCTTCCAATTCCATCCGCTTCCTTCCCCCTCACTTCCTGCCAGCTCTCTTGTATGTATGTTTGTTGTAGGTTAGTATGTTATGTGCCGTCTCATTAAATGTTTTATATTCACAAGGGATTGCGTTTGTGTGTGCCTCACAGTCTAAGTCAATGAACAATGATCTTGCTACCTTGCTCAATTACAACTTGTATTTTATTAGAATAGTTATTTTCGGCCAGGAAGATCACTTTTCTTGGGCGAACAGAACAAGTAATTATTGATTCCGTTAATCCTGACATCTAATTTCAATAGTCAAAATTAATTACCCATCTATCGATTGCAGTTATAATTAATATTTGGGTATTTGGATTTACATGTGATTGATTTAGAGATAGATTTTCGTTACCGACTGGTGGAGAATGATATATTTAAAAAATATTAATAAAGTTTAGTAATTGTTGGAGAACATAAACAAGCCTTCGACTTGTGAATTACACAGTTAATTTCTATTGATCTAATTAAAAATTATTTATTTAATTGAAATTGCCAATATACCAAAAACTCTACACATCGTAAAAAGCTAATTCCACAATAAAATGTAAATTTGTTGTTTATTAAATCACCCTAAGGCCATCCAAGGTGTGGGAGACTTTATTTCTTCAGTAGAACAGTAAAGAATATTTTGACCTGAAACTGTGGTCCTTAATGATTCATAAAATGCAAGTTAGCGGCTTCTGGTGTATTAAATTTAATAAAAAAAAAAGAAAACAAGACCAAATCAATACCTGTGGCTCTTAATGAAACATGTCGATCTTTTAAAGCAAAATGATCAGTCTGTGTAAGAAATTGAACTACATTTACAATTATATTACCTTTTATCCACATCCTGGGCAAATTGTTCTCAGTATGTTCAAAACTGTCTGGAGCATGATCATTCTGTTGCATGATGTCATACATAAAAATACTGATGTTTGATTACATCCGCATTTTGTCTTGTGTGGAGTTTTTTTGTTTTGTTTTGTATTTTATCTGGAAACAGGTAACTTGCATTAAAAAGGTAGGCAAGAAAGACCACAGTTTCAACTAAAAATTCTCTCTACTGTCCTAATGAAGAAATAAAATCACCTACATCTTGGATGGTCTGAGGGTGAGCAAATTACTGCCTGGATATCTCCATTGAGCTTTAGAATACAATGTGTAGGAGCCTTTTTTGTTCAGATTCAATAACCAATGTTATATTATCGCATTTATTTCAGTTGTAATTGTTTAATTTGGGTTGTTTACATTTGTAAACTTACATTGTTCATATGTGTTGTTTAGATAAACATTCTGCACACTTTGCATTGAAATATGTACTATGTTAAAATTGTGTACGGGCTCTTTAAGAAATCCGCTAGAGGGGGTGCGTGCTTTGGGAAAAAATGTGGAGTCGCACAGTTTTCTTTCCCGTATCCATGATGTTTGCAAATTGAGAATATATTTTAATCACTTCATTTTATTTTGTTTTATGTATATCTAAGTGAAGTGTAAATGAAGATTTGAGAAAAGAAAACGGAGTACTTGGATTCTTTATTGGACAGGGAGTGAGTAAGACTGAAACAAGATGCGCCTCACATTAGTAAAGAAAAGTAACTCTTGAACGATAAGGACGTGTTTTCATAAGGGTATTTATGGATATTTTGAGAAACAATTTATCTTGCCATGTGGAATTGCCAGATTGGGCTTCTTTTGGTCACGTCAGACCGGAGAAAATGCATCGGGCGGGTTGATAAAATTTGGGCTTATTGGTTTTTCAGTTTCGAATATACAAACATGTTAGTTTATTAATTTCAACAATGTTTTTTGTTGTTTTTCCATTTCATTAAAAATGTAGTAGTATACAAATTGTTGATTCTCTTTCTTTAGAGATAAAAGAAAAATTTAAATGATTGACAGCTGTCAATGTGGAGTCCACCTTTGTTGGAAATTTGGATTCTGCTTACCTGCATATAAATGTTCACTGTAGATGTTGCAAATGTAGCACTTAGATGCTCACTGCCATCACCATGCAATGATTTTTAATGTGATGTAAAATGTTATTAATTCCCTGGACCATCTCCAAGACATGCAAATGAGTTCAAATACAGACAAAGATATTTTTTTCCACCAAATTTGAATGTGATTATTGGCCATCCTGCCCTATCCTACCCAATAAGTTGGGTGTGATGAACCAGGTCAATAAAAGCCTACCTATCCATCTATCGATGCCCAGAAGTGTTCGGAACCTCAGGAGAAAAGCTCACCGGAAGAGGCAACAGGCCTCTAGACACTTGCGGCTCCTCAAGCCCACCGGCTGTGAAACTCACAGAAAGACCAAAAGCACGGAAGAGGCCGCCAAGCCACTAGAGCAGGGGTCACCAACCTTTTTGAACCTGAGAGCTACTTCATGGATACTGAGTTATACAAAGTGCTACCATTTTTTACCAGTAATTTCAACAATGTTTTATATTATATATGTAACCGGGTGGTACATAGAGGTTATTTCTTTCTTTGCAGGGTTAAATATTCCACTACATTGTTGTTTATTCTTGAGGATTTATTAAAATATATAATAATTAATTTATTATTTAAATAAACTTTATAATGGTTAACCTGTGGATACCTTTATTTTGGAGTACCTGGGAGAAATGCGCATGCGCTCTCGTGTTTGGCCCTGTAGCATGACCTGAGGTGAGTGATGGAGAGGTGTGGCAGGCTCTCTGTGGAAGCGTGGTGTATTTGAGACCATCCAGTGGTAAATATATAATTCCGGCCAATTGCTATATCTGAATGTATAAATGTATATTTCTTGGTCGTTGCCGCGAGATGTTATATTTTTAATTTAATAACGCGCGCGATGATGTTTGATAGTGTGCCGCCATGTGTGGTGCAGGCCTGTTCAGATGTGGATGTATGAAAATAGCATATACGCATATTTTGCTGCTGTTTAGATGTTTCCATGTGCCTTACACTTCCTAATTATTTATACAGCACGCTGTTTGATGCTGGGGAAATTCGGCTGTTGTTAAGTGAACTCGGGATGTTGTATAGGAGTTCATGGGTATGTAAATGTTATTTTCTTTGGTATTTTTCCAAGAGATGGGCAAGTGAGTAACATGACGATGTACTTATGATTTTGTTTGTACAGTGTTCCCACTGCCGTATTTGATTTCCACATTTATTTTAAATAGTATATATATTTTTTGGTTTTCCGTGTAACTGTATATGTGTAGAGCAGTGAAGTGTCCAGTGAGCTCTGTATACAGTGTTTTATTTACCTGAGACTACAAATTCTTTTATTTCCTGTTTTATTAATGTTTTAGTGAATTTGTTTTGACTGTCAGAACACAAATGCTCATTTTTTTTAAAATCCTTTTGTTATAATTTTGAATAAACTACAAAAGTAAGACCTCTCCATGTGTTCCTGGTGGTAATTCAAAATCCCCGGTCACACATTTTGGTACCAGGAGTGGGGTAGTTTATTCAGGCTGATTTGGTTGCGACGAGCATTGTGGATTTGTTAGGCAATACGGCAGTGGTGAATGTTTGCAGAGGCGGAGGACATCTGATACGAAAGCTGGTGTAAAGGAAGGAGGACAAAGGACGTGGCCAGCGTGGAACTGATCGGGTACTGAGAAGACCAGGAACGCTGGACGAGTTGCCCCCAAGACATCAATTGAGATCTACTTGTGTGAGATATGTCAAACCCTGATGAACTGCCTGCAGTTGGGGCACACGCCCCTGTTGCTGACGCCGTGAGTAATGATAGCATAGAGCAATTGAGAGATCAGCTCCAACAGTTGAGGGATGGGAGAAATGACGCTATGGCAAATAGGACCGTTGGTGGAGGTAGTTCAGCTCGTTCTTACATTTATGTCCCTCGTGAACGTCAGGTTCAGCCATTTTGTGGGGAGTATAACAAAGATGGGAGGTCTGTAGAGGAGTTTATTGAGGAGATAGAGAGGGTTCTACGGGTCAGAGACCAGACGCCAGATGAGGAAGTAGATTTTATTATATCACTTTTGAGGGGGTCTGCACTAGAAGAGGTCCGTTTATGTGTAGGGAACCAGTCCAGGCAGGCCAGTGATTTGTTTATTTTTTTGCGTGAAGCATTTGGGGAACAGCGTAGTGGGACTCAGTTGTTGCAGGTGTTTTATAACCGGAAACAATTGGAGGGGGAAGATCTTAGGAATTACTCTCATGCTCTTTCTCATCTATTAAACTCTATTACAAAGCGGTCCCCAGGCAGTTTGGCTAATGAGCAGGGGCTTTTGCGTGATCAGTTTGTGGAAGGTGTGCGAGATGCTGGGTTAAGACGAGAGTTGCGCAAGATGATCAGAGAAAAGCCCCACTTGACCCTTCTTGAGGCTCGAAATGAAGCCCTTCTTTGGTCTGTAGAAGAGAGCAGGCCAACTAGAGTTGTAAATAGTCGACCTGTTCATTCAGAAGTACAGGAGGAAATTATAGAAACTGGTGGTTCTGCAACTCGCACATCAACGGTATTGAATGATATTTTGCAGGTGATTTCACGGCAGGACAAGCGAATAAGTGAGCAAGAGCAAACTATTTCGGAGCTTTCCAAGGCCGTCAGGGAGTTAACTGCAAACGGGTTAACATCAGTTCCACAGCAGTCCTCATCCAAGTTTCAACCTAGGTTCACTGGAGAGGGGGAGCCTATCTGTTTTAGATGCAATGAGGCTGGGCATATCGCCAGACACTGTACTTTGAGGCGGGGTGGGAGACAAAAGAGTGATACCAGGACAGCTGAGGGGCGAAGGCAAGGTCCTTCTGTCGCACTGAGCCAGGCAGCGCAGGGAGTTGTTTCTGGTCCACCACCTGAAGGAACTAGTCGAGACAGGTTTCTAGAACGGGCGGTTGGAACTTGTCCAATGGTGGATTTAAAAATTAGAGGTGTGTTGGTGTCATGTCTGCTCGATACTGGTAGTCAGGTTAGTACGATCACTGAGGGGTTTTTCCGAGAGCATTTATTTGGTGATGACAGTGATGTGATGTCCACTTCTGGCTGGTTAAAGATCACAGCGGCCAATGGTTTAGACATTCCCTATCTGGGGTACATTGGAGCTAGATGTGGTAGGTCATGGGGATGACTTTGCCTGAGTGTGGGTTTTTGATCATTAAAGAAACCCCTAGTTCATCATCTTTGGCTGTTCTAATTGGAATGAACATCATCAGTAAGTGCCGTCAGATTGTTGCATGCGGAATTTGACACGAGACTTGGTGGGAGGCTAGATTCTAATTGGCGGGTAGCTTTTCAACAGGCTCAGTCAGTTGAGTTGATTGAGCGAACTTCGTTCGCCCTGTGTCGCTGGTAAGACTCCCACTCATGTGCCGGCGTGGTCGTCAGTTACTGTTCTGGTCAAGGGGATAGACCATGGAAAAAGGGGCGACTCTGCATGGTTGGTGGAGCCAGTAGACACACCCTTACCAGGAGGTTTAGTTGTTGTGCCTACCTTGGTCACATCCGAGTTGCCTATGTGTCCAGTAAGAGTGCTTAATCTATCTCAGGAAGATCTTTGGCTACAGCCCAGGGTCCGTGTAGGCATGTGTTCCCGGGTAGAGGTTAACGCGGCAGGTTCGTCCTGCGAAGTGAGGTTCCAACGAATCTCTGCTGATACAGAACGTGTTACTGTGGGTGTAGGTCAGGACTCTGAATCTCACACCAGATCAGTCTTAGATCACATTGTCATGGGTGGCACACCGGAAGAGCAGGCTCAGTTAAAAGCAGTGTTGGGCAAGTACTCAAGTGTGTTTGCATCCGGTGATGAAGATCTGGGCTTCACAGATAAAGTTCAGCACGAGATTCATTTGACTGATGATGTACCTGTAAATCAGCCTTACAGGCGCATTCCACCAAATCAGTACCAGGAGGTAAGAGAGCACATCACAAAGTTGTTAAAGAAGGGAGTTATTCAAGAGAGTGTGAGTGCTTATGCCTCGCCTGTGGTATTGGTGCGGAAACCTGATGGGTCTTTACGGTTGTGTGTGGATTACAGAAAGCTAAATGCTAAGACGAGGCGTGACGCATTTCCGCTACCCAGGATTGATGAGAGTTTTGATGCTCTCAGGGGAGCAAAGTTTTTCTCAACTGTGGATTTGGCCTCTGGGTATCATCAGATAGCAGTAAGTGACAGAGACAGGGCAAAGACGGCCTTCACAACACCTTTTGGTTTATTTGAATACAGGAGGATGCCGTTTGGGGTCTGTAATGGACCATCAACGTTTCAGAGACTCATGCAGGCTGTCATGAGTGATTTAATCTTCCAGGTGTTGATAGTATATCTAGATGACATCTTGCTGTTTTCACAAACATTTGAAGAACACCTGGAGAGATTAGAAATGGTGCTGAAGCGGTTGGCAGATACTGGTTTGAAAGTGAAACTAGAGAAGTGTCGTTTCCTTCAAGACTCTGTTCGTTTCCTGGGACATCAGGTGTCGGCATGGGAGATTTCGCCGGACCCGGATAAGGTTGCTGCAGTTAGCGAGTGGAAGATTCCAGAAACAGTGAAGGAGGTTAGGTCATTTTTAGGTTTCTGCAGCTACTATAGAAAGTTTATCATGGGCTTTTCAAAAATAGCTGGACCTTTACATGACCTGGTGAATGCGTGTTTGAGTGGAGGCAGGTGTGTGAAGAGCGGTCGTCACTTTAGTGCTCTGTGGTCGAAGGAATGTGATCAGGCATTTACCCAGTTAAAAGAGAAACTGACCACGGCACCTGTACTAGGGTTTGCAGATTTTAGTCGTCCTTTCATTCTTGAGACAGATGCGAGTCAGAATGGGTTAGGTGCCATTTTATATCAGAAACAGGGTGAAGAAAGAAGGGTTATTGCGTATGCAAGTCGAAGGTTACGTAATGCTGAGAGAAATGATCGCAATTACAGTAGCATGAAACTGGAGCTACTGGCCCTTAGGTGGGCGGTGGTCGAGAAGTTTCGCAGCTATTTACTTGGATCATGGTTTGAGGTGATCACGGATAATAATCCTCTCTGTCACTTGCAAACTGCTAAATTAGGAGCGATCGAGCAGAGATGGGTAGCTCAACTGTCTGTCTTTAATTTCGAGGTGAAGTACAGACCAGGAAAGAGTAATGCGGCCGCCGATGCTCTGTCTAGGCAGGAGTTTGCAGGGGAGCCTGGATCTGATTCGGACAGTGACTGGGATGGGTGTGTAGCCATCTGTAGCGTGATTAACAGGGGTACAGCTTTGGGGTCTGTGCTTGCACTGAAGGGGATTGAGTCTGCCAGGTTAAGACAGATTCGTGCATTGGAGGCTGATGAAGAAGAGGGCACTGGTCTGCGGGGCAACACTCATACACTCCCAGGTTACACTAGAGAGCAACTGGTTGAGTTCCAGAAAGGCGATCCTGTTCTGAAAGTGTTTAAGAGGTTTTGGGATAAAAAGAGGAGACCGAATCACTCAGAAAGGAAGTCTGTGTCCAAGCCAGTAAAGTGTCTTCTGAAGCAGTGGAGCTTGATTAAAGAACATGATGGGCTGCTGTATCGAGTAGTAGATCACCCTTCTGGCGAGAACTGCTGGCAGTTGTTGATACCGGGGTGTTTGAGGGAACGAGTGCTACGGAGTGTGCATGATGATATGGGGCATCAGGGTGCTGAAAGGACTGTGGGGTTGTTAAAGCAGCGATGTTTCTGGTCTGGCATGTATGGGGATGTGGAAGCATGGTTGAAAAATTGTCAACGTGTGCATTCTTACAAAGATGCCTCAGCCCAGAATTCGAGCACCTGTGAGAGCATTTTTGGCCTCCAGGCCTTTAGAAGTGATCGCAGTGGACTTTACTGTCCTAGAGCCAGCTTCTGATGGGCGTGAAAATGTCCTTGTTGTGACTGACGTTTTTACAAAGTTTACACAGGCATTTCCTACGAAAGACCAGAAGGCCGACACCACAGCTAAGATCTTGCTGAGGGAGTGGTTTATGAAGTATGGTGTCCCTGAGAGGTTGCACTCCGATCAAGGGTGAAATTTCGAGAATTAAGTGATTGCCGAGTTGTGCAGACTCTATGGGGTAAAAAAGACACGTACAACACCTTATAGGCCGCAAGGTAATGCCCAGTGTGAAAGGTATAACCGCACGCTTCACAATCTGTTGCGCACATTACCGCCGGAACGGAAAAGACGTTGGCCTGAGTACTTGCCTGAGTTAGTTCATGCATACAATGTGACTCCACACGCTACTACAGGGTTTTCTCCTTATTACCTCTTATTTGGGGTGCAGCCACATCTGCCCATTGACGCTTTGTTGGGGAGTAGGGAGATCTCTGAGGGAAATGATTGGTTGTCTATACATCAAGAGAGGCTTCGGTACGCTCATGAGAAAGCTAGGGAGTTCTCAGAAGAAAAAGCACTGGAGAGAGTAACTCGTCTCAATGAACGAGCATACTGTCCTGAGGTCAGTGTGGGTGAGTTGGTGTATTTGCGTCACCGGCCTCCAGGCCGAAATAAGATCCAAGATGCCTGGAGTCCTATAGTTTATCAGGTAATTGACGTAATTGGCACGACTTACACTGTGGAACCCCTAGAAGGTGGGCCATCCAAACGAGTTCACAGGTCTGAGTTACGCCCTGGTGCCATGCCCACTCCTAGGCCTAGGAGTGTGAGCAAGTCTCCATCAGAGGCCCAGGTTGTTGTCGGAGATGAGGATGATACTTTTGAGCCATGCTTGGTAGTAGTGGAGGAACACCATAATTCCCTCCACACTCTCCACCAAGCTGGAACACCTGGGACTCAGCTCATCCTTGTGCAAGTGGATCTCCAATTTCCTAACTGGGAGACCACAGGCAGTAAGGATGGGTGGACACGTCTCAGGCTCTCTCACTCTCAGCACTGGAGCCCCACAGGGTTGTGTTCTGAGCCCCCTGCTGTACTCCCTGTACACACATGACTGTGTGGCCACCACCAGCTCCACCACCATCATCAAGTTTGCTGACGACACCGTTGTGGTAGGCCTGATCTCTGACAACGATGAGACAGCCTACCTGAAGGAGATTCGGGAATCTGGAGAACTGGTGCCAGAGGAACAACCTCCTTCTAAACGTCAGCAAGACAAAGGAGCTGCTAGTGGACTTTAGTACCAAGCAGGAGAGGATCTACCAGACCCCCGTCATCAACGGGAGCCCAGTGGAGAGAGTGGACAGCTTTAAGTACCTCGGTGTTCACATCACGCAGGACCTGTCATGGTCCTGTCACATCAACACCGTGGTGAAAAAGGCCCGACAGCGTCTCTACCACCTCAGACGCCTGAGAGACTTTAGACTGCCCTCTAAGGTGCTCAGGAACTTTTACTCCTGCACCATAGAGAGCATCCTGACGGGGAATATCACAACCTGGTTCGGGAACAGCACCGTGCAGGACAGACGAGCCCTACAGAGGGTGGTGCGTTCAGCTGAGCGCATCATCCATACTGAGCTCCCTGACCTGCACTCCATCTACAGCAAGCGGTGCTGGACCAAGGCCAGGAAGATCATGAAGGACCTCAGCCACCCCAGCAATGGACTGTTCTCTCTGTTGCGGTCTGGAAAGCGCTTCCGCTCCCTCAAGGCCAATACAGAGAGACTGAGGAGGAGCTTCTACCCGCAGGCAATAAGGTCTCTCAATCAGTACACCAGACAGTACTGATCCACTACACTCACACTGGACATTCACTATGGCAGTGGTCACTCGTGGTCACTGCTCACTCACGGACAGAAAACACACAACACACACAATATGCACACACCACTTTATAAGCAACCATATTGCACAAACCTGGACGTTGTTGTTTGCACACACAGATTTCTTCTGGTTTTCTTTCATTTTTCTCCTTTCTCTTTTTTAAAGTCTATTTTATATTTTATATTTTTTATATTTTACTTTATATTTGTATTTATTTTGTAAATTTTTGTATTTTGGATTTTGTAAAACAATCCACTCTTGAGGTCAGGGCAGCTGCCCAAGCATTTCACATTTCACTGCGTATCATACTGTGTATGACTGTGTATGTGACCAATAAAATTTGAATTTGATTTGATTTGATTTGAGGAGGTGGGACAACCTACAGTAAGTGGTGTTACAGACACTCCGATTTATGCAGAGGGTCCAAGTAATTGGGAGCTGAGTGGTGATTGCACTGAGAGTAAGCTGCTGACGGGCACAGGAGACACTGGAAGAGATGAGGCAGGATCTGGTAGTGAGGGTCTTGACTCTGAGGCTGCAGTTGAGTGTTCTCAGGTTCCGGAGTCTGGTGGAAACGTGTCCTAGGGTGCAAAGAGATGTACCAGTTCCAGCTGTGCGCAGAAGCAAGCGAACAACTGTAGGGGTGCACACGAATCCCTTTCATGCCCCCAGGTCTGTATGTCATTCAGTGAGTGTCAGCACAGATATGATGTCTCAGGTATTAACCAGTATTGGTACTGCATTGTTTGAGAGAGCCTTACAGGGTGTCATGAATACTGATTTTGTAACTGAGTAGGTCATCGAGGGCGTTGACTTATTGCAGGGGAGAGTGTAACCGGGTGGTACATAGAGGTTATTTCTTTCTTTGCAGGGTTAAATATTCCACTACATGGTTGTTTATTCTTGAGGATTTATTAAAATATATAATAATTAATTTATTATTTAAATAAACTTTATAATGGTTAACCTGTGGATACCTTTATTTTGGAGTACCTGGGAGAAATGCGCATGCGCTCTCGTGTTTGGCCCTGTAGCATGACCTGAGGTGAGTGATGGAGAGGTGTGGCAGGCTCTCTGTGGAAGCGTGGTGTATTTGAGACCATCCAGTGGTAAATATGATTATTTTCCGGCCAATTGCTATATCTGAATGTATAAATGTATATTTCTTGGTCGTTGCCGCGAGATGTTATATTTTTAATTTAATAACGCGCGCGATGATGTTTGATAGTGTGCCGCCATGTGTGGTGCAGGCCTGTTCAGATGTGGATGTATGAAAATAGCATAGACGCATATTTTGCTGCTGTTTAGATGTTTCCCTGTGCCTTACACTTCCTAATTATTTATACAGCACGCTGTTTGATGCTGGGGAAATTTCGGCTGTTGTTAAGTGAACTCGGGATGTTGTATAGGAGTTCATGGGTATGTAAATGTTATTTTCTTTGGTATTTTTCCAAGAGATGGGCAAGTGAGTAACATGACGATGTACTTATGATTTTGTTTGTACAGTGTTCCCACTGCCGTATTTGATTTCCACATTTATTTTAAATAGTATATATATTTTTTGGTTTTCCGTGTAACTGTATATGTGTAGAGCAGTGAAGTGTCCAGTGAGCTCTGTATACAGTGTTTTATTTACCTGAGACTACAAATTCTTTTATTTCCTGTTTTATTAATGTTTTAGTGAATTTTTTGACTGTCAGAACACAAATGCTCATTTTTTTTAAAATCCTTTTGTTATAATTTTGAATAAACTACAAAAGTAAGACCGCTCCATGTGTTCCTGGTGGTAATTCAAAATCCCCGGTCAAATATATTTAAAAAAAATGTATATCTTCAATTTGTAATGTTGACGTTTAAATAATATAGTTCAGTTTAGACAATATCCTATAAGATTCAGGGTGTTTTGTCCAATCAGATTTAATGTTTTTTTTTTTTTTTTTTAATGGTTTCAATAAGATTTAAAGCATGGATTGCCCTTTGGTAGGAAATGATTCAAAAGCATTTTGTAAGTATTGTCAATCAGAAATAGGAGAACATTTAAACGACTTAAAAGAGCAAGCTAACACAAATCGTGCTGCACACAAAGCGTTAAACTGTGTCGGTGGGGGCACCAGGGCAATGTCCAATCAAAGATGACCAAAAATCTAAAAAGTGCATTTTGAACTAACACTATGTCTATCCATCTGTATACGTATGTGTGTGTGTGTGTGTGTGTGTGTGTGTGTGTGTGTGTGTGTGTGTGTGTGTGTGTGTGTGTGTGTGTGTGTGCGTGTTATATATATATATATATATATATATATATATATATATATATATATATATATATATATATATATATCTATATATATATATATATATATATATATTATGAATATTATGATTACTTTTACTTGTTTCATTTTAAAGAGAGTAAAGTTCCACTCTATTTTGGGCTGTTGTTTATTTTTTCAAATGGACGGGTTTTACGATGTAGATGTGATGGAAATCATCAATCCAATCTGGCAACCCTGTTGGAAGAATATGTTCTCAAATAATTTCGGAGTTTCTGCGTCACCAGCATGCGATCTAACGGCACTGCTATTTTGTAGATTTCTGAGGTAAAGACTTGAACCTGACGTTCGCAAATCAGTTATAAACAATGTTTCACTTGGTGATGCTTTAAATGAAAGAATAGATGATAAAACGAAATTCAATTACATTTTATTTATATAGCGCTTTGCACAATGTGCTAAGGAGTTTTGTTGTCTTAAGGAACATTTCGGCAGTTCAATGTGTTAGACGATTTGATAGATATATTGGAGCCAAACCACTAAGAGCTTTGTAAGTCAGTAACATAAGTTTATACTCAATTCTAAATTTAACAGGTAGCAAGTGTAGGGACGATAGTATTGGGGTGATATGATCATATTTTCTGGACTATCTTGTGAGAACTCTGGCTGCTGCATTCTGCACTAACTGCAACTTGTTAATTGATGAAACTGGACAACCGCCTAATAAAGCATTACAATAGTGCCATCTAGAGGTCATGAATGCATGATCTAGCTCAGGGGTCTCAAACTCAATTTACCTGGGGGCCGCTGGAGGTAGAGGCTGGGTGAGGCTGGGCCGC
This sequence comes from Kryptopterus vitreolus, assembly GCA_030449085.1. Taxonomy (NCBI): domain Eukaryota; kingdom Metazoa; phylum Chordata; class Actinopteri; order Siluriformes; family Siluridae; genus Kryptopterus; species Kryptopterus vitreolus. The sequence goes on along the minus strand of JACRUU010000015.1, from coordinate 5,549,194 downwards.
ATCAGGATTTCCAATGTTCATGATCATTCATTCATTCATTCATTCATCTTCTACCGCTTTATCCGATCTTCCCTCGGGTCACGGGGAGCCTGTGCCGATCTCAGGCGTCTATGGGCATTAAGGCAGGATACACCCTAGATGGAATGCCAACCCATCGCAGGGCACACACACATTCACACACACATTCATACACTAGGGACAATTTTCCAAGGTGCCAATCAACCTACCGTGCATGTTTTTGGACCGGGGGGGGGAACCGGAGAACCCGGAGAAAAAACCCCTGAGGCACAGGGAGAACATAAAAACTCCACACATACATGACCGAGACGGGAATCGAACCCGGATCCTGGCGGTGTGAGGCGAATGTGCTAACCACTACGCCACCGTGCCCCTCATGATCATTCCAATGTTCTCAAATATCTTTATTTTTAACACAAAATAATGAATTAAATAAATAAATGTAAAAATGAATGTCTGATTTAACAGTTCCTTAACCTTTAACTTTATGAACATGAATGGAACATTAAACATGAACTGTTCTGAACATAGGGGGGCACGGTGGCTTAGTTCGCCTCACACCGCCAGGGTCCAGGTTCGTTTCCCGTCTCGGCCATGTGTGTGTGGACCGGTTCTCCGGTCCCCGTCCCCCCCCCCCCCTGGAAAGTTCAGGGAAGTTGGGGGCCAACTCTCTCAAAAATTGCAGAAGCTTGTCTGCGTCTCCACTCACCTCCCTGAACTTGGCTTTGAGTGCAGAATTGCACTGCAGGTTGTGTAATATGTGATTCCACTAGGAGTCAATCTCGGGTATACTTTAACTTTGACTTTCAGTTGCACGGAGCTGTGGCGCATGCGCACTTTCTCTTTCCGATCGTTATCAGAGAAAGGCGTATACATGGCAGAGAGATCTGGGCAGCTAAATCGGAGTTCTCCTTCTCCAATCGTATCGGATAGCGGCAGTTATCCGAATTTCTCAAGTGCCATATAAACGCATTTTACTGTTAAGTTTCAGTTTCACCCGCGACGCGCCTACAATAAGTAGGACGGAGTTTGTGAGAAGAACAAACACACAGCACCTCAATGAGCGGGATCGGTCATGATGGAGATGGCTACAGACACAGACACAGGCTGGATCACAGATCACAACATCTCCTTTTCTTTCTTTTCTCCATCTTTCTTTTCTCCATTTCTGAGCTGAGAGGAGCGGAGGACTGTGGGCTTCTCCTCCACCCACCTTACTGGAGGAATGAATGAATTGCGTGAGTGAGCGAGGCACTGGACAGCCCAGCCGATGTCCCGCCCTCCAGAGCCATATACCTCACCGTGATTGGTTCGTTCAGCTCCGCACACAACAAGACATGTTTGAGTGTGTGAGGGAAGGAACCATGAGCCAGGCTGATGTGCGCAGCCATGGCTCTGGTTCGGGGTATGAGTTCGTTGTATTGTCTTTAAGATGACGTACTTCTAGGTTACACCTGGGCTGTTAAAATAAAAGCTCTTTGTTCTTCTAAAGTCAATTCTGCTACTTCTGCTTCTTCACCGCTTGCCGTAACAACAATCTTGCGGGCCGCACTGACGTCAATCTTTCTTATTAAAACGGGGGCCGCAAATTATCGTCCCGGGGGCCACAGTTGGCCCGCGGGCCGCGAGTCTGAGACCCCTGATCTAGCTTCTCTGCATCCGATAAAGATAGGATGTGCCGCAGTGTTCCTAAGATGGAAAAATACTGTTTCTGCAATGTGAATGATGTGATTTTCAAAAGCTAAATTGGTATCTAGAATAACTCCCAGGTCCTTTATTGTAGAACTAGTAGTTACAGTACATCCTTCTAAATCTAAGTTTTAATGTTGGAAGTTCTGTATACTATTCCTTGGGCCGATGATCAATATCTTTGCCTTATCAAGGTTTAGGAAGTTATGAGTCATCCAATTTTTTTTACATCTGTAATACATTCAGTTAATCTAGCTAATTGAAATGTTTCTGTTTTTGTGAAGATATATAGCTGGGTATCATCAGACAATGGAAGATAATCCCATGCCTTCTAATGATATCTCCTATTAATAGTGGTTAAACAATAAGGTTTCATCAAAATATGAACCTTATACATGTCATCACTATATATATATATATATATATATATATATATATATATATATAAAACCTTATACATTTCATCACTATATTATTAATACGAAGGATAACAAAAAGGTTCTAATTATTTTGATGAACCTTATTGTTTAACCACTATTAATTATTAAAACAGCATTGTTTTATAACTAGAGTTTTATAGAACAATAAGAATAATGATTATGATTTCGTAAAACATTGTTTGAGTTTACACACAGATCATGAGTTTCAACATGATAAAATAGAACATTAAACATACGTTAACACATACATGTGTCTGTCTGTGTGTGTGTGTGTGTGTGTGTGTGTGTGTGTGTGTGTGTGTGTGTGTGTGTGTGTGTGTGTGTGTGTAAGAAGAGAGTGTGGCTGAGCTCAGGAAGTGTGTCAGCATTCTTTTGGGAAGAATGGGGGTTTGTTTGGATGTTAGGGACTTCATGACAGTCGGAAAACTGCTGGGAGGATTTGAGGCACAAAGTCAAAGTTGAAGGGCCAAAAGTTTACTTTGGCCAACGTAAATGAATTATTAGTGCCTAAAGAATTTATAGAGAGTTCAGTATCATCCATTAACATTCTCTCTATTTTGGAGGTAGGAAGCTCTCCTCTTCTTCAGACCTTGAGGATCTTGCAGATAAATTGAGGCCTTATGTTTCCAGCCCCTTGAGGTTGGGGGGGGGGGTAATCTGTGAATGGCGCCTGGTGTGGTCGCAAAATCAGTGGAATGTCGAGCAGGCATCTTTGAGTGGATGCAACTGTATGTAAATGTAATTTCAAAACTGTTGTTGATCTAAATGCACTACAAGTGCAAACAAGTCTGATCCATGGAGAGTCCACATCACAATTGAATTTACATGACGTAAAAAATCTGGTTCAATTGCTTGTCATGATGTATAATTGATCTTTATGTGCACAACATAATTCCTATTATAAAAATGTGTTAAAAACATGTACATTCCGTCCTGTGTCTGCAGGGTCTAGATCCAAGTCAACATGTTTGTAGAATTCGCACAATGCGAAAACATGAAAACATCTGAATGTTAACTCCAATACTTTTAGGTACTGTTTTGGTTACACACACACTATTTTTTATAAACTTAGATTCTGAGAAGCTGCTTTTGTTTCTCACACACACACACACACACACACATACACACACATTATCCTTGATAATCCATTTGAAACTGTTTTTTTGGACCATCCTATTGCTTCTACCCACACAACCAATCCGCGCTGGTCCAATTGGGGGGCATGTAGCCATATGTACTCCCCTCAGGTGGACACTCCAAGGCCCTGCCATTTTGCTAAACCTTCCTGACAACAAGTAACACTGTCTCTACAGGTGCATGGCGTGATGAGATATGCTACACCTCTTCTTTGAAAGAAAGACTTTCCATGTTTTCAGGCACGGAAATCTGCATGCCTTCCACCACTCCGAAGTACAGAGCGGCGGTTCACTACCGATCAGGATAGAGCCCATATCTACTGTCAAGAAGTGGAAAGGTTAGAAACAGCTGGTTATGTGAAAAGATCACAGACTCTCCCACAGAATCCTGATACATTCCCCATCACTTAGTCTTCCATAAGAATAAAGCAAGACTAGTGTTCAACTGTTCATATTAATATAGACATTTTGAGAGACATGAAAAGGTATGAAGAACCAGACGTCTTTGAATGGCAAGTTCTACCATTTGGAACCACCTGCAGTCCTTGTTGAGCCACATATGCACTGCAGAAACATGTAAAGCAGTGGTCTACAACCCGATTATCTGGATGAAAGTCATAGCAGAATACCCTGAGATCGCTACAACAGCACTGCAAACCCTGTTGCCATTTCCGACATCGTATCTGTGTGAAGCTGGATTTTCTGCAGTGACAGCAACCAAACTCAAATTACGGAGCAGACTGGACCTAAGTAGCACACTTCAGGTATCATTGTCTCCCATAACCCCAAGATGTGACCGTCTCGTTGCAGCAAAACAAGCTCAGGTCTCCCACTGATTCAGTGCTGCTGTGATAAGTAAAAACTTGGCCAGAAGGAGTCTTTCCTGCTCTTCAGAACTTTTTTGACTCTGCCTTCAGAGCAAGCGACAAGGTGGCCTTAAGAACAGCAAGAGCCAAACTGTCCCGAGCCATCAAAGAGGTGAACTGCTCACATGCCAAAAAAGTCCATGGTCACTTTCAGGACAGCAGAGACACTCTGCACATGTGGCAGGGCATCCAGATGATTACAAATGACAAGACATCACCACCAGCTTGTGACAGCGATGCCTCCCTCCTAGAAGTGATGAATGACTTCTATGTTTGAAGCACAGAACAACAAGGAAGGCAAGGAAGACCACCCCCTTTATGCAGAATCAACCCATGGAGGTCTGCTGGACCAAACAACATCCTTGGCTGGGTGCTCAGGTAATGTGCAGAACAGCTAGCAGATGTCTTTACTGACATTGACATCTCCCTGAGCAGCGCCATTGTTCAAGACAACGCATGCTTCAAGACAACGACCATCAGCCCAGGGCCTAAAAGTCTTCAGCCCTCCTGCCTCAATGACTACCATCCCATTGCACTCACACCCATTGCTATCAAGTGCTTTCTAAGTGTGGCAATGCTGAGATGCGAGGGGAATGAATAAAGGAATAACTCAACACCCCCCCTAAACAAACCGACTACGGCACCCCGTATTTAAAAAGAATGGGGAAATAACCCAAATAAGGAACACGGATTGGTTTGGCCGAAAATTGACAGAGAGACGTATGAACAATGTACAAAACTTTATTCAGATTTCTATAATCAATAATTAAAACACTATACAAGAACAATGCTGAACAATATATAAAATATACAACAACAAGAAACAAACACTCAAAAGAAAAGTAAATCAAATAAAAGGCACAGGCTTTCCAGCAGAAAAGGCATGCCTCAAAATATAAGCGGCACATAAAAAGCCTTCGAGCACAAATGCTCGAAGATAAACAATAAACAAACAAACAAACCATAAATGTGACAAAAAAAGAATTCTTGAGCATTTGGAAAGGAAGGCGTTTTTATATATAAGGAAAACAGTATTTAATAATAAAAGAAAAAGTTTTTAATAAAAACAACCAAAAAAAAATTATAAAAAAACAGCAGCGCCTTCCTCTAAACTCAGAGCGAAGAGACTTCCGGCATCCTCACGTGACTAAAGAGTGTATGTATCCCGGACATGGAGGTCATGCCTTTCCTTACGGCACTCCACTGCTATACGCAGCTGTTCCCAAGCCCCCTAAAAGGCCACCTGTAGTTTCGTCTGATGTTCCAACACCCAACTGTTAACACCCCTGGGACCCCTTTCCTGACCACGACCCAACAGAAAATCTATGGGTAGCCGTGGCTCCTGCCCAAACATAAGAAAATAGGTAGACTCCCCAGTCACCTGATGGGGGTTGGGTTAAAAAAGAAGAGTAGTTGGGGCAACACAGAGACCCAGTCATCTTTCTGTGGGCTGGGCAGGGTACACAGGAGGTTATGCAAAGTTCTATTAAACTGTTCGCACTGCCCATTACCTGCAGGGTGCCACTCCAAATCGCACTGAGATCAAATCTGTGCAGCCCCATAATCTGGGAGATCCCCATAATCTGGGAGGTGGGAGGTGGTAGCCCAGTGGTTAAGGTGTTGGACTCTGGACCGGAAGATCATGGGTTCAAACCCCATAACCACAAAGATGCCACTAGTGGGCCTTTGAGCAAGGCCCTTTACCCTCAATTGCTCAGTTGTAAGTCGCTCTGGATAAGGGCGTCTGCTAAATGCCGCAAATGTAAATAATAAGCTGAAAATACAGCTTGATATTGCTTCAGCAAGGCCCTTCAACCTGCTCTTCACGGGATAAGATTGACAATTCAACAGCTCAATCTGTTCCTGAATAGTGCCGGCCGTTTGTACAACTTGAGAAGACACAGTGCCTACCCCAGTTATCCCAGCTGGCATACTTACCATCTGAACATTACATCCGTAATGCCTACGTTAACCATAGGTAAATAAAATGTATCATGGAAGACCTTAACCAATGCTGGTGAGGCCAACAATCACCACAACCCTCTCCGCATATCGTTCAGAACAAGAGCTCCTGGTAGCATCAACGAAGGACATTCATTCTCCAGTTCTCCACGAAATACAGATTTCAGGGGGGAGGATCCTTGACCACCAAGACCCCAAGCTTCGGAATCAATTGACCACATATCTCAACATCCACTTCCATATAGCCAATGTAGGGAATTGACAAACCATTGTGTAACGTTTTAATATTTAGGGGAAAATTAATGAGCAAGGTGCCCGCCATTATCCACCATAACATTTGAATGTATTAAGATTACGGGGTAATTAACCATATATTCGGACAAGTACAAGACTTGTTTCAATTTCTCCACCTGTCGGTAACCGACAATTTAAGTTGAAATTACAACATGTACATCCAAATACTCATATTAATTATAATGGTTTATAATTAATTGTGACTATTTAATGTTAGATTGAATATTAAAGGAATCAATAGCTTAATTATTTGATCTGTTCGTCCGGCGAACAGACAATATAATTATTCATTAATAATCCCAAAAAAAGTTATCTTCCTGGCCTAGAAAATAACTATTCTAATATAATACAAGCTGTAATTGAGCGAGGGAGCAAGATCAAAGATTCATTGACTTGTAATTGTGAGGCACACACAAAGACAATCACTTGTGTATATACAACATTTAATAAGACGGCACATGACACACTAATCTATGACAAACATCTATATACAATAGTAGTGAGAGGAAGAGAGGGAGAGAGAGAAAGAGGAAAAGGCAGAGAGAGGCGAGATATAGACGGCAAGTTTGAAGGAATCAAATTTATCACACCTTGATGAGAATCATAAAGAGGAATTCATATTCACCTTAATTAAAAGGGGCTTAACTTACAGATGCTGAATTGATCAGCAGCGTTACTTGCATTGGGTTTGAAGTTGAACAAAAGTCCGGACGATTCAAGGTGTTTCAGATGAAGTCCTGTAGATGACGATCAGGAATTGCTGTTCTGTCTCAGGAGGAGATTCCCGACTCAGAAAGGCCAGCATGGCCTCGCTCCTTGTTGGAGAGCATGAGCTTCCCGAGTGACTCCGAGCCGCAGCCTCTCAAGCATCGTCTCACTTCATCTCTTTGTTGTTTCTCTCCCCGTGGGTGTCTCTCCGAGTTGTGGAGAGTGTAGACAGGATTTATGGGCCTGGGTGTCACACCCAACTTTTGAACTGACCAATGCCATGCCATGAAACTTGAGCAGAAAGGTATTTCTTTGTCTATGCCCAAGCTAATTTGCATATTGGGAATGGTTCAAAAGTTAATCAAGTTATTTCGTTGAAATATGAATTAATGAATTGAAACCTCTTACAATTACATCATCTTCATCCTGGTGTAGGAAATTACGAATGGATCAATTAGATACCGAAGAACGGCCAAGTAGACATTTGAAAGAGATCATTTGAAAATGAAAAGAATGAAAGAGAAAGGATGGATGCAGGGAACTGATCAGCCATAATACTAATACATGTCATCACTACATGATTAATATGAAGGATAATAACAATGTTCTAGAAATATAATCATTACTTTGATGAACCCTATTGTTTAATCACTATTAATTATTAAAACAGCATTGTTTTATAACTTGCAGTTTTATAGAACAATAAGAATAATGATGATAATTTCATAAAACATTGTTCAAGTAATCACACAGATTATGAGTTTTAGCATGATAAAATAGAACCTCATACATACATTAAACACATACAGGCATGTGTGTGTGTGTGTGTGTGTGTATGTGTAACGGAGTTGTGCCAGCATCCTGTGGGAGAGTTGGGGTTTGTTTGAGATTTAAATGACAGTCGTAAACTGAGTATTTGGGAGGCATGAAGTCAAAGGTGACGGGTCAGAAGTGCAGATAAGATGGCCTTATCTGTGAATGACCCAGCCAGGTGGGGTCATAAAACTAGTGTGATCATTTAGAAATTGTGTCGAACCAAATGCACTACAATTGGCTGCATGAAACTGAAGCCAGTTACACGTCTTTTGACAGTCTACACCCAACGCCTGGAAATGAGTTTGGAAGAAGCTCTAAGTAACTGTTGACACAATGGATCCAGTGGCGACCAAACAAGGCACGTGGTGCAACATATACAAACAAGAAGATGTTAGCAAGAAGACATTAAATGAGAAAAATTACTTGAGCCATTCTTTCCACCAGTCGCACAGGTGCAAATAAACTCCAGACGGGGGCGGTCCTAGCTATAAGTAGAGTGACATAACGGCACCTTTAAATACCAAAAAACCGACTAGAATAGGCTATTCTGGGTGACAATCTGTAACGATACAGACACAGCGAGTCCGGAAGTCAAAATAAGGAGTTTATTTAGAAATGAGGTTGAACATAAAAGACGCTGCTCAAAGGAGCAGCCGAGGACGTATTTACGGTCCTTTGTCGGCGAGAGCCGTAACGCCGTGAGAAAGGGATACGCGGTAGAGCTTGCTTCCGGGTTCTTCAGCGGCGGACGGGGAAGCGTCCGCGAGAAGAGCGAGTCCGGTCGGGCAGGACCGGCGGCGGCGAGACCTGATACGGAGATCAGAAGAGAGAGGTTAGTGAGAATCCTTACCGGTTAGCGAATAAGTGTCCGTGCCCTCACTGTACGTTTACGAGCCCGGACGAGGAAGGAAGGGAGAGCCGGGCTTTAAATAGACCAGGCTACCGATTAGTCCAACAGGCTGCAGCTGGAGCTAATCAGTAGCTAGGCGACCGGGATTGGGGAAGAGTAGCAGTGGGAAGAGAAGGGTTCGTGACATCACCCCCCCCCTCCAGGGCCCGCTCCGGAGGGCCCTCCGCGACGGCGGCGAGGAAGACGTCCCCGCCCTCGGGGTGCCGGCCAGTTGGGGTGAGCCCGATGAAATTCCTCCAGGAGGTTGGGGTCCAGAATGTCCTTGCGAGGGACCCAGGCGCGTTCCTCCGGACCGTAATCCTCCCAGTCCACTAAGTATTCCAGCCGGCCCTGGCGACGTCGAGAGCCGAGGAGGTCCTTTATCTTGTAGGCCAGGACCGTCCTCGGTGACGAGAGGAGGAGGTGGTTCCTGCTGGGGTGCGGAGTCGGCGGACGCAGGTTCAATGAAGGGCTTGAGAAGCGATACGTGAAAGGCCGGGTGAATACGGTAAGAGGCCGGTAGTTGGAGGCGGTAAGTTACCGGGGTGAGCTGTTGTATGACCTGGAATGGCCCAATGAAATTTGGGGCTGAGCTTCTTGCTGGGGAGTCGAAGGCGGATGTCGCGGGTGGAACAGCCAAACCCTCTGACCTGGACGGAAGACGGGTGCCTTCGCGCCTTCGACGGTCTGCCTGTAGCGTGTGGCGGTGGACGGCTCGCTGCAACTGCCGATGGGCCTCGGCCCACACCTGCTCGCTCTCTCGGAACCAGTGGTCCACGGCCGGGAGGATCCGAGGGCTCCCCAGACCAGGGGAACAGTGGCGGCTGGAACCCTAGGACACATTGAAAAGGGGTTAGTCCTGTGGCGGAGTGGCGGATGGAGTTCTGCGCGTACTCCGCCCAACCCAGGTACTGGCTCCAAGAGTGCTGGCGGCGATGGCAGTAGGTGCGGAGGAAAGCGAGCCACTTCTTGCACCCGACGTTCTACAAGCCCATTCGACTGTGGGTGGTATCCGGAGGAGAGGCTGACAGCTACCCCCAGGAGGCCGAGGAAGGCCCTTCCAGACCCGAGAGATGAATTGGGGCCCGCGGTCCGACACGATGTCCTCGGGCAGGCCGAAGTTCAGAAAAGACACCTCGAAATAGGTGGTGAGCAGTCTCCAGGGCGGTCGGCATCCTGGCTAGGGGAATGAGACGGCAGAACTTTGAAAACCGATCCACCACCACCAAAATGCAAGTATTACCTTCAGATGATGGCAGGTCGGTAATGAAGTCCACCCCTATGTGGGACCAGGGTCGGTTTGGGACCGGCAGCGGCTGCAACTTCCCGGCGGGTAGCTGCCGCGGGCTCTTGGAGACAGCACACCCCTGACACCCGCGCATGAATCGTCGAACCTCCTCCGCCATGGAGGGCCACCAGTAGCGAGCACGGAGAAGGTCGATGGTGGCGTTGGCCCCTGGGTGTCCGGACCCTAAGGAGGTGTGAACCGAGGAAATTAACTGTGTGCGTCGGGTTCGAGGTACGTACGTGCGCCCCGGAGGGCATCCCGGGGGTCGCGGTCGGGGTGGTTTCGGCCTCGAGGGGTGTGCTCCACTGGATGGGACCCACTATGAGCTCCGGATGGAGGATCGGACCTGGAGCCTCTAACGCCTCGTCCTCCGGAGCGTGTAGTACCGGGACAGAGCGTCGGCCTTGATGTTCTTCGAACCGGGCCTGTAGGAAATTGAGAAATTAAAGCGGGTGAAGAACAGCGCCCACCTGGCTTGTCGAGGGTTCAGACGTTTGGCGTCCCGAAGATATTGCAGGTTTCTTATGGTCGGTGAGTACGCTGAATGGGTGAGAAGAGCCCTCGAGCCAGTGTCTCCATTCCTCCAGGGCGAGCTTGACAGCCAGGAGCTCACGGTTGCCGATGTCGTAGTTGACCTCAGCGGGGGTGAACTTCCGCGAGAAATAGGCGCAGGGGTGGAGCCGTGATGGGTTGCCCCGGAACTGTGAGAGCACAGCCCCCACCCCGGTAGTGGAAGCATCCACCTCGACTATGAATGGGAGGCTAGGGATCAGGGTGGATGAGTAGAGGCGCGGTGGTGAAGGCTTGTTTCAGGGCGTTGAAGGCCTCCGCGGCCTCGGCACTCCACTCCAGTCGTCGTGGCCTACCCCTGAGGAGAGAGGTGAGTGGGTGAGCCAACCCGCTATAGCCCCGGATGAACCTACGGTAGAAGTTCGCGAATCCGAGGAACCTCTGGAGCTCCTTAAGAGAGGTTGGCTCCGGCCACGAGGTTACCGCCTGCACCTTTTCCTGGTCCATCTGCACCCCCTGCGCCGACACTACATACCCCAAGAAGGACAGAGTGGGTTGATGGAACAGGCACTTCTCCTGCCTTGAGATATAGTCGAGAGTCCCGGAGGCCTGGAGCACTTGTGTGCGGCTGGGGGCGCTGGAGCACTTGGTTGACATGCACGTGATGTTCCTCCAGGTTTCTGGAAAATATAAGGATGTCGTCAATGTATATATCAGAACATACCTCCCCAGCATGTCTCGGAACACCTCGTGCATGAAAGTCCTGGAAGACGGAGGGAGCATTCGTCAACCCGAACGGCATCACCAGGTATTCGTAGTGGCCGGTAGGGGTGACGAACGCCGTCTTCCATTCATCCCCCTGGCGGATGCGAATCAAAGTTGTAAGCATTGCGTAAATCCAGCTTGGTGAAAATCGTGGCTCCTCGCAGTTGCTCCAGGGAGGCCGGGACGAGCGGCAGGGGGTATCGGAAACTTGACGGTGGCTCGGTTCAGGGCCCGATAGTCAATGCAGGGTCGAAGGCCGCCATCCTTCTTCCCCACAAAAAAAAAAACTCGATGCCGCAGGGGAGGTCGACGGTGCGTATGAACCCCTGCTCCAGGGCGGTATTGATATAGTCCTCCATAGCCTGTTGTTCCGGTAGAGAGAGAGGATAGATCCTGCCTCGAGGCAAGGGCTCCCCCGGTATTAGTTCTATGGCGCAATCCCAGGGCCGATGCGGCGGGAGTTGGGTAGCAGCCACGGGACAGAACACGTCCGAATATTCCGCATAGGCCGGAAGGGAACGTTCTCCGGTACAGGATCTCCCCAAGCGACGGCAGCTGCGGTGACCTGAGGGCTGAGAGGCAAATCTGGGAAGCAGCGGTTGAAAACACTCATGACCCCATTGTAGAATGTCCCCTGTCTCCCAGGACACCACCGGGTTGTGGTGGACTAACCAGGGGCGACCTAGGATGATGTCAGCAGTAGAACCCTCCAACACCAGAAGGAGGGAGCTTGTTCGTGGTGTAGGAGGCCTACCTGGAATGTCCACCGGGCCGACCTCCATCTGTACGGCTCGTCGCGTCAGGGGCTGCCCGGTAACGGTTCTGACCTGGTAGGTTCGTTGGGTCCGATGGGGCTGTAACCCCAACTGGCGGCTGAGTGTACCGGCGATGAAGTTCCCTGCAGATCCCGAGTCCAGCATTGCGGAGACCGTGACGGAGTGCGTGGGGGTGGATATACAAACAGTGGTAGTAAGTGAGGTTTCATACTGGATTGAGGGAAAATAGCACTCACCATTGGTCGGTAGGGTCGTTGGGTGCACCCTGGTAGAAGGTGGTCGGCCCCGCCGCAATAGAGGCAAAGCCCGTTAGTCAGTCGCCGGCGACGCTCACCTCTGAGTAAGACGGCCTCCTCCCAGTCCCCCCAGCAGCATAGGCTCCGGATCCGCTGCCTCGGAAGAGGGCGGAAGAGGGTGCAGCGTACTCACTGGCTGTGTCGGAGGGATGGGCCCCGGCCCCGAGTTATGGACCCCAAGCCGCGTGGACGCAACGGGTGGCCCGCTGGATGAATTGCTCCAGCCCCTCTGAATCGTCCACCGCCGCCAGCTGGAGGCGTAGGGCGGAGTTCAGGCCCATCCGAAAGGTGGTGATGAGGAGCCTGCTTCGTTCCATCCACTGGCGGCGGCTAAGGTACGGAACCTCAGGGTGTAGTCTCCTGGATGGAGCTGGAGCCCTGCGCGAGGCGGTAGAGTTGTTCCCCGGCTGACACATCCGCCTCGATCCGGCCAAATACTTCCCGGAAGTGTGCGAAGAAGTCCCGGCAGCTCGGGAACACGGGATTTTCCTGCGGCCACAATGACTCGGCCCAACGGAGGAGCGGGTCCGGTGAGAGGAGCGAGATGACGTAAGCGACCTGTGACCTCTCCGTCGGAAACAGGTTGGGCTGCATCTCGAAAACGAGCGAGCATTGTAGCAGGAAACCGCTGCACTCCTCCGGGGCGCCGGAGAAGAGGGCGGGCCGATTCATCAGGCTGGAATCATCGGCTCGAGATCCATCGGCTGGCCGATGCGGGGCGGGAGCGGCGGCAGCGGCCGGCGCGCTCGGGGGCGGAGCCGCCTGTGCTCTGGGCGTTCTCCATTCGCCTGCTGTTTCGGTCCGGGCTTCTGTAACGGTACAGACACAGCGAGTCCGGAAGTCAAAATAAGGAGTTTATTTAGAAATGAGGTTGAACATAAAAGACGCTGCTCAAAGGAGCAGCCGAGGACGTATTTACGGTCCTTTGTCGGCGAGAGCCGTAACGCCGTGAGAAAGGGATACGCGGTAGAGCTTGCTTCCGGGTTCTTCAGCGGCGGACGGGGAAGCGTCCGCGAGGAAGAGCGAGTCCGGTCGGGCAGGACCGGCGGCGGCGAGACCTGATACGGAGATCAGAGAGAGAGAGAGAGGTTAGTGAGAATCCTTACCGGTTGCGAATAAGTGTCCGTGCCCTCACTGTACGTTTACGAGCCCGGACGAGGAAGGCAGGGAGAGCCGGGCTTTAAATAGACCAGGCTACCGATTAGTCCAACAGGCTGCAGCTGGAGCTAATCAGTAGCTAGGCGACCGGGATTGGGGAAGAGTAGCAGTGGGAAGAGAAGGGTTCGTGACACAATCACACTCCAATGAGCCAATAAAGATGGACTGCCACCAACCTTGCCACATAAGGTTGGTCAGATCTTCCATGGTGCAATAAAACAATAAAACTAAACAAAATTATTTTTGCTATCTGAGTTTACGGTGGTGGATCAATTATCTGAGGAAAGTTGGTTAACTGACCTGCCCATTATCTATCCATTCGTCCTGTGTTTACAACCTTCTGCATCAATTTTTTTCAGCACCTTCTTTGTGAATCCCAAAAAGCCCAGAAGTGGTCTCGTAAATTAGTATTTATGCCCCATCAAGATTGCAGTCCTAAGTGTTAAGTTATATAATTGTTGTGCCCTCATACTAGCCATGCTTTGGTCTATGACTTGTAGTATAACAAGAAGGATGTGTATAAATAAAATACTTATACAACTGACTCGTGTGCACATTATTTTTCCTCCATTCAGTTTCTCAGTTATCAAATGCAGAAATTGCTGCCATAACAGGTTATTGGTCCAGAAGAGATGTAGGTAAACGATGGACCAGATTATGTTTCTCTGGAAATGAAAAAAATTACGAACTCTGTGAGACAAGGTTTTTGGGACACATGCGGACACATGCCTAAAGGACACTATACTGTCAGAGATTCCAGGGATAATGAGGAAGAAAATGCTGTTGATAAAAACGGGGAAACATATGGCGATCTAATTCAGTACCTGGATGACACAAGTTTATCTCTTATAATTAGAGATGCAGCTGCTGATGATAGAAAAGCTTTGCAGATTTTGAGGAGCTTTTATGCTGGTAAAGGAAAACTAGGAAAAAAGGAAAAATAATTAGCTTGTACACTGAGTTAACACCTTTTCAGAAAATGACAAATGAGACCGTTACAGACTATATTATTTGAGCTGAACCCGCATATTTACATGCTCCAATTGAGTGTGAAATTTACAAAGGGTGTTGTGGTGAAGTCAGATATAGGTGAAAAATTGGTCCGTAAGCTAAACAAATCATCGTATGGTTTAAAACAATCTGGTAGAAACTGGAACAAAATGTTACATGATTGGCTCAGTGACAATGGTTTTGTACAAAATCCCGCTGACCATTATGTTTACAGTGTGGGAAAGTATTATAGAGCCTATTCCCATCTATGTGCATTAGATAAAACTGCATAACTTGTAACTCCCTTTTCTTGGCCTTGCTTAGTTACGCATGCAGCAAACCTAATCAAGGACAGCTTTGTTCTCTATCTTATGAAAACAGGTATGGAGGCGAGCACACTAGGCAGCGATTCCCATCTCGCACGCACACTTGATAAACATATTTCTATTCCTTTTGAGGAAATCATGTTTAAACTGTCACCGTCTCTAACTCCCTAACTTACACATCTGTTATTCGCACTTTTTTTGGTATCAAGCCTCTGAGAATTGTTGTTGTATGCTTTTGGTCCCGCCCTATAAATATGTGTCTCTGTCTTTGTCAAGAGAGAGAGAGCATTCTGAATAAACCTTGCTGTTGCTTGCAACTTTGTTTGGGTTTACTCGGTTCTCTCCCGAGCGCTCGTATTTATTCTGAAGACTGATACCACCTCCGGCAGAACACAGATATCCTCTCGGTTGGAGCAGCTGGCAGCTGAATTCCTTAAACAGTAACCAAATTGAATGATAATTATTTGATGATTGATGATAATAAGTAGACGATCTGATTACTGTCGCCAGTAAAAATAATTTACTGAAAGACTCAAAAACATTTGCTCTCTCTACATGTGAAGCAGATTATATGGCACTGACTGCAACTGAACAGGAAGGCATGTATCTTGTACAACTGTTGAACAGCATGGAAAATGACTGTCAGTACATGCCAGTACAAATCTTTGAGGATAACCACGGTGATATTGTTCTATCGAAAATCCCAGTGTTTCAACAAAGATGTAAACATGTTGATGTGAGCTTTCATTTTCATTCGATCAGCACTCAGTGATGGTAAAGTGACAATTGAGTATTGTCCAACTGAAGAAATGCTCACTGATTGATGACTGATCACAGTGGGTACCGTTTACATAACTTAGGAGCTTATTCCATGATTTAAAAATGCAGGGACAATTATTGTATAGACAAGGATGCCTGACGCTTGCCCTCACATGATGTTTGAGTTTAGAATGTCCATGTTTGAGGTTAGAAGCAAGTGGATGCTTCTGTGCCACATACTTTACAATGCCACATTTCCAAGGCTCGCATACCTAAAAGACAAAAGTGCGTGTGAGAACATGAATGCATTTACAATATAATTAATCATTGCATATGTCACATGTTCACTGTGTGTGTTATTTAATAATAATAATAATTATAATTATAATAATACATTTTATTTAAAATACCTGTTCAAAGCTCTCAAGGTAGCTATACAGAAAGAATAACACAGAATACAATATAATACAATATAATACAATATAAAACAATATAAACTGACAAATGATGTATGTTGAATTCCTTACGAAAAAGCTATGCAGACCAAGTGAGTTTTGGGTTTTTTTTTGCACAATTAGTCTGCGCTACTGTATAGTATTTTTCTTGTCTTGTGTGCCGTCCACTCCCTTTTTAATTTTTTAATTTTTTTATGTGCACAGGGGCACAGATTAGTTTTTCTACTTTTCCTTTGTGTTCAGAATTATGTACAGTTCTGTGACTCGTTAATTTATGTTGTCTGTCATAGCACCTTGGTACTTGGGAAATGTTGTTTCGTTTCACTGTATACTGAACTGTATATTGTTGAAATGACAATAAAAGCCTACTTGACTTGACTTGAAGGATGACACACACTCTTTACATGGGGAGACGGAGATGGTGATAGAAAAGCTATCAGTTTTGGAAAGAGTGTTTTTTTATACCGACAAGCAGAAGCTCAGTTTTATCTCTATTAAGTTTAAGGAAGTAAACAGTGAACCAGGATTTAATGGCAGATAGTCAGTTGGTGATGGAGGAGGGAGGAAGAGATGAATTGGCTTGGCTAGACAAATAGAGCTGGGTATCAAAACTGTGAAAGTGGATGTTAGATTTACGAAAAAATTTACGATATTATTCCAAGTGTAAGGCAGAACCCTGGGGCATACCGGTAGTGAAAGAAGAGGGCTGGGAACAGAAGGATTGAGCTGGATGAATTCAGTGTGGCCTAAAAGATAGGAGCAAACCACTGAAGGAGGGGTGTTGGTGATACCAATTGATGATAATCTGTTAAGAAGGATTGAGTGTGAGATGGTGTCAAAGGCAGCACTCAGATTGCTTTCAGTCTAGGAAACATCTGAGGACTTACAGTTAAGATGGTGGTGAATGTCGTGGATTTTCTGGTTGAAAATTTTCAGAAGAGAATTACATGTGTCAGTAAAGTACATATGATCAGGCAGGGAGTCAGGAGCTTGAGAGATTTTATTTAATAGCTAGAATAGTTTTTTGGTGTTTCCTTGGTAAAGGCTGATAATATTAGAATAATAGCTCTTGGATTTGGTTTGAGCAATGGAGTCTTTATAAGGAATCAGGTGAGCTTTATAAATATCTTTCTGGATGGTGAGGTCGGTTTTCTTCTAGAGACCTTCAAGTTGATGGCCTTTGAGATTTAGAAGGCAGAGAGCTCAGGGGTAAACCAAGTAACAGATAGTGATATTATTTGGATTAGTTTTCCATTAATGCCTCCCCATAAATTTTATAATAATCTTAAAATAGTCTAAACCAGGGGACACCAACGTGGTGCCCGCGGGCACCAGATCGCCCCAAAGGACCACATGAGTAGCTCTCAGACCTATTCTAAAAACTCATCAGTGAGATGCCTCTAAAATGTTAGTTAACTCACTGTGAAATCACAAGAGTTAACTCCCAATACTTATTGTGAGAAATCATCATCAGTGTCATTAATTATAATATATAACTAAAGGCAAATGTGTTATTTCAGAAGAGTGTGTGTTATCCCTTTGTATGTCTCAGAATCCATGAAGTATTCATGCACACAGGTTCAAAAAAGTTGGTGACCTCTGGTCTAAACTAAACTAACAAGCTGAACTTTTAACCTATTTGTGCACCTGCTTATGCAAGAGGAATTTTGCAGTTTCACTTAACCGCTGTGTTTAACCAAGTAGGCTGCACAAGCCTACGTCTACTAAATTGTACGTCTACTAAGCATCCTGGATCTTGTAGCGTTTTAATATTAGGGGAAAATGAACGAGCAAGGTGCGCGCTATTATCCACCAATATAATGTTTAATATTACGGGGTAATTAACCAATATGTTTCTCCACCAGTCGGTAACCGACAATTTAAGTTGAAATTACAACATGTACATCCAAATACTCATATTAATTATAATGGTTTATAATTAATTATGACTATTGAATGTTAGATTGAATATTAAAGGAATCAATAGCTTAATTATTTGATCTGTTCGTCCGGCGAGCAGACAATATAATTATTCATTAATCCCAAGAAAAGTTATATTCCTGGCCTAGAAAATAACTATTCTAATATAATACAAGTTGTAATTGAGCGAGGTAGCAAGATCAAAGATTCATTGACTTGTAATTGTGAGGCACACACAAAGACAATCACTTGTGTATATACAACATTTAATAAGACGGCACATGACACATACTAATCTATGACAAACATCTATATACAATAGTAATGAGGGGAAGAAAGTGAGAGAGAGAGAGAGAGAGAGGAAAAGACAGACGAGAGAGAGAGAGAGAGGCGAGATATAGACGGCGAGTTGACTGAATCAAATTTATCACACCTTGATGAGAATCGTAAAGAGGCATTCAAATTCACCTTAATTAAAAGGGGCTTAACTTACAGATGCTGAATTGATCAGCAGTGTTACTTGCATTGGGTTTGAAGTTGAACAAAAGGCCGGACGATTCGAGGTGTTGAAGATGAAGTCCTGTAGATGACGATCAGGAATTGCTGTTCTGTCTCAGGAGGAGATTCACGACTCAGAAAGGCCAGCATGGCCTCGCTCCTGGTTGGAGACAGGATGAGCATGAGTTTCCCGAGTGACTCCGAGTTGGTCCGGAGCTGGTCCGCTTGAGAGGCCGCAGCCTCTCAGCTTCGTCTCACTTCATCTCTTCGTTGTTTCTTTGTCCTCCGCCGGTGTCCTCCCCCCCGGGTTGGGTGTCTCTCCCCATGCTGTCTCTCCCCGTGGGTTTCTCTCCTCCGGCTTGTTCTCTCCCCCGGTTGTTCTCTCTTCCAGTTGTGGAGAGTGTAGACAGGATTTATGGGCCTGGGTGTCACACCCAACTTTTCGGAAACTGACCAATGGCCATGCCATGAAACTTGAGCAGAAAGGTATTTCTTTGTCTATGCCCAAGCTAATTTGCATATTGGGAATGGTCCAAAAGTTAATCAAGTTATTTACTTGAAATATGAATTAATGAATTGAAACCTCTTACAATTACATCATCTTCATCATGGTGTAGGAAATGACGAATGGATCAATTAGATACCAAGAACGGCCAAGTAGACATTGTAACAACCAAAGAATTATATATATATAAGTACTTCTTACTTACAAACATTGGTTGATATGCAATGAAAGAAAGAGATCATTTGAAGATCATTTGAAAATGGAAAAGAATGAAAGAGAATGGAAGGATGCACGAACTGATCAGCCATAATACTAATACATGTCATCACTACATGATTAATATAAAGGATAATAACAATGTTCTAGAAATATAATCATTATTTTGATGAATCCTATTGTTTAATCACTATTAATTATTAAAACAGCATTGTTTTATTAACTGAAGTTTTATAGAACAATAAGAATAATGATGATAATTTCATAAAACATTGTTTCAAGTTAACACACAGATTATGAGTTTCAGCATGATAAAATAGAACCGCATACATACATACATAAACATACAGGCACATGTGTGCGTGTGTGTGTGTGTGTGTGTGTGTGTAGCTGAGTTCATGAACTGTGTCACATCCTGTGTGGGGAATGTGTGTGACAATGGGGGTTTGTTTGGGATTTAAATGACAGTCGTAAACTGAGTATTTGGGAGGCATGAAGTCAAAGGTGAAGGGCCAGAAGTGCAGATAAGCCTATCTTACTGGCCCAGCCATCTGTGAATGTAAACTATGAATGTCATTTAGAATTTAGAAATTGTGTCGATCCAAATGCACTACACAATCTTTATGCCTTCTCTGTGATAAGTATAACAATGTTTACATTATCTGTGAAAGTTCTCTGAACATGATATACTTTTGTTTGTGCCTTAAGTTATAGCTCATTAAATGTCTAAAATGTATTAATTATCACTACATTTCGCCAGAGAGAAAAGGGTATAAATATGTCCTTGATATTCCAAAATGAATTGACAGGTTGGCTTTTTGATGAAATATGATTTCAAACTGATGTGTCCTACCCTTTTCTTCAAATAAATGAAATCGGTTTGGGTCAAGTGCCTCCTGCCAGCGCGAAACAATAATCGGCTAGAAAACAAGCTTCCTTTGTCCTAGGCAGCTATCGTTTGCGAAGCATCTTTTTCCTTCTAAAACACACTTTTATGAAAAATCATATTTTTATCATAACTTTCATATTTTTATGAAAAATGTCATATTTTTTGTCAAAACATGATGTGTCCTACACCATTTCATCGAATACATGCGAATTGGTTTGGGTCAAGTGCCTCGTGCCAGCAATCGACGGTACAATGATTTTTAGAAAACAGCTTTCTGTGTTCGTCCTAGAGAGCTCTCGTTGGCCGCAAACGCGTTTTCAGCTCCGGAGAAGCACCTTTTTCTCCACACATGCACGGCTGAACCTAAAACATTCAGCCGTTCTCTTTTAAGGTTTTTGATGAAAAATCACTTTCCAGATGTTTTTCGATCATATTTCTCAGTTTTTGACATTTTTTTCATCATTTCGGTTATTATTATTATGAAAAATCATATTTTTATCATAACTTTCATATTTTTATGAAAAATGTCATATTTTTGTCAAAACATGATGTGTCCTACACCATTTCATCGAATACATGCGAATTGGTTTGGGTCAAGTGCCTCGTGCCAGCGCGACACAATGATCTTTTAGAAAACAGCTTTCTGTTCGTCCTAGAGAGCTCTCGTTGGCCGCAAACGCGTTTTCAGCTCCGGAGAAGCACCTTTTTCTCCACACATGCACGGCTGAACCTAAAACATTCTCTTTTAAGGTTTTTGATGAAAAATCACTTTCCAGATGTTTTTCGATCATATTTCTCAGTTTTTGACATTTTTTCATCATTTCGGTTATTAATATGAAAAATCATATTTTTATCATAACTTTCATATTTTTATGAAAAATGTCATATTTTTGTCAAAACATGATGTGTCCTACACCATTTCATCGAATACATGCGAATTGGTTTGGGTCAAGTGCCTCGTGCCACCTCGACACAATGATCTTTTAGAAAACAGCTTTCTGTTCGTCCTAGAGAGAGCTCTCGTTGGCCGCAAACGCGTTTTCAGCTCCGGAGAAGCACCGTTTTTTTTTCTCCACACATGCACGGCTGAACCTAAAACATTCTCTTTTAAGGTTTTTGATGAAAAATCACTTTCCAGATGTTTTTCGATCATATTTCTCAGTTTTTGACATTTTTTTCATCATCATTTCGGTTATTATTATATGAAAAATCATATTTTTATCATAACTTTCATATTTTTATGAAAAATGTCATATTTTTGTCAAAACATGATGTGTCCTACACCATTTCATCGAATACATGCGAATTGGTTTGGGTCAAGTGCCTCGTGCCAGCGCCTCGACACAATGATCTTTTAGAAAACAGCTTTCTGTTCGTCCTAGAGAGCTCTCGTTGGCCGCAAACGCGTTTTCAGCTCCGGAGAAGCACCTTTTTCTCCACACATGCACGGCTGAACCTAAAACATTCTCTTTTAAGGTTTTTGATGAAAAATCACTTTCCAGATGTTTTTCGATCATATTTCTCAGTTTTTGACATTTTTTTCATCATTTCGGTTATTAATATGAAAAATCATATTTTTATCATAACTTTCATATTTTTATGAAAAATGTCATATTTTTGTCAAAACATGATGTGTCCTACACCATTTCATCGAATACATGCGAATTGGTTTGGGTCAAGTGCCTCGTGCCACCTCCTGGACACAATGATCTTTTAGAAAACAGCTTTCTGTTCGTCCTAGAGAGCTCTCGTTGGCCGCAAACGCGTTTTCAGCTCCGGAGAAGCACCTTTTTCTCCACACATGCACGGCTGAACCTAAAACATTCTCTTTTAAGGTTTTTGATGAAAAATCACTTTCCAGATGTTTTTCGATCATATTTCTCAGTTTTTGACATTTTTTTCATCATTTCGGTTATTAATTATGAAAAATCATATTTTTATCATAACTTTCATATTTTTATGAAAAATGTCATATTTTTGTCAAAACATGATGTGTCCTACACCATTTCATCGAATACATGCGAATTGGTTTGGGTCAAGTGCCTCGTGCCAGCGCTCGACACAATGATCTTTTAGAAAACAGCTTTCTGTTCGTCCTAGAGAGCTCTCGTTGGCCGCAAACGCGTTTTCAGCTCCGGAGAAGCACCTTTTTCTCCACACATGCACGGCTGAACCTAAAACATTCTCTTTTAAGGTTTTTGATGAAAAATCACTTTCCAGATGTTTTTCGATCATATTTCTCAGTTTTTGACATTTTTTCATCATTTCGGTTATTAATATGAAAAATCATATTTTTATCATAACTTTCATATTTTTATGAAAAATGTCATATTTTTGTCAAAACATGATGTGTCCTACACCATTTCATCGAATACATGCGAATTGGTTTGGGTCAAGTGCCTCGTGCCACCTCGACACAATGATTTTTTAGAAAACAGCTTTCTGTTCGTCCTAGAGAGCTCTCGTTGGCCGCAAACGCGTTTTCAGCTCCGGAGAAGCACCTTTTTCTCCACACATGCACGGCTGAACCTAAAACATTCTCTTTTAAGGTTTTTGATGAAAAATCACTTTCCAGATGTTTTTCGATCATATTTCTCAGTTTTTGACATTTTTTCATCATTTCGATTATTAATATGAAAAATCATATTTTTTATCATAACTTTCATATTTTTATGAAAAATGTCATATTTTTGTCAAAACATGATGTGTCCTACACCATTTCATCGAATACATGCGAATTGGTTTGGGTCAAGTGCCTCGTGCCACCTCGACACAATGATCTTTTAGAAAACAGCTTTCTGTTCGTCCTAGAGAGCTCTCGTTGGCCGCAAACGCGTTTTCAGCTCCGGAGAAGCACCTTTTTTTTTTTCTCCACACATGCACGGCTGAACCTAAAACATTCTCTTTTAAGGTTTTTGATGAAAAATCACTTTCCAGATGTTTTTCGATCATATTTCTCAGTTTTTGACATTTTTTTATCATTTCGGTTATTAATATGAAAAATCATATTTTTATCATAACTTTCATATTTTTATGAAAAATGTCATATTTTTGTCAAAACATGATGTGTCCTACACCATTTCATCGAATACATGCGAATTGGTTTGGGTCAAGTGCCTCGTGCCCAGCGCTCGACACAATGATCTTTTAGAAAACAGCTTTCTGTTCGTCCTAGAGAGCTCTCGTTGGCCGCAAACGCGTTTTCAGCTCCGGAGAAGCACCTTTTTCTCCACACATGCACGGCTGAACCTAAAACATTCTCTTTTAAGGTTTTTGATGAAAAATCACTTTCCAGATGTTTTTCGATCATATTTCTCAGTTTTTGACATTTTTTCATCATTTCATTTCGGTTATTAATATGAAAAATCATTATTTTTATCATAACTTTCATATTTTTATGAAAAATGTCATATTTTTGTCAAAACATGATGTGTCCTACACCATTTCATCGAATACATGCGAATTGGTTTGGGTCAAGTGCCTCGTGCCAGCGCCGACACAATGATCTTTTAGAAAACAGCTTTCTGTTCTTCGTCCTCCTAGAGAGCTCTCGTTGGCCGCAAACGCGTTTTCAGCTCCGGAGAAGCACCTTTTTTTTTTTCTCCACACATGCACGGCTGAACCTAAAACATTCTCTTTTAAGGTTTTTGATGAAAAATCACTTTCCAGATGTTTTTCGATCATATATTTCTCAGTTTTTGACATTTTTTCATCATTTCGGTTATTAATATGAAAAATCATATTTTTATCATAACTTTCATATTTTTATGAAAAATGTCATATTTTTGTCAAAACATGATGTGTCCTACACCATTTCATCGAATACATGCGAATTGGTTTGGGTCAAGTGCCTCGTGCCAGCCGCGCTCGACACAATGACAATGATCTTTTAGAAAAAACAGCTTTCTGTTCGTCCTAGAGAGCTCTCGTTGGCCGCAAACGCGTTTTCAGCTCCGGAGAAGCACCTTTTTCTCCACACATGCACGGCTGAACCTAAAACATTCTCTTTTAAGGTTTTTGATGAAAAATCACTTTCCAGATGTTTTTCGATCATATTTCTCAGTTTTTGACATTTTTTCATCATTTCGGTTATTATTATGAAAAATCATATTTTTATCATAACTTTCATATTTTTATGAAAAATGTCATATTTTTGTCAAAACATGATGTGTCCTACAACACCATTTCATCGAATACATGCGAATTGGTTTGGGTCAAGTGCCTCGTGCCAGCCTGCGCGACACACAATGATCTTTTAGAAAACAGCTTTCTGTTCGTCCTAGAGAGCTCTCGTTGGCCGCAAACGCGTTTTCAGCTCCGGAGAAGCACCTTTTTCTCCACACATGCACGGCTGAACCTAAAACATTCTCTTTTAAGGTTTTTTGATGAAAAATCACTTTCCAGATGTTTTTTTTCGATCATATTTCTCAGTTTTTGACATTTTTTCATCATTTCGGTTATTAATATGAAAAATCATATTTTTATCATAACTTTCATATTTTTATGAAAAATGTCATATTTTTGTCAAAACATGATGTGTCCTACACCATTTCATCGAATACATGCGAATTGGTTTGGGTCAAGTGCCTCGTGCCACCTCGACACAATGATCTTTTAGAAAACAGCTTTCTGTTCGTCCTAGAGAGCTCTCGTTGGCCGCAAACGCGTTTTCAGCTCCGGAGAAGCACCTTTTTCTTCACACATATGCACGGCCGAACCACAAACATTCTCTTTTAAGGTTTTTGATGAAAAATCACTTTCCAGATGTTTTTCGATCATATTTCTCAGTTTTTGACATTTTTTCATCATTTCGGTTATTAATATGAAAAATCATATTTTTATCATAACTTTCATATTTTTATGAAAAATGTCATATTTTTGTCAAAACATGATGTGTCCTACAACACCATTTCATCGAATACATGCGAATTGGTTTGGGTCAAGTGCCTCGTGCCAGCGCTCGACACAATGATCTTTTAGAAAACAGCTTTCTGTTCGTCCTAGAGAGCTCTCGTTGGCCGCAAACGCGTTTTCAGCTCCGGAGAAGCACCTTTTTCTCCACACATGCACGGCTGAACCTAAAACATTCTCTTTTAAGGTTTTTTGATGAAAAATCACTTTCCAGATGTTTTTCGATCATATTTCTCAGTTTTTGACATTTTTTCATCATTTCGGTTATTAATATGAAAAATCATATTTTTATCATAACTTTCATATTTTTATGAAAAATGTCATATTTTTGTCAAAACATGATGTGTCCTACACCATTTCATCGAATACATGCGAATTGGTTTGGGTCAAGTGCCTCGTGCCCAGCGCGACACAATGATCTTTTAGAAAACAGCTTTCTGTTCGTCCTAGAGAGCTCTCGTTGGCCGCAAACGCGTTTTCAGCTCCGGAGAAGCACCTTTTTCTCCACACATGCACGGCTGAACCTAAAACATTCTCTTTTAAGGTTTTTGATGAAAAATCACTTTCCAGATGTTTTTCGATCATATTTCTCAGTTTTTTGACATTTTTTCATCATTTCGGTTATTAATATGAAAAATCATATTTTTTATCATAACTTTCATATTTTTATGAAAAATGTCATATTTTTGTCAAAACATGATGTGTCCTACACCATTTCATCGAATACATGCGAATTGGTTTGGGTCAAGTGCCTCGTGCCACCTCGACACAATGATCTTTTAGAAAACAGCTTTCTGTTCGTCCTAGAGAGCTCTCGTTGGCCGCAAACGCGTTTTCAGCTCCGGAGAAGCACCTTTTTCTCCACACATGCACGGCTGAACCTAAAACATTCTCTTTTAAGGTTTTTGATGAAAAATCACTTTCCAGATGTTTTTCGATCATATTTCTCAGTTTTTGACATTTTTTCATCATTTCGGTTATTAATATGAAAAATCATATTTTTATCATAACTTTATAATTTTTATGAAAAATGTCATATTTTTGTCAAAACATGATGTGTCCTACACCATTTCATCGAATACATGCGAATTGGTTTGGGTCAAGTGCCTCGTGCCAGCGCCTAGACACAATGATCTTTTAGAAAACAGCTTTCTGTTCGTCCTAGAGAGCTCTCGTTGGCCGCAAACGCGTTTTCAGCTCCGGAGAAGCACCTTTTTCTCCACACATGCACGGCTGAACCTAAAACATTCTCTTTTAAGGTTTTTTGATGAAAAATCACTTTCCAGATGTTTTTCGATCATATTTCTCAGTTTTTTGACATTTTTTCATCATTTCGGTTATTAATATGAAAAATCATATTTTTATCATAACTTTCATATTTTTATGAAAAATGTCATATTTTTGTCAAAACATGATGTGTCCTACACCATTTCATCGAATACATGCGAATTGGTTTGGGTCAAGTGCCTCGTGCCAGCTCGACACAATGATCTTTTAGAAAACAGCTTTCTGTTCGTCCTAGAGAGCTCTCGTTGGCCGCAAACGCGTTTTCAGCTCCGGAGAAGCACCTTTTTCTCTCCACACATGCACGGCTGAACCTAAAACATTCTCTTTTAAGGTTTTTGATGAAAAATCACTTTCCAGATGTTTTTCGATCATACTTTTCAGTTTTTGACATTTTTTCATCATTTCGGTTATTAATATGAAAAATCATATTTTTATCATAACTTTCATATTTTTATGAAAAATGTCATATTTTTGTCAAAACATGATGTGTCCTACACCATTTCATCGAATACATGCGAATTGGTTTGGGTCAAGTGCCTCGTGCCACCTCGACACAATGATCTTTTAGAAAACAGCTTTCTGTTCGTCCTAGAGAGCTCTCGTTGGCCGCAAACGCGTTTTCAGCTCCGGAGAAGCACCTTTTTCTCCACACATGCACGGCTGAACCTAAAACATTCTCTTTTAAGGTTTTTGATGAAAAATCACTTTCCAGATGTTTTTCGATCATATTTCTCAGTTTTTGACATTTTTTCATCATTTCGGTTATTTATGAAAAATCATATTTTTATCATAACTTTCATATTTTTATGAAAAATGTCATATTTTTGTCAAAACATGATGTGTCCTACACCATTTCATCGAATACATGCGAATTGGTTTGGGTCAAGTGCCTCGTGCCACCTCGACACAATGATCTTTTAGAAAACAGCTTTCTGTTCGTCCTAGAGAGCTCTCGTTGGCCGCAAACGCGTTTTCAGCTCCGGAGAAGCACCTTTTTCTCCACACATGCACGGCTGAACCTAAAACATTCTCTTTTAAGGTTTTTGATGAAAAATCACTTTCCAGATGTTTTTCGATCATATTTCTCAGTTTTTGACATTTTTTCATCATTTCGGTTATTAATATGAAAAATCATATTTTTATCATAACTTTCATATTTTTATGAAAAATGTCATATTTTTGTCAAAACATGATGTGTCCTACACCATTTCTCGAATACATGCGAATTGGTTTGGGTCAAGTGCCTCGTGCCAGCGCTCGACACAATGATCTTTTAGAAAACAGCTTTCTGTTCGTCCTAGAGAGCTCTCGTTGGCCGCAAACGCGTTTTCAGCTCCGGAGAAGCACCTTTTTCTCCACACATGCACGGCTGAACCTAAAACATTCTCTTTTAAGGTTTTTGATGAAAAATCACTTTCCAGATGTTTTTCGATCATATTTCTCAGTTTTTGACATTTTTTCATCATTTCGGTTATTAATATGAAAAATCATATTTTTATCATAACTTTCATATTTTTATGAAAAATGTCATATTTTTGTCAAAACATGATGTGTCCTACACCATTTCATCGAATACATGCGAATTGGTTTGGGTCAAGTGCCTCGTGCCACCGAGACACAATGATCTTTTAGAAAACAGCTTTCTGTTCGTCCTAGAGAGCTCTCGTTGGCCGCAAACGCGTTTTCAGCTCCGGAGAAGCACCTTTTTCTCCACACATGCACGGCTGAACCTAAAACATTCTCTTTTAAGGTTTTTGATGAAAAATCACTTTCCAGATGTTTTTCGATCATATTTCTCAGTTTTTGACATTTTTTCATCATTTCGGTTATTAATATGAAAAATCATATTTTTATCATAACTTTCATATTTTTATGAAAAATGTCATATTTTTGTCAAAACATGATGTGTCCCACCCCATTTCATCGAATACATGCGAATTGGTTTGGGTCAAGTGCCTCGTGCCAGCGCGACACAATGATCTTTTAGAAAACAGCTTTCTGTTCGTCCTAGAGAGCTCTCGTTGGCCGCAAACGCGTTTTCAGCTCCGGAGAAGCACCTTTTTCTCTCCACACATGCACGGCTGAACCTAAAACATTCTCTTTTAAGGTTTTTGATGAAAAATCACTTTCCAGATGTTTTTCGATCATACTTTCTCAGTTTTTGACATTTTTTCATCATTTCGGTTATTATTCAATATGAAAAATCATATTTTTATCATAACTTTCATATTTTTATGAAAAATGTCATATTTTTGTCAAAACATGATGTGTCCTACAACACCATTTCATCGAATACATGCGAATTGGTTTGGGTCAAGTGCCTCGTGCCACCGCGACACAATGATCTTTTAGAAAACAGCTTTCTGTTCGTCCTAGAGAGCTCTCGTTGGCCGCAAACGCGTTTTCAGCTCCGGAGAAGCACCTTTTTCTCCACACATGCACGGCTGAACCTAAAACATTCTCTTTTAAGGTTTTTGATGAAAAATCACTTTCCAGATGTTTTTCGATCATATTTCTCAGTTTTTGACATTTTTTCATCATTTCGGTTATTAATATGAAAAATCATATTTTTTATCATAACTTTCATATTTTTATGAAAAATGTCATATTTTTGTCAAAACATGATGTGTCCTACACCATTTCATCGAATACATGCGAATTGGTTTGGGTCAAGTGCCTCGTGCCAGCGCGACACAATGATCTTTTTAGAAAACAGCTTTCTGTTCGTCCTAGAGAGCTCTCGTTGGCCGCAAACGCGTTTTCAGCTCCGGAGAAGCACCTTTTTTCTCCACACATGCACGGCTGAACCTAAAAATTCATTCTCTTTTTTAAGGTTTTTTGATGAAAAATCACTTTCCAGATGTTTTTTCGATCATATTTCTCAGTTTTTGACATTTTTTCATCATTTCGGTTATTAATATGAAAAATCATATTTTTATCATAACTTTCATATTTTTATGAAAAATGTCATATTTTTGTCAAAACATGATGTGTCCTACACCATTTCATCGAATACATGCGAATTGGTTTGGGTCAAGTGCCTCGTGCCAGCGCTCGACACAATGATTCTTTTAGAAAACAGCTTTCTGTTCGTCCTAGAGAGCTCTCGTTGGCCGCAAACGCGTTTTCAGCTCCGGAGAAGCACCTTTTTCTTCCACACATGCACGGCTGAACCTAAAACATTCTCTTTTAAGGTTTTTGATGAAAAATCACTTTCCAGATGTTTTTCGATCATATTTCTCAGTTTTTGACATTTTTTCATCATTTCGGTTATTAATATGAAAAATCATATTTTTATCATAACTTTCATATTTTTATGAAAAATGTCATATTTTTGTCAAAACATGATGTGTCCTACACCATTTCATCGAATACATGCGAATTGGTTTGGGTCAAGTGCCTCGTGCCAGCGCCGACACAATGATCTTTTAGAAAACAGCTTTCTGTTCGTCCTAGAGAGCTCTCGTTGGCCGCAAACGCGTTTTCAGCTCCGGAGAAGCACCTTTTTCTCCACACA
>JACRUU010000015.1:5513517-5518810 GCA_030449085.1 Kryptopterus vitreolus | reverse complement strand
CACCCGCTCCTTGTCCACGATGACCCGGCCACGGGCCGAACTGCTGGAAATACCTCCAGGTCACTGCTGGGCGTGTTGGGTCTGAACCGCTGACGAAGACGCTGTTCGCTCCTGAGATTTCCTCTGGAAGCAGCCTGCCAGGTTCTGATGTTCTTCCCTTCATGTGCGTCTAAGACGCCTCTGAACATGCAGGTAAACAACAAAAATATATAAACAATAAATATATAAACAACAAATATATAAACAAAACAGTTTCCACCAGAAATACACAGACGTCAGGCAGACAGATTTAGAGACGGGTGGTTTTATTGGACAGACAGTTGAGTATATTAGACAGACAGACAGACAGGGGGTTATATTAGAAGGACAGATGGCTATACTGGATGGACAGACAGACAGGTGGTAAAGTTGGATGGACAGAGAGGGAGACCAACAGAAAGGTGGTTATGCTGGACAGACAGACAGATGTAGTGGATGTGACAAGCTGACAGAGAGGAGATAGTAGGCAGACAGACAGTGAGGCAGGTGATATGTTAGACAGGAGACAGACAGGTGGTTATGTTGACAGAAGAAGACAGTTATTTAGACAGACAGACAGGTGGTTGTGTTAGACAGACAGACAGGTGGTATTGTTAGACAGACTGACAGGTGGTTTGTTGGACAGACAGACGGTATTGTTAGACAGAAGACAGGTGGTATTGTTAGACAGACAGATGTTAGTTAGACAGAGAGACAGGTGGTTATGTTGGACAGACAGACAGACAGGCGGTATTGTTAGACAGACTGATAGACAGACGGTATTGTTAGACAGATAGTTGGACAGACAGGTGGTTGTTAGACAGACAGACAGGTGGTATTGTTAGACAGACAGACAGAGGTGGTTAGTTGACAGACGGTATTGAGGCTTATGTTAGTGACAGACAGGTGGTTAGGGACAGGACAGACAGGTGGTTTGTGTGGTGGACCGAAGACAGGTGGGGTTGGACAGACAGACAGGTGGTTATGTTAGACAGACAGACAGGTGGTATTGTTAGACAGACAGACAGACAGGTGGTATTGTTAGACAGACAGGCGCTCGCGACTCAGGACTGCGTATCAACTTTCACCCGAATGAACCGATTCAAAGAATCGACTCCTCAAAAGAGCCGAAAAGAACTTGAATACATTTTTATACAGATGTAAATAAAAATCCACTTTAATAAACAAACAGATTTATTTCTGTTATTATTGACGATAACTCTATAAAAACACAAATAAACACGTAAATGTTTTTAATGCTAAACACGCCGCTGCAGGCCACGTGATCAACACACACACACACACACACACACACACACACACACACACACACACTCTCTCTCTCTCTCTCTCACACACACACACACACAATCTCTCACATACACACACATAAAACAGCGCACACACACACACTCTCTCTCATACACACTCTCTCACACACACACACACACACCTCCTCTCTCTCTCTCTCACACACACACACACACACACTCGCTCTCTCTCACACACACACACACTCTCTCTCTCTCTCTCTCACATACACACACACACACTCTCTCACACACACACACACACTCTCTCTCTCTCTCTCACACACACACACACTCTCTCTCTCTCTCTCTCACATACACACACACACACTCTCTCTCACACACACACACACTCTCTCTCTCTCTCACATACACACACACACTCTCTCTCTCTCTCACACACACACACACTCGCTGTCTCTCTCTCACACCACCCTCCCGCCCCCCCCCCCCCGTTAGCGCGCGCAGATCTACATTGTGTATGAGAAGTGTAAATAAACACACCGTTGGGAATTTGTACATCACACAGTTTACAGTGGAATCCGCGCGCTGAGTTCTCAATGTCCGGATCCGCGTTCATCATGCTTCTGTAACCGCGAGTAAACAAACAAACAAACAAACAAACAAACAAACAAACAATCAATCCCCTCCAGATCAGTTACTTCCTCCTCCCAGACAGAGGTCTTCTTCTGCGGTACATTTCTCTTCTTACTGCAATCCCGCATTGCGCAACACCGCCACCTACAGGCAGGAGTGTGAATAAGCGTAGAAACGCCTTTAAATTGTTTACTTAAAAACAAACAAACAAATAATAAATAAATTCCTGATAAACACTAATTACAGCCGTTAAAACAAACAGATAAATAATGCGTTGATCACGTGTTTCTCGTCTTGGACAAATTCTTTATATTTTTGTTTGTCAAAAAAAAAACAACAATATTTAATTTTTTATTTTTTCAAAAAATGTATTAAAAAAAAGGTGAATGTTAAAGTTTATCCAAAATACTCCGATAAATAAATAAATAAATAAATAAAAACACAATGTTCAAATCCTCAGACTGTTTATTATGAGGAATATTTTCATCCCCCAAAAATGGCAAAAATACAAACAATGCTTAAAATACACAAATAATAATAATAATAAAAATAAACGAAGCCGACGACGAACAAAAGGACATAAAATGAATTACAAAAGCAGAAAATCCTGACCATAAAAACTGCATTAAATGCCCAAATATTTCACGCTTTACAAAAATAATCTGAAATGATTTTTTTTTTTTTAAAAAAACAACACTTTTTTTTTTTATTAGGAAAAAAAAACAAAAACAAATAATTGATATAAAAGTGGGAAACAAACGGCCCTCGTTCTCGCAGATTATTTACACCTGAAAGATCAGTGCGTTATTTTCTCCTGGTGCGTCGCAGCGGCGCGGGAACGCCGACCGGAACGCCGACCGGAACGCCGACCGTCTTCTGCGCTCGTGTTCCTCTGCGACTCGCCGTTTCTGAAAAACAAACCGGATTGTTTACAAAAAAACAACCTAAAAACAAACAAACAAACAGCATTAGCGTGTACACACCCGAGACCTCGGCCGGAGGCGGAACTACTTCCTGCGGCGCGACTTTCCTTCGACCTCGTACGGGTTTCTCATCCGGATTGGAGACTCCGGGTTTTCCTCCCGATCCCGGCGCCGCGGCTCGGCTCGCTTTGGCAGGCGGCGCTTCGCTTCTTTGATCTTCTCCGCCCCTTTTCCTCTTCGGTACGGACGCCTCGCTCGCGTCCTCCACCGCGCTTTTCCTTTTCTGTCCCCTCTTTGGACCGGCGCCGCTCGGAACGCCGGGAGCGCTCGCTCTTCCTCTCCTTCCAGCCGGAACGTTTGCCTCCGCGTCCTTCACTCTTCCTTCCTGGATCGGGTCGGCGGATTGCTTGGCGGTTCTCCCTCTCCCTCGCTTCGGAATCGTCTCCGCCGGGTTTTCTTCGCGCTTTGGTTCTTCTCGGAGCGGTTCTGGCGATGCCGCGGCGTTTTCCGGACGGGATTTCGGCGCGGTTCTTCTGGAGCGGCCGGGTTTGGCGGGCGGAATGGGAACGTCGGCGGCGGTCGCTCCACGGCGCCCCCTTTTCACCGGAGCGTCCGCGTCGGGTTTGACTGCAGCTGCACGAGTAGCTCGGGCGGGTTTCGGGTCGTCCGGCGCCGCGGCGGTTTCCGGGTCGACGCTTCGTTCTTCTTCCTGAGCTTTTGCCGCCGGTCGTTTGGTCCTCCGGCCTGCTCTCAGCGCCGGTTCCGCGGCGGGTTCTGTAGCAGGACGAGTCCCGGCGTCCTTGTTTCTGGCGCCTCGGCTGGAGCGGACCGCCGGAGCGTCTGCTTTCACCTCGCGAGGCTCGATGTTGGGCTCCTCGAGGAAGGACGGCGTCTCCTGTACCGCCTTCCGTCCTCGACTGGACTTCGGCGCGGGTTCTACAGGATCGGGTTCCTCGGCCCGAGCGTCCTTCTTCGCCGTCCTGCCCCTCCTGGGTTTCGCGTCGGGTTCTCCGGACTTGACGTCAAGCGCGACGAAATCCGACGCCGGAGATTCCTCGACTTGCGTGAGCGTCCTCGCCGCCCGTCCTCGGCGGGGTTTCACAGCGGGTTTCTCGCCGGCTTCCGTCTCTGCTGCGGTGTCTCGGACCTCCTTCTCGGGGACCTCCTTCTCGGGGACCTCCTTCTCGGGGACCTCCGTCTCGGGGACCTCCTTCTCGGGGACCTCCTTCTCGGGGACCTCCGTCTCGGGGACCTCCTCGGCAGCCGGAGTCGGTTCCGGTCGTGTCCTTCCTCTTGTCGCCCTGGTGTTGGATTTGGGAGCCTGGATCCTGGCGGGCTGTTCGGCGTTCCCCGAGGACGCCGGAATGTTCTGGACTTTCCGGCCTCGCTTGGCTCGAGGAGCTTCGGCGCTCAGTTCCGGTTCTCCGGACGCCTTCGGAACGACTTTCCTGCCTCTCCGGGGTTTAAGCGCCGCCGCTCGCTCGTCTTCCACAGAAAGCGTCACATTCCGGATCGTCCCTCTGGCGGATTTCCGAGCCGGACTCGGGCCGGGAGCGTCACGGAGGACGACGGATTTGCCTGTCCTCGCAGCGGGGACGGCCGGCGTGGAATCGGGTTCCTCCTCGGTTCCGCCACGAGCGCCGCGTCTCGTCCTTTTCTCGACGCGTTCAGGAGTTCCCGCGGAGACGCGCCCAGACGTTTCGGCTTCTCCAGCCTCATCGTCTAGACCAACGGGTTCCTGGGAATCCTCCCTCACGTCCTCAGCTGGCCAGATGTTCTCCTTCTCTTCACGGGCATCTGTAAAATAAACAAACATGAATAAAAATAAAATAAATTAGTAAAATAAATAAATAATGTGTATTTTAATGCAAAATACGGATTGTAAAGAATTGAGACCGTGTTTACATGTTTACGCCGTCATGTTTACGCCGTCGTATTTATGTGTTTACACCGCCGTGTTTACGTGGATGCGTTTACGCCGCCGTGTTTACGCCGTCGTGTTTACGTGGACGCGTTTACGCCGTCGTGTTTACGAGTTTACGCCGCCGTGTTACGTGGACGCGTTTACGCCGCCGTGTTTACGTGTTTACGTGGACGCGTTTACGCCGCCGTGTTTACGAGTACGCGTTACGGACGCGTTTACGCCGTCGTGTTTACGTGGACGCGTTTACGCCGCCGTGTTTAGGCGTTTACGCCGCCGTGTTTAGGCGTTTACGCCGCCGTGTTTAGGCGTTTACGCCGCCGTGTGTACGTGGACGCGTTACGCCGCCGTTTACGTTTACCGCCGTGTTTACGTGGACGCGTTTACGCCGCCGTGTTTACGAGTTTACGCCGCCGTGTGTACGTTTACGCGCCGTGTTGGACGCGTTTACGCCGCCGTGTTTAGGCGTTTACGCCGCCGTGTTTACGTGGACGCGTTTACGCCGTGTTTACGCCGCCGTGTTT
>JACRUU010000015.1:5503517-5508517 GCA_030449085.1 Kryptopterus vitreolus | reverse complement strand
TGCGTCTTGGGAGTCTTGGCAGGGGAAGGGGTCTTCTGCGTCCTTGGGAGTCTTGGCAGGGGAAGGGGTCTTCTGCGTCTTGGGAGTCTTGGGAGTCTTGGCAGGGGAAGGGGTCTTTTGCGCCCTGGGAGTCTTGGCAGGGGAAGGGGTCTTTTGCGCCCTTGGGAGTCTTGGCAGGGGAAGGGGTCTTTTGCGCCCTGGGAGTCTTGGCAGGGGAAGGGGTCTTCTGCGCCCTGGGAGTCTTGGCAGGGGAAGGGGTCTTTTGCGCCCTGGGAGTCTTGGCAGGGGAAGGGGTCTTTTGCGCCTTGGGAGTCTTGGCAGGGGAAGCTGCCAGTTTTGTCAAAGCGTTCTTAACAGGACTCTCTTCAATATCCTCATCAGGCTGGTAACCCTACAGACAAGACAGACAGCAGCACGTTAGAACCCTGAGTAAAAGGAACACCACAAAAGCTCCCCCACTTTAAGCCGTACCATCAGCCCGATGGTGGAGGCTCTTCTGAGAAGAGACTGAGATTTCTGAGAGAAGCCCAGGCTCCGCCTCCCGGGGGCCGCCCCTCGGCGCAGGGGGGAGTTGGGCGGCAGACGCTTGTCGAACAGTTCGGGGCTCAGCTGTCCGCCAAAGGACACTCGCTTTCTCTTGGGCGCGGGAAGCGGGAGGTCGTCACATTTGTGCTTCTTACTCAAGGCCTGGCCATCGGCTGCAGGATAAACGTAAACAGTCTGTAAATCGTTTGTAAACAATACGCTAAACAGGATTTTCTAATAATCATTGTGGGGACCCGTGTGTAGTACAACACCAAATAACTGGGGACCTCTATATGGACCTCTTTGAAATGTTAGTCATTTAAAATGTTGACAAGTGCGTTCTGTTAAGTACCCAAAAAACAAACAAACAAAAAAACCACGTACGTTTGTTGTCCGAAGTGGGCGTGTCTACGACTTCCCGCAAGACATCCTGGGCTTGAAGTCTCTTTCCGGCGTTTGCTCTCGGAGACACCCTCGTTACGGGTTTCTCCGCAGCGTCTGCTGGCTCTGAGGGATTCTGGGAAGTGGTCTGGTTCTCCGGAGTCCGAGAAGCGCTGCTCCTTCTTGTTTTCGGAGACCTCGGACTCTCAAAGGCGATTTGCTGGGCCACCTGGTCCGGGGTGAACTTCTGAGACCCCCGGACGCCCTCGGAGCGTTTCTCCTGCTCGCCCTGAACCACGGGAGCAGACGGCTTCTCCGTCCAGAGCATCGTCTACAGGTCTGGCCGCGGAGGATCTTCTCTTCTTCTGGGCGGATTTGGGAGTCGCCGGCTTCTCGTTCTCCCGGGAAGCCTGCTTTTCCGCCGGAGGTCTGGAGAGCGGCGTGTTGGACACGGCGGTAGATTTCCACACGGGTTTGGTGGCCAGATCTCGCTTGACCATGTTGCACAGATCGGAGAAGGGAGACACGCTGCCGTCCATGCTGGCTTTGTTCTCGTGATCACCAGCGCTCTGATCCACGGGACGGTTGGAGCCATCTTTCAAACAAGGATCTAAAGGAAATAAATAAAGGTCAACCTATAGGGCATTTGACAAGTCGAGGTAAGGACCAGGAGACGTTACCTGTGGTGTTCTCAGACGTCGTTCTTCTCTGCGGTTCCTGGTGTGCTCTTCACCTGCTGGTCCTTCAAGACCTGAGACAAAAAAAACGAGGCTTTTAACGAGGACGGCGAGTCTGACGGGCATTTTAAACGCCGTGTCTCGGCGAGACCGCTCACCTTGACGCTTTCTCCTCGGCCTGGTGTAGATAAACGCTTCTTCTTCGGCGTCGGCGCAGGTGGATACTCGAACCTGCGCGGGTCGAGAACAATTTAAAACCCCGACGACGCTAATTATTACGGAGAAAAGGAAAAGATTACGGCGACGTACCTGAAAGAACGATCGATAACGGTGATTACATCGCCGTGCTTCAAGCGCTCCGACTGCTGCAGGACCTCGCCGTTGACGAGCGTCGGGTTCACCGAGCTCAGGTTGGTCAAAATAAGCTTCACAAAGAAATTTAATTTAGGAGTCGATTCAAAGAGTCGACTCTTGGAGTAAAACGCTCTAAAGGCCGGGACGTCGTAACGATTTTTATCGTTAAGATTTAGATAGAAGTGGGCGGGGCTTAAAAGCGCCAAACTGACGTCTGAGAATATGCATTTTTTATTGGCTGAAGATAAACAACATCTTTTGACGAGTCGCATCGATGCCGTATTATTCAAACGCATTAAAATCATAAACATGCTGATCAATCCCGTAACCGCGGCGATGAAAGCCAACGCCGTTACCTCTTTGTTCTCGTTGAACTCGATCCTGCAGTGCTCTTTGGACACCTGGGGCAGCTGGATACGGATATCGCAGTCCAGCTTCCTTTAAAACGAG
This sequence comes from Kryptopterus vitreolus, assembly GCA_030449085.1. Taxonomy (NCBI): domain Eukaryota; kingdom Metazoa; phylum Chordata; class Actinopteri; order Siluriformes; family Siluridae; genus Kryptopterus; species Kryptopterus vitreolus. The sequence goes on along the minus strand of JACRUU010000015.1, from coordinate 5,506,130 downwards.
ACGAAAGAAACCATAAACATCAGCTCTTTATTCATTCGTTCGTCTTCTAGCGCTTTATCCGATCTTCCCTCGGGTCACGGGGAGTCTGTGTCTATCTCAGGCGTCTATGGGCATTAAGGCAGGATACACCCTGGATGGAATGCCAACCCATCACACACACACACACCCACACACACACACACACACACACATTCATACACTAGGGACAATTTTTCCAAGGTGCCAATCAACCTACCGTGCATGTTTTTGGACCGGGGGAGGAAACCGGAGAACCCGGAGAAAAACCCCCTGATGGACGGGGAGAACATGCACAAACAACACACACATGACCGAGACGGGAATCGAACCCGGACCCTGGCGGTGTGAGGCGAACGTGATAAACACTAAACCACCGTGTCCCCAGATATATATTTAAAATAAAAAATAAATAAATACAGGGAAAACGCAGCTCTGTTAGTAATAGTGTATGGGGGCGTGGCTAACGCGTCCGGCGATGTATTCGTCAGCCAATCAGAGAAGCCGTTAATAATGGGTTTTCTACCAGCTGCAGTTTAGGCTCTATTTACTAAATAAATTAATAAATTTATGGGGTAAAATATATATTTTTTAATTTAAGCAATTTTCCACGTCCTAAATTATAAATATCAAAGATTAAAAACAAATGACTAAATAAAGTACACTAGTACCAGTTTTAGATTTATTTATAGACTCGTATTTGGACAATGAGAGCAAAAGTATTTATTTTCGTAATCAAATAATTAAGGATCAACCAATGAAAAAAAAGAGACGCAAAAGTCACGTGGTGTACAAAAAGCCCAATCTGATTGGTCCTTTAAAAAAAGTGTGACGTCAATGAGTTAAAAAAAAAACCCGCGTGTGTTCAAAATGGAGTCAAATCATTCGGCACATCTGATCGATTCCCACAGAAAACGTGTTTCTGTTTCCGAACCAAACCGGTGCTGTTTTATTTGACGTGTAATATTTACAAATATATGAATAAATAATATTAATTTTCAAACAGCAAAACATCAGGATGATTTGATGGATGCATAATATAACACGGATTCGGTGTCGACACGGAGTCAAAAATACGAATATTCAAGCTCAGAGTGTCGACACAAGGAGTCGACTCATTTACGAACGACACATGGCTATTAAACGACCATGCGCGACTTTCTTTCAGTGTTTATATTATAATATATAGATAGATATAAATATATACACACAAATTAAAATGTTGATTATTGATTATTACATACCTCCCGAATAGACAGGCTGCTGTGAGAGGAAATTCAGTGCCATCAGTCCCGTTTCTTTTGATCACCACGATTTTGCCGAGTAAAGGCATCTTCTTTACACCCAATTTACTTACCTGGTGTATTAAAAAAAAAAACAAGTGTTAATTTATCTTTAATGTCCAATTATATCGAGACAGAATTCAACGAGTTCTGTTAATTAATGTTCCAGACGTCGATCGAATTTTATAACGTTAAATAAGTAATAAAGTAAAGAAAATAATAAGTAATAAAGCGTAATTATTGGTCTTTTTTTAAACACAATATTAATACATCAATAAAATCGCCTGTACACTTTCAAGCACCGTTTTTTTTTTTTAACCAGACAAATCCCGCCTCTGTGCATTGATTAGCTGGCACGTGTGACGGACATGGAAACTGGCCAATAGGAAGACTCCCGCGAGATAAAGCAGCCAATAAAGGCGCACATCAAAAGAGTCATCGGGAAACAGCCGGGAAACAAAAAAAGGTTTTATTTATTATTTTATATATATAATTTAAACACACATTACCTGAGTTTAAAAAAAGATCTTCAAAGTGAATTATATTCCATTGATCGTTAAGAAAAACCGCGACACTGGAGCAGACATGAGTCTCCGCTGGAAGCGACCGCTTCACACTGACTAGCATACGCAGCGTGTCGGGGACACGGTGCACGATCCGTATCCCTCCGCCAAATACCAACCGGCTAAGCAATACAGACTTTATTTTTAAATCATATATATTTAAAAAGACATGATTATTATTTCTGCATAAAAGCTCGCAAATGAAGGAAGCGACTCAAACCGTGTGTGTTTCCCGTGCCTTTCCTCTAAGAACTATTTTGTTTACCTAGACTAGGGGGAGGAACACCGCGGCGAAACACGACTACGAGTTTGAATGGAGTTCGAAATTCCGCGCGAAGGCCGTTTATTGGTTACAGGTTTCTAAGGGGCGGAGTGTATTTCAGCCAATAGGGACACGGCGCCTGTTTAAACTGCGTTTGAGTGACAGCGCGGATGGCCAATAAGAGCGCAGATAACCTCACTATATAGACATTCATACTGGGGAAATGTCATCGTGCAATTTCCACTGGTTATTAATATTGTTAACATTCTATATAATTTTCATTATTATTATTATTATTATTATTATTATTATTATTATTATTAATAATAATAAGAATAATTATTATACTGATAAGAAGAAGAATACATAGTAATAATAATACCGGCAGGGAAAAGGATGTTTATGTCTACTATAACATCCAACAACATGCAGACTTGCCATCAGACTTCTCAATATGAAGGGACTGGACCGACATATACACATCCATCCA
>JACRUU010000015.1:5491017-5493517 GCA_030449085.1 Kryptopterus vitreolus | reverse complement strand
TGCAGGACATTTGGCTACATGATTTTTTTTCTATTATAACCAAAAAACACGGCCGCAAAAACCAGATTAACTTTCATTTACGTGGCTGACCCGCAACATTCGTCGTAACGCCGTTCGCTTGCCGTCTGCAACCGGCGTCATCAAAAGATACCTCTCTAATTAAACCTAATTCATTCATTCATTCATCTTCTAGCGCTTTATCCGATCTTCCCTCGGGTCACGGGGAGTCTGTGTCTATCTCAGGCGTCTATGGGCATTAATGCAGGATACACCCTGGATGGAATGCCAACCCATCACACACATACACACACACACACTCACACACTCACACATTCACACACACACATTCATACACTAGGGACAATTTTCCAAGGTGCCACTCAACCTATCATGCATGTTTTTGGACCGGGGGAGGAAACCGGAGAACCCGGAGAAAAACCCCCTGAGACACGGGGAGAACATGCACAAACTCCACACACACATGGCCGAGACGGGAATCGAACCCGGACCCTGGCGGTGTGAGGCGAACGTGATAACCACTAAACCACCGTGTCCCAATTAATACTGTTAATTGACGAGCGAAATTTAATTGTCTTTCAAAAAACATTTACGTTCGTTGAATTTTGGAAAATCACAAACTCTATTAAACACTGGTTCCTATTTGAACGGGCCACTAGGGGGCGCGCGTGTGTGTGTGTGTGTGTGTGTGTGTGTGTGTGTGTGTGTGTGTGTCTGTGTGTCTGCCTTTTCAGCTGTAGATTTCAGTAATCCGGCAATGATGGATCACCCTATTCACTCCTAAAGAGTGCTGGACACACACACACACACACACACACACACACACACACACACACACACACATCTGCTGGTGTATAATAGAAAAGAATAGGATAAATTGCTGTGAGGCTCCGGGTGGTGTGTGTATGTGTATGTGTGTATGTGTGTGTGTGTGTGTGTGTGTGTGTGTGTGTGTGTGTGTGTGTGTGTGTGTGTGTGTGTGTGGGTGTGTGTGTGTGTGTGTGTGTGGTGTGGTGGTGCACTTGCTTTTCTTTCTCGCCTCTTCCAATTAACTTCTCAAGTCTGACACTAGCAGACAGAATTGAAAGAATGTGTGATCATCCAGCCACAGGGGGAACCCCGGTGTGTGTGTGTGTGTGTGTGTGTGTGTGTGTGTGTGTGTCTGGTGTATGCCAACACGTCCCGACAAAATATAAATAAATAAATATCGACACAAAGTCTAGCGCAAACACAATACAACGAAGAGGACCGCTGTAACTAGCATGTTAGCGCATCTCGCTAACTACAACATAACGATTTTATTGCGTCTGTCGGACGAATAAAAAGCTATCGCGATACACTGCGTTTAAAAACGATACGATGCTTCATTTTATTACTACAAGAAAAAGAATCGATGGTAAAGAAAGAAAAGCGACTTATTTTTTCCAAACATGACCGACAAAAACACACAAACGGGTCCAAATAGCGACACGTTGACGAAAATCGAATGTTGCGTAAAAAGGTTTTTTTTTATACGACGTATGGCTCGGTTGGACTACAGGGGGCAGCGCGTGTCGAATTTCAATTATTCGTCTAAAAACTACGGGAATATTTCTTTTTTTCGTATGAAAGTTGGGACTTTTATCATCAAATATACGTGATTTTCAAAATAAGTCGAAAATCAGGACATTTCAGTGCGTTCTACATCCTCAAAACCCACATCGTGCCCACATAACACCCACATCACACCCACAGCGCCCACATCGCACCCACATCACACACAGCCACCCATAACACACCCACAGCGCCCACATCGCACCCACATAACACCCACATCACACCCACAGCGCCCACATCCCCACATGACACACCAAGCACCCACATAACACCCACATCACACCCACAGCGCACCCAATAACACCCACATCACACCCACAGCCCACATCGCACCCACATAACACCCACATCACACCCACAGCGCACCCCTCGCACCACATAACACCCACATCACACCCACAGCGCACCCACATAACACCCACATCACACCCACAGCGCCCACATCGCACCCACATCACACCCACAGCGCACCCACATAACACCCACATCACACCCACATCACACCCACAGTGCCCACATCGCACCCACATAACACCCACATCACACCCACATCGCACCCACATAACACCCACATCACACCACCCACATAACACCCCCCACATCACACCCACATCGCACCCACATCAACACCCACATCACACCCACATCACACCCACATCACACCCACATCGCACCCACATAACACCCACATCACACCCACATCGCACCCACATAACACCCACATCACACCCACAGCGCCCCCACATCACACCCACATAACACCCACATCACACCCACATCCCACCCACATAACGCACCCACATCACACCCACATCGCACCCACATAACACCCACACAACACCAACATCGCCACCCAAATCACATCGCACCCACATCCCCACATCGC
>JACRUU010000015.1:5473517-5481017 GCA_030449085.1 Kryptopterus vitreolus | reverse complement strand
TGTGTGTGTGTGTGTATGTGAACAGTGTGTGTGTGTGTGTGTGTGTGTTGTGATGTGAACAGTGTTGTGTGTGTGTGTGTGTGTGTGTATGTGAAACAGTGTGTGTGTGGTATGTGACAGTGTGTGTGTGTGTGTGTGTGTAACAGTGCACAGTGTGTGTGTGTGTGTGTGTGTGTGTGTGTGTATGTGAAACAGTGTGTGTGTGTGTGTGTGTGTATGTGAACAGTGTGTGTGTGTGGGGTAACAGTGTGTGTGTGTGTGTGTGTGTGTGTGTGTGTGTGTGTGTGAACAGTGTGTGAACAGTGTGTGTGTGTGTATGTGAACAGTGTGTGTGTGTGTGTGAATGTGTGAACAGTGTGTGTGTGTGTATGTGAACAGTGTGTGTGTGTGTGTGTGTGATGAAACAGTGTGTGTGTGTGTGTGTATGTGTGTGTGTGTGTTAACAGTGTGTGTGTGTGTGTGGAAACAGTGTGAACAGTGTGTGTGTGTGTGTGTGTGTATGTGAACAGTGTGTGTGTGTGTGTGTGTATGTGTGTGTGTGTGTAACAGTGTGTGTGTGTGTGTGAACAGTGTGTGTGTGTGTGTGTGTGATGTGTGTGTAACAGTGTGTGTGTGTGTGTGTGTGTGTGTGTGTGTGTGTGTGTGTGTCCTTGTCGTGTGTCCGCTTCTGTTCTTGCCCTGTTTTCCCATGTGGTGTGGTGTGTGTGGTGTGTGTGTGTTGTGTGCGACAGTGTGTGTGTGTGTGTGTGTGTGTGTGTGTGTGAACAGTGTGTGTGTGTGTGTGTGTGTATGTGTGTGTGTGTGTATGTGTACAGTGTGTGTGTGTGTGTGAAACAGTGTGTGTGTGTGTGTGTATGTGAAACAGTGTGTGTGAAACAGTGTGTGTGTGTGTGTATGTGAACAGTGTGTGTGTGTGTGTGAGTGTATGTGTGAAAACAGTGTGTGTGTGTGTGTGTATGTGAACAGTTGTGTGTGTGTGTGTGTGTATGTGAACAGTGTGTGTGTGTGTGAGTGAAACAGTGTGTGTGGTATGTGTGAACAGTGTGTGTGTGTATGTGAACAGTGCGTGTGTGTGTAACATTGTGTGTGTATGTGAACAGTGTGTGTGTGTGTGTGTACAGTGTGTGTGTGTGTATGTGAACAGTGTGTGTGTGTGTGTGTGTATGTGAACAGTGTGTGTGTGTGAGTGTGTGTGAGTGTGTGTGTGTGCTTGTAGTGTAACAGTGTGTGTGTGTGTATGTGTGACAGTGTGTGTGTGTAGTGTATGTGGTGAAACATGTGTGTGTATGTGAACAGTGTGTGTGTGTGTGTGTGTGACACAGTGTGTGTTATGTGTGTGTGTGTGTTGTGATGTGTGTGTGTGTGTGGTGAAACAGTGTGTGTGTGTGTGTGTGTGTGTGTGTGTGTGAGTGTATGTGTGTATGTGAACAGTGTGTGTGTGTGTGTGAACAGTGTGTGTGTGTGTGTGTGTGTGTGTGGTGTGATGTGAATGTGTGTGAGTGTGTGTGTGAGTGTGTGTGTGTGTGTAGTGTATTGTGAACAGTGTGTGTGTGTGTGTGTGATGTGTGACAGTGTGTGTGTGTGTGTGTGTGTGTGTGTGTGTGTGTGTGTGTGATGTGTAGTGTGAGTGTGTGTGTGTGTGTGTGGTGGTGTAGTGTGACAGTGTGTGTGTGTGTGTGTGTGTGTGTGTGTGTGATGTGTGTGTGTGTGTGTGTGGTGAGTGTGTGTGAACAGTGTGTGTGTGTGTGTGTGTGTCTCATAAGGGAATCCCTCCTGCCCACAACCATCAGTTCACTCACAGCAAGTACTTCATTCTTATCTACCTCACACACACACACACACACACACACACACACACACACACACACACACACAGCAGTACATTTAAGAGTACAAAACAATTTGTACACAGTAAAAAAAAACAACAACAACAAAACAACACAAATCTGATTGGACGTTAAAGACGTGTTTCTGTTCCTTTTTCGCTCCCGATACGGAGGTCGGATTGAGCGAAAGGACAGGAAGTGCGTATTAATAACGCAATAACGTAAACAAAAACAAAATATCAGCCATGTTTAATATTTAATATGTTTGATCTTCCCGAGTAGGAATTCTGTATATTTAGGAATTTTCATCGTTGTTAGCGAAACTTCCCAAAAAAAAAAACCTTGGCGATTATAATCGTCATTACGATATCTTTTGCGATTTCACCATGGTTTGGCCACAGCGAGCTTCCGTAGTTTCTCCGCCTCCTGACACGGATTACGCTTTGCGAAATGCAACATGGCGGCGCTCTGACCAATCCGAAAAGAGCTCGTTTCCAAGAGGGGCGGGGTTTCATCAGTCGTACGCAAATGCCTCGGATTTGTAACTTTCGACAAACCAAGTTTGTGGCGACTAAAAGTACGAAAAAAATACGGGAAAAAAAAACGAAAAAAACAAAGAAATTTTATCTATTAAAAAAAGATTTATATGACGCATCACCCGGATCTACTTTGCAGTGATTTTATTTACCCCCCCCCCCCCACACACACACCCAGGCCTCAAAACGTCAGGACCTCACTTTACTAAGACAAGTCCCCACAAACCACCACAACTGGAAACAGTGTGTGAAATCCAATGTTTAATTAACACATTTATTCTACGTCTAAAAAAACGCCCTGACAAACGGCGCCTCGGACCGATCCGTCACGGACACAATGGTCATGTGGAGAGTTAAAGGGCCGTGTGTGTGTGTGTGTGTGTGTGTGTGTGTGTGTGTGGGTGTGTGTGTAGCATGAAGATGGATTGACACCGGGGTCACGCCGGAGAATGCGTCCCATCTATACTTTTTTTGTGTTGTTATCTCCGTGACGACGCATCGCTCTTCGTCTTTTTTTTTGCAACAAAGAATAAATAAATAAAAACCGAGTCACATGACCAGCCGGAGGGATCCGATTGGTTCTTTGGTCACGCGTTAAAAATGTGGCTGATGCGGAAAACGTTATGACTTTTTTGGGGTTTTTTTTGGGTTTTAGCGAAGTTAAATTGGAACGTTTATATCGCGCGTACGAAAGGTCACGATGCAGCGGCACGGGGGTCACGCACTGCACCGCAGCATGTCGCAAATACACTCCTGCAAAACACACGTCGAGAAATCGTCTGTTTGTTTAACGTGCATGAAAAAAAACAACAAGAAGAAAAGAAACACAGGATTGGGAAAGCTCATGGGAGAGTTCCTGACCTGGTGCATGCCGGAAATAGTTTGAGGAAGACAAGAAAGAAAGAAGGAAAGAAAGCAATGAAGGATGAAAGGGAGAAAGAGAGATAGAAAGAGAGGAAGAAAAAGAGAAAGAAAGCAAGAAAACAAGCAAGACAGCAAGCAAGAAAGAAAGGGAGACAGACCGAAAGAGAGAGAGAGAATGAAAGAGAGAAATCAAGAAAGAACGCAATAAAGAGAGATAGAGAGAGAGGAAGAAAAAGAGAAAGAAATTAAGAAAGAAAGAAAGTGAGACGGATGGAAAAGGAGAGAGAGAGAGAACGAAAGAGAGGAAGAAAAAGGGAAAGCAAGCAAGAAAGAAAGGGAGACAGAAAGAGAGAAATCAAGAAAGAGAGAGAGATAGAAAGAGAGGAAGAAAAAGAGAAAGAAAGAAAGCAAGAAAGCAAGCAAGAAAGAAAGGGAGACAGACAGAAAAAGAGAGAGAGAGAATGAAAGAGAGAAATCAAGAAAGAGAGAGAGATAAAACGAGAGGAAGAAAAAGAGAAAGAAGTTAAGAAAGAAAGAAAGTGAGACGGATGGAAAAGGAGAGAGAGAGAGAACGAAAGAGAGGAGGAAAAAGGGAAAGCAAGCAAGAAAGAAGACAGAAAGGGAGACAGAAAGAGAGAAATCAAGAAAGAGAGAGAGATAGAGAGAGAGAGAGAAAGAAAGAAAGAAAGAAAGGAGCAAGAATGAAAGAGAGACAGACAGAAAGAGAGAGAGAATGAAAGAGAGAAATCAAGAAAGAACGCAATAAAGACAGGTAGAAAGAGAGGAAGAAAAAGAGGAAGAAAGAAAGGGAGACAGACAGAAAGAGAGAACGAAAGAGAGAAATCAAGAACCAACGCAAGAGAGATAGAAAGAGAGGAAGAAAAAGAGAAAGAAAGAAAGAAAACAAGCAAGACAGCAAGGAAGAAAGAAAGGGAGACAGACAGAAAGAAATCAAGAAAGAGAGAGAGATAGAACGAGAGGAAGAAAAAGAGAAAGAAATTAAGAAAGAAAGAAAGTGAGGCGGATGGAAAAAGAGAGAGAGAGAGAACGAAAGAGAGTAAGAAAAAGGGAAAGCAAGCAAGAAAGAAAGGGAGACAGAAAGAGAGAAATCAAGAAAGAGAGAGAGGTGTAAAGTGCACGGTGAAGGAGAAGATGGAGAGATTTGGGGTATAGTGTTGTGTGTGTGTGTGTGGTGTGTGTTGTGTGTGTGTGTGTGTGAGGGAGGGGGGGGGGGCACGTACAGTGCTTGGAGGCGCTCCAGGGCGTGTTGGGGAACCGCTGTCCGTAATATTCCATCATGATGAAGGGATTCGGCGCGGGATGTAAACCCACCACGTCCATGCCGTCGTACATGTTCCGCTCAGCTCGTGCACGGCGGAGGCGCTCGCGATCGATCCCAAGGGCAGACGCAGGCGCGCGGGGGCGTGCGTGCGTGCGTGCGTGATCGAGCCAGCGGGTGCGCGCGCTCGCGTGCAAAGCATCAAAGCGCCGAGTCCATGATGGACTTTGGGTTCGCTGATAAGAAAACCGACCCCAAAGGAAAAAAATAAATAAATAAAATAAATAAACAACAACAACAACAACAACGAAGTATCCGAGGAAGTTTTTCTTTTCTTTTTTTTAAAGAAACACAAATAAAATTAAATCCCAAAAGAACAATCCTGCACACGCTTCAGCCTCCGTGCGCGTGCACGCGTGCTTTTTGCGTGTGCGCGAGTGGAAAGAAATCCACGCGCAGGAAATTCAAGTCGCGAGCGCTGATCCTCTCTCTCTCTCTCTCTCTCTCTCTCTCTCTCTCTCTCTCTCTCTCCCCGTGCGCGTGTCTCTCCCCGTTTCACACCGAAGCCATTTTTTTTCCCTCCTCCGTGTCGTTTCACACCTCCGAAAGTGCGTCACGGTGAAGAACACAGCAAACAAACAAACAAACAAACAAAACAAAACAAAACAAGCGCGTGTGTTAAATTCCTCCCCTCCGGTGGAAGAGCTCGCGCTGAGACTGTTCTCGGTCGACTGTTCGGCGCGCGCGGACTCGGGGAGTGACGAGAGCGCGCAGCTGAGCTCCCAGGCCCCGCCCCCTTGTAGGGGAGAAAACGCGAGAGGGCGGGGCTAGTGACGAACACTGGGGAAAAGAGCGGCACAGGCCACGCCCGTGGTCACGCAAGCGCCGCCCCCATAACTCGCACACGCCCCCTTTTACCCTTTTTCGGGGAGGAAATGGACAATAAGACTACACCCTTATTACATCTGTGTGTGATAAATAAACAAATAAAAATAAATAAATACATAAATAAATGTGTAAAATATTATAACTATTTATAGCGTCATTTATCGCATGGTCAAGGGCCTTGTTCAAGGGCCCAAGAGATACTGCTTGTGATAGTGGGGCTGGAACCTCCTTACCTTCTGATCAGTAACACAGTAAATAAATACATAGATAGATAGATAGATAGATAGATAATTAGATAAATAGATAGATAGATAGATAGATAGATAGATAGATAGATAGATAGATAGATAGATAGATAGATAGATAGATAGATAAATACATAATTATATAGATAGATAGATAGATAGATAGATAGATAGATAGATAGATAGATAGATAGCTCAGATAAATATAGATAGATAGATAAAATACGCTAGATAGATAGATAGATAGATAGATAGATAGATAGATAGATAGCTATATACATTAGATATAAATAATTATAGATCGCATAGATAGATAGATAGATAGATAGATAGATAGATCGATAGATAAATAGATAGATAGATAGATTAGATAGATAGATAGATAGATAGATAGATAGATATAGATAGATCATAATACAGCACCCCCTGGAACAATTAAGGGTCTTTCTCAAGGGCCCCAAAAGAAGCAGAACTCACCATTTTCTCTGTAGTGAATGATGTTTATTTCCGGATGTTTTTTTTTCACCAAGATATTAAAATAAGAATAAAAAAAAGCCAATAATTAATATTTATTTATTTTTTATTACAATAAAAACGACTATATTCTGTTTTTTTTCTCACTTTCGGTAAAGTTGAAGGTTTTTCGTCACTGCGACGCTACAACGAGGTTTCTTTGTTGATAAAAGAGAGAACGAAAATGAACAAAAAAAAAGTTCAGGCATTATGGGAGAAAAAGTGACAGATAATAAATAATAAAACAGATAATAAAAAATGAAACAAAGGGAAAATTGTTTACATAAAACAAATACACCTAAATAAAATAAATAAATAAATAAATAAATAAAAAGTTACCCGGACTACAAAACAAACTTTATTTTAAGTTTGTTTTTTTTAGTCGGCTGCTTGTTTGCTCGGCTTGGTTCCTTTCCCAACCCCCCCCCCCCCCCACCCCCCCCCCCCACCCCCCCCTCCCCCCTCGCCTCATCGCTCAAACTCCTTTTCTCTGCACCCCCTCCTCCTTTTTTTTACCCCTTCTTTTCTCCCCTTCATTTGCCTAATGCCATGCGCCTGAACTTTCTCTGAACCCGGCTCGGCTCGGCTCTCAACCTCGGCGTGACCCGCTCCGCCGCCCAGCGTTCCCTGACCTAAACTCCATCACGCCGGGCCTTTTCCGCTCCTTCTACACTTTACACGCAACCGACACAACCTTTAATACAATTAACGTTTCATGTGAAAGCCTCGGACTCGGCCGTACATCACGCTGGTTAATGGATTCGACGGAAATAAAAAAATAAAAAGAGCAAGAAGTCACGAGTCGATCAGGATCCGCCGCATATAACACGCAAAAAACATGAACAAAAAACAAAAAACACAAAAAAACACAAAAACACAAAAAAAAACACAAAAAAAACACACAAAAAAAAAACACACAAAAAACAAAAACAAAAAAAAAACGGCAAAAAACAAACAAAAACAAAAAAAACACAAAAACACAAAAAAAAAAAACACACCAAAAAACAACAAAAAAAAAAACACAAAAACACAAAAAACACAAAAACATGCAAAAAAACATGCAAAAAACTCGCAAAAAACTCGCAAAAAACCGCAAAAAACCGCAAAAAACACGCAAAAAACACGCAAAAAACACGCAAAAACGCAAAAAACAAAAAACACGCAAAAAACACGCAAAAAACATGTAAAAAACGTAAAAAACATGTAAAAAACGTAAAAAACATGTAAAAAACGAAAAAAACGACGCAAAAACACAAAAAACCCACAAAAAACATAAAACACTTTACACAACAGATGTTTTTTTAGTAATAAAACGTATGACTTGCATTATTAGCATTATTGCGTTATTA
>JACRUU010000015.1:5443517-5446017 GCA_030449085.1 Kryptopterus vitreolus | reverse complement strand
TTTCGTTTTTTTGTTTTTTTTCGTTTTTTTTTTTTTCGGTTTTTTTTTCCGTTTTTTTTTCTTTGTTTTTTTTTTTCGTTTTTTTTCGTTTGTGGGTGGAAATTTTTCTAATTTTTACGAGATCCACAAATCTTTTCTCGTCAATCGAAGAAAGCGTTTTTTTTTTTTTAAACGTCCGGGAGATTTTTTTCATTTTTTTTTCGTTTTTTTTTTTCGTTTTTTTTTTTTTTTTTTTTTTTTTTTTTTTTTTTTTTTTTTTTTTTTTTTTTTTTTTTTTTTTTTTTTTTTTTTTTTTTTTTTTTTTTTTTTTCTTATTTTTTTTTTTTTTTTTCGTTTTTTTTTTTTTTTCGTTTTTTTTTTTCGTTTTTTTTTTTTTTTTTTGCGTTTTTTTTTTTTTTCGTTTTTTTTTTTTCGTTTTTTCGTTTTTTTTCGTTTTTTTTTTTTTTTCGGGTTTTTTTTTTTTTTTTCGGGTTTTTTTTTTCGTTTTTTTCGTTTTTTTTTTTTTCTTTCGTTTGTGGTGGGAAATTTTTCAAATTTTTACGAGATCCACAAATCTTTTCTCGTCAATCAAAGAAAGAACGTGGCGGAAACGTCCGGGAGATTTTTTTCACGCCCGAGTTTTTCATCGAGGGGAAGAAAAGCGTCGGTTTTCTGAATAGTTCGGAAAGTTTCCCAAACGATGATGAAACGTCATCAAAGAAAAGCAAACGTTCTGGGAAACGCGAGGAGAAAACGTTCAGGAAACGTTCCCAAGAGCGAAAGCAGGTAGCGGTGGAGTTTTTTTTTCGTCTGTGGGTGGAACGCCGAGGGAAGTTGCCAAGGGACGCCAAAGGGACGAGCGAACGTGGGATGAAAGAGAAGAAAAAGGACAGGGAGCGAGTGAGCTTGAAGGCGATGCAGAGGGATGAAGATAAAGCAGGATGATGGAGAGAGAGTTTATTGCTTTTAGTCGTATCGTAGACGACGCCTGTGGGGAGGAGATGCAAATCGGGGTTGTCTTTTCTCTCTCTCTCCACGCTTCTCTCTCTCTCTCTCTTTCCTGATAACAATATTGCGTTTTCCGCGAGCGCGATCCATCCTGGAGGACGAGTGCGGCGGGACCGAGGGGAGGAAAGACGGATGGACGCGTGAACGGTAATCAGGACGAAGCCGCCGGCGCTGCTTTATATTCAACTCCTCTCTGAAGGAACGGTTACTACACGTTCATCATTCACATGCTCCGTGGTCATGTGACTCAGACACACACACACACACACACACACACACACACACACACACACACACACACACATTATGACGATGATGAGTTTGGAGGAGGAGAAACAAACAGATCGGCACCTTTCTGAACCTTTAAGCTTAGCATGCAACGCGCACACACACACACACACACACCACCCACATCACACACACACACACACCACACACACACACACACACACAAACACACTATTTCACACAACCAACACCACACAAACACCACAGAACCAAACACGCACACAGAAGTACACACCAACACCAAACACAAAATAACACCACCAACACACCAAACACAACTCTACACAACCCCACCAACACCACACACAATACACCAACACACCAACCACACCACCACACACACACCCCAACCACAAAATCGCACACAGACACACACACACACACAAAATACACACAACACCACACACACAAAAACACACACACACTAAACACTAACACACACTAACACACACAAACACACCACAAACACAAACACAAACACACACAAAAAAAAAAAAAAAAAAAACACCCACAACAGAACACACACAACACACACAAAACACCACCAAACACACAACAAACCACAACACACCAAACTCGCACACAGACACACACACACACAAAATACACACCAACACCAAACACACAAACACACCACACAAACTCGCACACAGACACACACACACACACACACACACACACACAACACACACACACACACACACAAACACACAAACACAAACCACACAAACTCGCACACAGACACACACACACAAACACAAAAAATACACACAAACACAACACACACACACACACACACACACACCACACCAAACATGCACACAAACACATGCACAGCAACACACACACACACAAACACACACACAAACAATCAAACACACACACAAGCAGAGGCACACACATGCACACAAACACACACAACATACAAGTCACACACACACACACACACACACACACACACCACACACACAAAACACACACCAAACACTGTATAAACTCGCATACAAACATCAAACACACACACACACAAACATGCACACAAACACACCACACAAAATCCATAAAAACCTGCATACCAACATCAAACACACAACGCCAAACACACACACAACACACACACACAGCCAACATGCACACAAACACACACAAACATCAAACACACACACAAGCAGAGGCACACACACGCACACCAAACATGCACACAAACATCAAACACACACAAGCA
>JACRUU010000015.1:5428517-5438517 GCA_030449085.1 Kryptopterus vitreolus | reverse complement strand
CACACACACACACACACACACACACACACTCTCTCTCACACACTCACACACACTCACTTGATAGACTGGAGTCTGATGGATTGCTCTGAACCAGATTTGTTGGGGTTTTATCTTTGAGCTAAGAGTGTGTGTGTGTGTGTGTGTGTGTGTGTGTGTGTGTGTGTGTGTGTCTAGCCCTGCAGAAAGGCCATGTGGGATTGATTCGGACGGCCGGCTTCACTGCAGGACTTCCCTCCAGAGGATAGAAGTCTGCACACATTTATCAGTGCTGTACATCCATCTAGTGCCACCTACTGAAATCAATTCTCCTGCGTTCATTGTGTGTGTGTGTGTGTGTGTGTGTGTGTGTGTGTGTCGTGCTGTGTGTGTGTGTGTGTGACGTTGTGTTTGTGATTACCAGTACATTGCATCATAACCTTAGCACACACACCACCTGTTCCAATGACCTTTGACCCCACCTTCAGATTACATACCGCAGGTGCGTCTGGGGCTCCACACACACACACACCACACACACACACACGCACACACACACACCACACACACACACACACACACACACACAGGCGAGTCTTTGAGCAAGTGTTCCATAAATGGAAATATGGGCGTGGCAAGTGTTCGTGTACATATCATATGGGCGTGTCTGCTTCCATATATGGGGATGTGGGCGTGTCTACACATATGGGAAAATAGATGTGTCTGATTTCATATATGGGAATATGGGTGTGTCTGATTTCATATATGGGAATATGGGTGTGTCTGATTTCATATATGGGAATATGGGTGTGTCTGTTTAAATCTATTGGAAATATGGGCGTATCTGATTCCATATATGGGAATATAGGCATGTCTGGTTCCATATATGGGAATATGGGCGTGTCTGATTTTATATATGGTTTGATGTTTGTATGTAAATGAGAGCCGCTCTGTGTGGGTGTGTCCTTAAGTCCATCTGAGAACGTGTGATGGGCGTGACCAATAGAATACAAGGCCACGCCCACTGTCTCCTCAGCAGCGATGTCATTAGCCCGGGGTTAATGTGGTCTGAGGGACATCAGAGATGCGGCCGGGAATTAAAAAGTAAAGAGCTTTTCATTAGTCTGACGCACAGCCATCGATCCGGCCGAAACGGAACGAGCAGAAAAAGACAAAGTGCAGAAGAAAGGAAGGAATGAAAAATGAAGGGAGGGGAAGAAGGAAATGGGTGGGAGGGGGGGTGAAGATGAAGTGGGACAGACAGAGGAGGAATGAACCGTGTGGAAGAGCTGAGAAAGAGAATGAGAAAAGACAAGGAAGGAAGGAAGGAATAAAAAGTAGACCGGATGGGGAAAAGGGTGATGGGAATAAGAGAACGTGAAAAAGAATGAAAGGAATAAGAAGATAAGAAATGAAAAGAGAAACAAAATAGTGCATGATGAGATGAGGAGAGGATCAAAGAAAAATAACTGTCAGACAGACAGACAGATAGACAGACAGGGAGAGAGAGATACACTCAGACAGAGAGACTCTCAGACAGAGTGAGAGAGAAAGAGAGACATAAAAAGAGAGAAACAGAAAGAGACATAGAAAGAGAGATCTATGTCAAGCAGGTCTGTATACACACACACACACACACACACACAGGAAGTGACTAAAAACTAGCATTATGAAGCATAATGCATAATTGGGTAATGCAGTGCAGTGTATGTAGCATTAGTGTGTGTGTGTGTGTGTGTGTGTGTGTGTGTGTGTGTAAGAGGAAATGAACAAGGTCCCCTGGGGGTCAAAGATATAATGCAAGAAAGACGAGCCAATCAGAAGCCGAGCTGTGGAAAGAATTTGCGTGACACGATGCGACAGTGAACGTGGCAGTTGGTTTGGGACACGCCCACTGTAATGCACTGGCACTTTCTATGTCCCCTACATGGTGAAGATGATGGGTCGTTTGAGACACGCCCACGTTGTACAGTGAATATGGAAGGTGGTTTGGGACACGCCCATTTTGTATAGTGAATAACGAATGGGGTTGGAGACACGCCCATTTTGTATAGTGAATATGGAAGGTGGTTTGGGACACGCCCACTTTGGAGTGATAAAACTGCGGCCTGTATAGTGAATAACAAATGTGGTTTGGGACACGCACATTTTGTATAGTGAATAAGGAAGGTGGTTTGGGACATGCCCATTTTGTATAGTGAATAAGAAAAGTGGTTTGGGACACGCCCACTTTGTATAGTGAATAAGGAAGGTGGTTTGGGACACGCCCACTTTTATATAGTGAGTATGGAAGGTGGTTTGGGACACGCCCATTTTGTATAGTGAATAAGAAAAGTGGTTTGGGACACGCCCACTTTGTATAGTGAATAAGGAAGGTGGTTTGGGACACGCCCATTTTGTGTAGTGAATAAGGAAGGCGGTTTGGGACACGCCCACTTTGTATAGTGAATATGGAATGTGGTTTGGGACGCGCCCACTTTGGAGTGATAAAACTGCGGCCTGTATAGTGAATAACAAATGTGGTTTGGGACACGCCCATTTTGTATAGTTAATAAGAAAGGTGGTTTGGGACACGCCCATTTTGTATAGTTAATAAGAAAGGTGGTTTGGGACACGCCCACTTTGTATAGTGAATAAGGAAGGTGGTTTGGGACACGCCCACTTTGTGTAGTGAATAATGAATGTGTTTTGGGACATGCCCACTTTGGAGTGATAAAACTGCGGCCTGTATAGTGAATAACGAATCTGGTTTGGGACACGCCCATTTTGTGTAGTGAATAATGAATGTGGTTTGGGACACGCCCATTTTGCATAGTGAATAAGGAAGGTGGTTTGGGACACGCCCACTTTGTATAGTGAATAAGGAAGGTGGTTTGGGACACGCCCACTTTGTATAGTGAATATGGAAGGTGGTTTGGGACGCGCCCACTTTGTATAGTGAATATGGAAGGTGGTTTGGGACACGCCCACTTTGTATAGTGAATATGGAATGTGGTTTGGGACGCGCCCACTTTGGAGTGATAAAACTGCGGCCTATATAGTGAATAATAAATGTGGTTTGGGACACGCCCACTTTGTATATTGACTAAGGTGGTTTGGAACAGGGCCGCTGATTTGCACTGTGTAGTGATTAGTGAGCGAGGGAGAATCTGAACGCTAGTAAACTTAGCGACTGCAGGCGGGAGATCTGTGGAGAGTTTTGGACACAGGGAGACGGGAGACGAGGAAGGACAGGGAGGGATTCTTGTGCATCCAGCGAGAGAGAGACGGTTACGCAACACTCGCAACGCTGATCAAAGCCGAGCCTAAAGCCGCCTCGCGCCCACACAGTCCCGCAGTTCCTCCTCGGAATATATTTACCTTCTGTAGTGAGACGAGGAACTTCTACAACTATGTACTGAACAATCACACACACACGCTAACAAATCACACACGCTAACAAATCACACACGCTAACAAATCACACACGCTAACAATCACACACGCTAACAAATCACACACGCTAACAATCACACACGCTAACAAATCACACACGCTAAAAATCACACACGCTAACAAATCACACACGCTAACAATCACACACGCTAACAAACACACACGCTCAACACGCTAACAATCACACACGCTAACAATCACACACGCTAACACACACACACGCTAACAAATCACACACGCTAACAATCACACACGCTAACAAATCACACACGCAAACAATAACAAACAAATCACACACGCTAACAATCACACACGCTAACAATCACACACGATCACACACGCTAACAAATCACACACGCTAACAAACCACACACGCTAACAATCACACACGCTAACAAATCACACACGCTAACAAATCACACACGCTAACAATCACACACGCTAACAAATCACACACGCAAACAATAACAAACACACGCTCACACACGCTAACAATCAACACGCTAACACACACACGCTAACAAATCACACACGCAAACAATCACACACGCTAACAATCACACACGCTAACAAATCACACACGCAAACAATAACAAATCACACACGCTAACAAATCACACACGCTAAACAATCACACACGCTAACAATCACACACGCTAACAATCACACACGCTAACAAATCACACACGCTAACAATCACACACGCTAACAAATCACACACGCTAACAATCACACACGCTAACAAATCACACACGCTAACAAATCACACACGCTAACAATCACACACGCTAACAATCACACACGCTAACAAACACACGCTCGCTAACAAATCACACACGCAAACAATCACACACGCTAACAAATCACACACGCAAACAATCACACACGCTAACAAATCACACACGCTAACAATCACACACGCTAACACGCTAACAATCACACACGCTGACAAATCACACATTCACATGTAATTGTGTATCAGGCTGTATTCTATGGAATTATATTGTATATTATTATATTATATTTTATTATATTGTATATTATTATATTTTATTATATTGTATATTATTATATTTTATTATATTGTATATTATTATATTGTGTATTATATTGTATATTATTATATTTTATTATATTATTATATTATATTGTATATTTATTATTATATATTTTATATTGTTATTATTATATTATTATATATTATTTATATTATTATATTATATGTATATTATTATATTGTATATATTGTATATTGTATATATTATTATATATTATTATATTTATTATTGTATATTATTGTATATTGTATATTATTATATTATATTTATTATTATTATTGTATATTGTATATTATTTATATTTATTATATATGTATATTATTATATTGTATATTATTATATTGTGTATTATTATATTGTATATTATATATATTTGTATATTATATTTGTATATTATTATATTGTATATTATTATATATTATCACGTATATTATTATATTGTATATATTGTATATTGTATATTATTTATATATATTTATTGTATTATATTGTATATTATTATATTTATATTTTATATATTATTGTATATTATTATATTGTATATTATTATATTATTATATTATTATATATTATATTATTATATATATTATTATATATATTTTTATATTGTATATATATATATATATTATTTGTATTATTATTATATTATATATATTATATATGTATATATTTATTATATATTATATTATATATATATATTATATATTATATTCTGTATATTATATATTATTATATTATTATATGTATATATGTATATTATTATATTGTATATATATTGTATTGTATATTGTATATTATATTATTGTATATATTATATTATTATATATATATTGTATATATATGTATATTATATTTATATATTATTATATTTATATATTATTATATTATATATATTATTATATTATTATATTGTATTATTATATATATTGTATATTATTATTATATATTATATATATTATATATTATATTTATATATGATATATTATATTGTTTATATTGGTATATTATTATATTATTATTATTATATTATATATTATTATATTGTATATTATTTTATTGTATATTATTATATTATATATTATTATATATTATATATATATTATATTCTTATCTATTATATATATATATTATCTTATATCTGTTCATATCATATTTTATTCTATTCTCTTATAATATCTTTCTCCTTCATCCTTTCTTTCTTTCTCCTTCCGGCATTCCTTACGTTCTCCCTCTCTCTCTCCTCTCTCTCTCTCTCTCTCGCTCTCTCTCTTTTTGCTGAGGCACATGTGTTTTTATTTACCGTAGCGGCTCGCGCTACATCTGAGTGCCTCGGAGTGCCTTCTTTGTGTGAGACCTCATCAATCAGGCGTCTCGGATCCCGGAGCAGAAAAGCAGATGAGAGACAAAAGGGGAGAAGAAGGTGAAGGAAGAGAAGAAGAGTGGCGGAGTTGGTGTGGGAGCGATGGGTTGGGAGGGGGGGGTACAGGGGGGGGGGGGGGGGGGGGGGGGGTGGGGGGGGGGCGGGGGGGGGGGGGGGGGATCGGGGGACTGAAGGAGGGAGTGACCTGAGCTCGAGGCGCTCGATAAATCAGAGCTCAACAATAACACACGCAGCGTAATGTGGCTAAGCTAATTCATCACCTCAGCACCGGGCCCAACAGGAGATCTCTTATCTGTGTGTGTGTGTGTGTGTGTGTGTGTGTGTGTGTGTGTGTGTGAGGGATCTAGTAAAAACACTCCACACCCTTCACCGCATACATAAAAGTGTGGAAAATGTAACAAAAAATTTTTTCGCTTTCATGTAACGTCGTTTATTAGCATCGCAATGACGCACGACTACAAGTACAGAGTTAGCTGTGATACAGCGCCCCCTAGAGGAAATGAACATGAATGATTCGTCAAATAATGGCGATACTTAACGGAACATTGACATCAAAGGCAAGGCATCAAAGGCAACCTGTAGCATGTTTCGATGACATCGTCGTTGTTGTTGCGTCGCGTCACCGCGACATGCTATGCGAATGTTAGTTAGCACTAGGGTAAGAAAATCGTTACTGCACAACAACAAACAAAATGTTTACTAAATAGCAAATAAACAATTTTTTATTTGTGCGTTTTTTTTTTTGTGCCGGGAAATTCTTTCCTCCCTGACCCACATACCGAATAATCTACAGTTTATACTGTACACACACACACACACACACACACACACACACACACACACACACACACACTCCGGAGCGAAACAAGCCTCCTGAGAGCATTCGTTCCTGACGGAAGGATCGATCGCTCCGAAAGTGCGCCTGGGAAAAAGCCATCGATTGGCTGACGTTAAAGACGTCTCCCGCTCGCCGTTCCTGCGACACGGCGTTTACGTGCGGCGTTTTCCCTCCTCTTTTCCTCTTTTCCCTCTTTTGTCCCCGTTTTCTCACACCCCCCCCCCCACCTCCACCTCCCCCTGACCCCCCCTCTCCCACCCTTCCTGGCTCCATGCTAATGGAGGGAACAGGCGTGAGGTTCCTCCATCATCCTGTCTCCTGCGCTGTGAGGTTCGAAAAACCCTCCTGCCCTCCCCTAAACTCCGCCCCCCCCCCCCCACACACACACACACACACACACACACCAAACCTCCTGTTCCCTTAGTACTTATAATCCCACAACCTCTGACCCTTCACCTCTTATTGATATTTATATATTTAGCAGTTAAAAAGGGGAAAATTAGACACATGAAATGAACCGCGAGCCATAATCACCACCTTGGACACAGTGGGGAGTGGCACATGTGGGCGTGGCCTGTGGGGTCTCTGGAGTCTTATATACACACACACACACACACACACACACACACACAGATATATATATATATATATATATATATATATATATATATATATATGAATAATTAATAATAATGAATGAACTAATAAACAATAATGTAAACAATGAAGTACACATTTATTAAAAAAAAATACAAAAAAAACAAACAAAAAAAAACAAAAAAAAAAACAAAAAACAAAACAAACAAAAAAAAATATATATATATATATAAAAGAAAACATAAATATATATTTAATCACTAAATATTAATTTTATTAAACCAAGCACCAAAATCCGGCATGACGAACACATCCGGCAATGAAAAGCGTCCGTGCGGAAACGTAGCGAAAGACGATGAAGTCATTAAAAAAAAAAAAAAAACACTTTTACGTGAACATTTTATTTTTATGTTGAACGAATAATAATTTGCGTAAAGCGTCCGTAATTTGTGTTTTTTTTTTATGCACGCGTGTGTTAATTAAAGAATGAACAAATATATAAATGGAGATGGATCCAATCAGGGGCGAATTTTTAGCCGTTCATTTGGAGCGGTTATGAACGTGTTATTCAGGTGAATAGTGAGTTATAACCAGGCGCTGGGGGAAAAAAAGCGTACAGATTTACAGAAAGACGACTTTATCGCTCGCCTCTCACGATCTCGCCTTTATGGTCGTTTTGGACTCCAGTCCGAACCCGAACTTAATAAAAAAAAAAAAACTTTTTTTTTTTTATATATAATACCTGCTGCCACTAGGACACCGCTGCCACTCAAAAACAAACAAACAAACAAATAAATAAATAAATAAATTCATCCACCAAAACATTCAACCACGATTTTTTCGCTACGGTGCCACCACAGTGGTCCAAAGTCGACCCTCCACCGAGTGTTTAATGCCACCGTATACCGAGGGTGGCATTAAACCGTATCGTTAACTGTTGTTTGGAAAATGATGAGTGGGCGGGGTTTACGCCGCTGCCACTCATGAGGACATTGAAAAAAGGAAAAATGTGCTGCCACTGAGCGAACGAGAATCAAACGCCTTCTCTAAAACAGCTGCTGCCACGGGAGACATGACGCGTCATGCCACCCGAGAATCCGTGAAAAATGGCAGCCACTGGTTCAATGTTCACGATTAGCAGCAGCGTGTAAGAAATCACGGGCGGAATTAGGGATGATGTTCAGAAGGTCCCAAAAAAGGCACGACGGCCACCTCGGTACCGTGAGTCGCGATTTACAGCACAATGAGGGTCTGTGAGCGCGGCGGCGGCGGCGATGACGGCGATGACGGCAATGACGGCGATGACGGCGATGACGACGGCCTTCGTTAAACCTTCACTTCTCATGCTTTTTTTTTTTTTTTTTTTTTTTTACAAGCCGCTCGAGGCTCTTCAGAAATGTCCTCCATTAAAGGTTTTTACGATATCCTTCTGGCGCGGCAGGACGAGACCGCGCCCGAGGAGGACCAACAGGAGATAAAGAAAGGTGGAGGAATAGAAAAAAAACCAGTATATAAAGAGAATGGAGGGAAACATTTACGATGATCAGCGCTGGCGTCGGCTGCCGAGATGCGAAACACAAAGCTCTGCAGTTACGCTCGATTGTGAAGCGCTAAATATTTACGAGACGGAGGGAACGAGGGATTTGAGTTTGGCAGTCGCGTTTGTTTCCATCCGGGCGGGAAAAACGCGGCTCCTGGACTCCGGATTCGGATCGCAGCGACTCGCAGCGCTAAGCGAAAGGATTTATTTATTTATTTATTTTTTGATTCCTGTCCTGCAGTCTCCGGCGTTCCTCCTCCGGCCGTTAGGTGCGGCTCGCGGCGCTGAATGTCGTGGAGACGGTGAATGTTTTTAGCAGCTCCTTATGAAACAGAGCAAAGGCGCCGAGGACGAGACCAAAGTGCTGCGACTCAATGAGAGAAAGCCATCAAAAAAAAACCCAAAAAAACACAGGCTGGATCAGAAACAGGACAGATCAGAGAGAGAGAGAGAGAGAGAGAGAGAGAGAGAGAGAGAGAGAGAGAGAGAGAGACACAATGAGAAAGAGTGACACAATGAGAAAGCAAGGAACAAAGCGACACAAAGAGAAGGAGAGACACAAAGACAATGGTAGACACAGGGAAAGAGAGACACAAACAGAGATAGAGACACAGGGAAAGAGAGACACAAGAAGAGACACAAAGAGAACGAGAGACACAAGAGGAGACACAAAGAGAATGAGAGGCACAAAGACAAAGGGAGACAGAGAGAAGGTGAGACACAAATAGAAATTGAGACACAGGGAAAGAGAGGCACAAGAAGAGACACAAAGAGAACGAGAGAGACAAAGGGAGACACACAAATAGAAATAGGGACGCAGGGAAAGAGAGACACCAAAAGAGACACTAAGAGAATGAGACAAAGGGAGACACAGATAAGGAGAGGCACACATAGAAATAGAGACACAGGGAAAGAGGGACACAAAAAGAGACACCAAGAGAGTGAGAGAGGCAAAGGGAGACACAGGGAAAGAGAGAGACACAAAGAGAATGGCAGACACAAAGACAAGGGGAGACACAGGGAAAGAGAGACACAAACGGAAATAGACAAACAGGGAAAGAGAGACGCCAAAAGAGACGCCAAGAGAATGAGAGAGGCAAAGGGAGACACAGAGAAGGAGAGACACAAACGGAAATAGACACACAGGGAAAGAGAGACACAAAAAGAGACGCCAA
>JACRUU010000015.1:5368517-5423517 GCA_030449085.1 Kryptopterus vitreolus | reverse complement strand
TCTGCCAAATGCCGTAAATGTAAAGTCATAGTGGACGCCACTCTTCCACGTCCTCGTCCTCCCGGTCTCCACATCCAGTGTTTTTTTTTTGGTTCTCT
This sequence comes from Kryptopterus vitreolus, assembly GCA_030449085.1. Classification (NCBI taxonomy): domain Eukaryota; kingdom Metazoa; phylum Chordata; class Actinopteri; order Siluriformes; family Siluridae; genus Kryptopterus; species Kryptopterus vitreolus. Next base: position 5,423,419 of record JACRUU010000015.1, on the reverse strand, counting down.
AAGGACATTATCTGCGCCTCAGACTGTTTGTGCACTCGCACCAGTGTCTATTAGTCATAAATTACACACTGGAATTTATAAGCCATTTGATGTTCATGGTGCCTCCGTAAACCAAAGGCCAAGTTCTCAAAAGCCAACCCTCACAATGAGCAAGTGAGGGCATATTCTTATGCTAATCGCCCGTAATTGTTCGGGCCCTTCTTCCCCGAGCTGGTAGGAGATGATTTAGGGTGACAGTGTTGCTTTAAGAGCTGCCTGTAGGGGGTGGAGGGGGATGTCGTAGATCACCGGGCTCATTAATCAATTAACACGACCCCCTTCCAGCCACCTGTCCGAGAGCGTCGCTTAGCACAACATTCCGAAGCTAGATGACGGATCTGGAAAAGAGCTGGAGCATTAATCGTCCTCGCTAGCACGCCCCCTTTGCTTTTTCTCGTCTCGGAATTTCGTGCATTCAGCTAAAAAGATGAAAAGGAAACATGGCCGAGAAACTCGACACGAAGTACGGAACCCATTCTTTTTTTTTACTACATGGGATATAAATGGCCAAACCTCATCATCATCATCATCATCATCATTATTATTATTATTATTATTATTATTATTATTATTAAAAAAACGCACCAAAAGTCAAATCAATCCCAGACGTATAATCAAGCACACATTTTTACTTACTCTTATCACGGACGTATCACAGATTACCACTCATTTACGCCGTAATGAGAAGTAAAATAGCGCTTGTGCACGCCTCATTTCTGTCACCTTCTAATAGTACCAGATTGAGCGTGATTCCCCCCCCGACCCCCCCTCGACCCCCCCCGACCCCCCCCGACCCCCCCCCCCCCCACCCCCCCCCCCCACCCGTTAGTTACTACTACTAACGTTACTCTAAACATTTTCGGTCCCTGGGATGTGTGATTGTATTAATACAATCTTTTGGTACATATTCAACTAAAACATCAAATAAAATATCCATTTATTTTTTTATATATATATATATATATATATATATATATATAATTATTTATTAATTCATAGCCAAGTACATTTTTATTCAACAGCACTAACCAAAAAGCTGAATTTTAGCATCAGCCAAGAAAGCGTACACATCGAATCTTTGGTCGTTATCATCCCACACGTTCAAGCTACAGAAATGCTGACCATGATGGAAAGAACAGCACTGGTAGCCCAGACGGAGAGAGAGAGAGAGAGAGAGAGAGAGAGAGAATCAGACAGATGAGGTTCACGCCTCAGCATGATGTTGGCTAAGCATCAGGCATCGAGGGCGAGAAACCTCTGCTGAGCTGACAACGCTGACATTGAAGGAATCCTATGGGAGATCACATCTGGAGTGAAAAAAGAAGAAGAAGAAGAAGAAGAAGAAGAAGAAGAAGAAGAAGAAAAGAAAGAGAGAAGAAGAATAGACCGAAAAGGGAGGCTCGGGGGTGAAAAGAAAGTATGAATCTTATTTCTGGCTCGTCTGGTAAAATGGAAATGTCCAGAAATGGTTAAACAAGTAGTTCTGAGAGCAATGTTGATGTGAATTGCCCTCGTGCCGAGACCCGCATGGCCAGGCAGTCTGATTTCGACAAGCCCCTATTCTCTGTGAATAATAGTGCACTCGCCAGAAAAACCACACTTTAGCTTTTGTGTAATTCAAAACCACTCTTTGAAATCCTCAAACACCCGGTGAGTAGACATGAAGATTTTTTAAACAGGGAAAGGCACCAGGATTCAAGGCTTCGGCATTGAGTCCCGCAAAATGGTCAGCGGTTCCAGGACCGAGGGGGATGGGGAGACGGGGGATGGGGAGATGGGTGACGGGGAAACAGAGGATGGGTGGACAGAGGATGGGGAGATGGGGACAGGGAGACAGGGACGGGGGGGGCGATGGGGCACGGTGAGACGGGGGACAGGGGACGGTGAGAGGGGGGTGGACAGTGAGACAGCGGACAGAGGACAGGGAGACGGGGGACGATGAGATGGGGTATGGGGCACGGTGAGACGGGGGGAACAGGGGACGGTGAGAGGGGAGGTGGGGACAGTGAGACAGGGGACGGGGGATTGGGGGACGGGGAGATGGGGAAGGGGAGACGGGGACAGGAGACAGGGACGATGAGATGGGGGATGGGGCACGGTGAGACGGGAGACAGGGTACGCGGGGGATCTGGGGCCGGGGACATGGGGGACGGGGAGACGGGGGACGGTGAGACGGGTGGGCCGGGGAGACGGGGGGGTGGGGTCTACAGTGCAGGGAGTTTAGGATAACGTAAGGGAGTGAAGTATAGTGCAGCTGTTAAGGAGTTTTCATTTCCACCTGCAAGATGACTCGCCACGAGGCCACAGTGGCCTCGATTCTGTGGTCGTCGCCGCCGCCACCGCTGTCGCAATGCGAGCGCAATGTTTCGCAATTAAAACAAAAAATTCCGGATCATTACACAAAAGAGCTTAAGAGAGGCCTTAAGGTGAAAACTCCCGTTTCCTCATCGATCAAAAACGAGGACTCTCCTCCCATGCAGAGCTGGGAATGCAACTGTATCAGCGTCCCCGCTGAGGAAGGACTCTCGTCTGTCGGATTGTGTAAACTTCCGCCAACAATCGGAGACCCGAGCTTCTGTGGCTCTACATGGATTATTCTTTAGGACGCAAGGGAACTCGTTGGGAAATGCCTCGGAGAAGGAATTCTGACGATACCATTCCAGTCCAGCGAAAGTTCTCCCTCCTCTTCTTTTTGGATGGCCAAAGGAAGAGTTTTGTGGATGTGGTGAGGAAAGATGGAGGCAGTTGGTCTGAAAAGAGGGACCGGGTGGTGCGGAGACAAAAGCTCCTCTGTGATTTATGACTCAACAAGATTTATATATTCCCCCCCCCCCCAATGAAATCCATAAAAAATATATACAAATTCTGAAAGGTTTTGGAACGCCGATCAACTCCCTGCCCACTCCAGCAGAAACACTGCACCAGACTGCAAATTGAAGTAGCCTTTAAGAAAGCGAAACCCAGCCCCCCCCCCCGACCGACCCACCACCCCCCAACCCCAAACCCATCCCAACAGGGTTTATAGCTGCGTTGTAGGACTGAGATCAAAGGTCAAACCCAGTGACATTTTCAGGGCCAAAGGGTGATAAGTAGCATTTATCACAACTGAGACATTCCCTGCAAATAAATTACCCAGCAACCAGCTGAAAGACCTTCGACATTGCTGTCCTGTCAACCTTGGATACTAATGAAGACCTACTACTGGAGGTGCTTTATACAGAGTGTGTGTGTGTGTGTGTGTGTGTGTGTGTGTGTAGGCAACCGTGAAGAAGCCGAGCTGGCACCGTTCACTTGCGCTGTTGCTGAAGAGTTACGTCAGCGAAGGGAGGTTTTTCTTACGACTTTTAATGATCACGAGCTGGACTCAATCAGATCCAGATGCTGGCGCGCAATCAGACTACTGGCACGTCACGCGTCTTTAAAAGCTGTTAAAATTACATTAAGCACACAATGGCCCGGGCCAAAATAAAGAGAGTAGGAAAAAGAGAGCTGGAAGTCAAAATACCCTGTATGAGGTACGTTTACCGCAAATCCAAATCGACCCGTTTCCAAAACGTTGGCCACTGGGCAGCGACGGCTCTCGGAAAACAAAGGTTGTTTGTGCACAACGTTGCAGAAGCGGAGCGTTACGACACTGATGGCTGAAGGACACGGATGCTCCGGTCCACGCTTACCCGGGACCAGCTGTTTGTAAGCGCAGCCATCGCGGTCCTCGATGGAAACCAAGGACTTGTTGTACACGATCTCGGAAAATAGGCTGTTTTATTCTGATTATATTGTGCCAGACAACATTCATAGAGGCCGAGGTTGGGGCGGGGGCGGTGGTGGGGTTCGGGGATGTTGGCATACATGCAAAATCTGAGAACAAAACAAATAGACCCCCAAAAAAACAACCCTCTACCACACCCGGTCACAATTACACTCCCCTGACTCCACACCAATCACATTACACCCCAACCTCTGCCACGGCCAATCACATTACACCTCCTCCTCTGCCACGGCCAATCACATTACACCTCCACCTCTGCCACGGCCAATCACATTACACCTCCACCGCTGCCACGGCCAATCACATTACACCTCCACCTCTGCCACGGCCAATAACATTACACCTCCACCTCTGCCACGGCCAATAACATTACACCTCCACCTCTGCCACGGCCAATAACATTACACCTCCACCTCTGCCACGGCCAATAACATTACACCTCCACCTCTGCCACGGCCAATCACATTACACCTCCTCCTCTGCCACGGCCAATCACATTACACTTCCACCTCTGCCACGGCCAATCACATTACACCTCCTCCTCTGCCACGGCCAATCCATTACACCTCCTCCTCTGCCACGGCCAATCACATTACACTTCCACCTCTGCCACGGCCAATCACATTACACCTCCACCTCTGCCACGGCCAATAACATTACACCTCCACCTCTGCCACGGCCAATCACATTACACCTCCACCAAACCACACCCACTTTTGTTTCATCTCTGCCTTGTCCCAGTCATAGCAGCCTTCCCCTTCCACAGGTAACCTCCACCCTCTACCACACCCAGTCACAATTACTCTCCCCTGCCTCCACACCAATCATATTACACCTCCACCTCTGCAACAGCCAATCACATTACACCTCCACCAAACCACACCACACCACACCCAGTTACGGTTCACCCCCCCCCTCCCCAATCACAATTAACCACCATGTTCACATAGAGGACGAGGTTTCGGGGTTTGGGGGCGGGGGTTGGCATACATGCAAAATCTAAGAACAAAACAAATAGACCCGAAAAAACAATAACAACAACAACAACAACAACAGGACTCTGACTTTTTATGACTCTCCCATTTTCACCCCACCACAAATGCACTGTCAGAGGAATCCATAAACCAAATCCCCGTCGCTGCTCTGACAACATGCGATGAAGCACTGCATTTTGTCTTAAAACAAAGAAAAAGTTTTAGCGCCCCCCCCCCTTCCCCCCTATAATGAATTCCGCCACATGATGGATTTTGCGCGTTGTGAAAAACTCGTTAAGGCGCGATTTGTTCGCTCAGATCTCCGCTTGCCACGGGTTTCCCGTTCGGATCTGCAGCTCCTCCCGAAGTTAATGGGAATTTAAAAATGAGAAGGAAAAAAAAAACCGTTTTGACGGATGCGTTTTCGAAGGCGCTCTGCGTCGTAAGGATGAAATAAATGAACGGGCGATGGTGGGAGGCCTCGGGGATGATGATTTTTTTTCCCCTTGACTCGAGGGAATACGCCTCTCCGTGCCAAAAGGCAAAGGCAAAATCGTAGCAAGAGGACGTACGATGGTCTCCGACGCTTAAGTGGAAATATCGACTTTTTATAACCTTTATTAATTTGCATTTTTTTAATACATTCAGCAGCGACCGAGGGAAAAAAAACATAACTGACGCTTTCAAGCACAAAGAAAACGTTTGCCTGAATATATGCTAATGTGGTAGGTATGGAGTAAAACACACCTCCGATGTCACCTGAGGTTAAACATAAAGCATGGGTTGGTGGGTTGGTGGGGGGGGGGGAAGCAGATCACACACAGCAAACACAAAGCCGCAAATGCGTTCCCCTCAGGGCCGGGAGTCAGCACATTCGGCGTGCACGAGGGCCCGAACGACACACCGGGGACGTCCGCAGCGCTCGGACCCGATGAAAACGCGCTTTCTCAAGAGGAAAATGAGGCCATTTTTAACTCCCCAGCTCTCGGCTATAATGGCCGCGGTCAATGGAGTGTGTGCGGCGGCCCGGCGCCGGAGCGGGGCGATACGCAAGCGCGGGTTCATAAATTACGAAACATTGCGGGGACGAGGCCTAATCACCTCGGCGCTGTCACCTAGCAGAAGGGGGAGCTGGTTTAATTTACGCCGCCACATCTGTCACTGCTCAAGCTCATTTCGTCCACACTCGCTCTCCGACTGTGGCGGAGATTCACTGCTAACGTTTCCGCGGTGCAGCGCTATTCCGTTTGGTTGAGGGTCCGTGTGTCGTCACCCCCCCTGCAATGGCGTGATGGTGTCTTATTAATGGCCTCTTTGGTGAGAGTCAGAGGGGACTCTGTGTATCCCTCTGGGAAGTTGTGGCTTTGTGGTAAGGTGTTGGCCTATGGACCAGAAGATCGCACCACTAGCTACCACTAGTGGGCCCTTGAGGAAGGCCCTTAACCCTCAATTGCTCAATTGTAAGTTGCTCTACGATGCACTCCGTATGGTATCCACCATACGAGCTTCTGTCCAATCCAAAATCCGACATCGTGGGTGCCATACGGACCGCTTAATGCTATACCTTATCCAGGGGTTACGTTGCTCAAGGGCCCCCTTGGTTCATTTATGCCCGTCCAAAACAGGTGTCCCCGGGGTCAAAAATGATGCAACAGAAAATTGCTTTAATGTTGCCTAAACCCCCCTGGGAAAACTATCCCGTTTGGATAGATTCCTTTCTGTTGTCCGATTCTGCCCACAAATGCCCCCCCCCCCTTCTTCCTCCCTCCAAAACGTACAAGTACAAACCTCTTAACCTTATTATTCGTAGCTGTTAAGGACCACTTTACGTTCTCTGAAACCCGTTAATGAAGCGTCAGCTACAACATTCTCGCCGTGGTGTTTAGGGTTTTGGTAACGAGCGTGTTTTCCGGACTCTTTTATTGCCCCTATCTGGCAAAAAAGCCTTTCCTGCGAATTTCACGAGGCGGCACTTCTCTGGATCAGACACTGGGCTCGGGCGCCTCCGATTAAAACGATTTCATTGGTTGCAAACTCTCGAATTTGCGCAGCTACTTCTAAAAGGCAGCGGGTTACAATAAACTGGCGTAATGCGTGCGGTTACTTGGAATTGTCCATGTTGGGAAAGTTTACTGAGGACATCTGGCTCGGGGATGGGGAGGGGGAGTGCTCGGTGCGAAACAACGCCGCTTTCTTTACCACACGGTTACCACAACACTGTCCATCCAGAAGCATCTGTCCCCGATGACAGGAGAGGAGTTTCTCTGCAGGATTAAAGGAAACCCGCTGGTCTCGGACTCATCCGAACCCTCGCAAACGGCCGATTGGTGCAATTTCGATAAACAGGGTGGTGTTTTGATCCGTAGTGCACTTTGTGTTCTTACTTCAGATTGCAAACCCATCGGATACTCCTGACTCCACACACACACACACACACACACACACACAATGAAGATAAAACGCGATGGAACTCAAGCGGCCCTCGAGGCGAGCAGCACTTCCAGCAAATTAGCAACAAATTGAGAGGGTAGAAAAAAAAGGAGGAGAACGAGAATCCTGGCTGAAGTGGAAGGAGAGGAGGGTGTAACTAGATAAGAGAACGGTGGTGGAAAGGGGGGGGTTTCGGGGGTTGGGAGGGGTGGATGTGAGTGGGGGGGGTGTGTGAATCAGATTTTCTATGACAATGTGCTTAAGATCGCTGTTTCAAAGGAAGAACAGATCATCTGTCAAAACTAATAGTGCTGTCCTGCCGAGGAAAAGCAACAGCCCAATGGAGGCCATTTTATTAAGGGGGGGGCGGGGGTTGGCGGGGGTTGGCGGGGGTTGGCGGGGCTTCTGGAAGATGGAGGCGCTGTATTAAACCTCTAGCCAAGCTTCTAATACTCGCAACCTTTCTATAACCACTCCGGTCCCAGAACACACCAGCACAGAGTCGAGTGCTTGGGGTGGTGGGGGGTTAAATACATTTAGGTCACATCGGCGAATATATTGTGGATTTTCAAAGCTCCGACTGCCAGGCCTAAGCAAGACCAAGAGAAAGGAGGGGGTGCCTCTAACACCAAAGACCCATACACCATCAAATAAAAGCCCCTTTCAGTACAAAAAAAGGTCACCAGGTTCAGTTACAGTCTGGTATGATTAACTCCAGGGGCGGGAATCAGGCGCTTTTTATAGCCGCCACGGACTCTTGATATGTGTAATGATACTGTAATGTAACGGGGAAGGGGGGGGGGGTGTGTGACGGGAGGGAGGGGGATGGTGGTTACAAAACCACGGCAGCATTTTTCACAACAAATAAAACGGTTTGTTCCAGTCGGGATGTTGATAGGACGCGAGGCCAAGTGCTGCAATCCTCGATCGTTGTTATTATTATTATTATTATTATTATTATTATTGCCTGCACATTCGATTTCCAAGCCCTATTAGCATCGCAAAGATTCGCTTTCTTGCTTTCTCTCTCTCGCGCTCCAGGAGTGTCAGGACTCCCACTAATCCCAGTTCCAGTTTGGTAGGTCGCCCCCCCCACAGATACACGTCCAGGACTCGGCGCCCGACGAGAGAGACCGCTTGGCACGAAGAGACCTCCTTTACTGTAAAAGCGCCGTCCGTCGGCGAGGGCGCAGAAAGCGGCGCGCCCCCTTTAAGAGCGAGGCTGAGAGGAGGCGGCGGCGGAGTTATCCTATCTCTCTGACCTACTTGCTCCCTCTCCCTTCTCTCATCTCTCGCTATTCTTCATCTCGCCGGGATCTGCGCTGTCTGACACGCGAAAACTTTAACACCATCAAAGACGCCGGAGTAAAAAAAGACCGGGTTGGAGTATAAAAAAAAACCCTCGCTATGCAGTTCGAGTCTTGGTGCGGACTCGCGAAACGGCATCAGCATTCACCGCCACGTACTGCGCTCGTCTGGTGGAGCATCACAGGGGTTTAACTTCCCAATCCTGCCTTTCATTCACAATCTCTCTGCACTTCTCAGGTCGTTCCCACACTCCCTGGTCTCCCCCCACTCCCACTCCCACTCCCAAACCCTCGCCATAGAGAAGCCCTGAGGCGAATGGCGTGTCACTGCGGCGAAAGCGAACGGCCGTAACGCCGTGCTGATGTGACCGATGCGTTATCCGCGATGTTCGCTCCACACAACAATCGTTTTATAGCTTTTCGAACAAAAACGCCACGAGTGAAAACGGAGGACGCATTCATTCATTCATTCATCTTCTAGCGCTTTATCCGATCTTCCCTCGGGTCACGGGGAGTCTGTGTCTATCTCAGGCGTCTATGGGCATTAAGGCAGGATACACCCTGGATGGAATGCCAACCCATCACACACACACACACACACACACACACATTCATACACTAGGGACAATTTTCCAAGGTGCCAATCAACCTACCGTGCATGTTTTTGGACCGGGGGAGGAGGAAACCGGAGAACCCGGAGAAAAACCCCCCTGAGGCACGGGGAGAACATGCACAAACTCCACACACACATGGCCGAGACGGGAATCGAACCCGGATCCTGGCGGTGTGAGGCGAACGTGCTAACCACTAAACCACCGTGCCCCCGGAGGACGCATTTTTTTACATAAACGTTTCAGGAAATGATCAAGCGTTTTGTTTTTTTGTTTGTTTGTTTTTCTGTTTGTTTTTAATTTTTTTTTTACAAAAATCCTTGTTTTCAAAAAGTGTCCGTATTAGTTTAGACGCAAACTAAGTAGCGCACAAAATTGAACCCGTGCAAAACACTAATCAAACTACTCTAGCGATGCTGTGGAGACGCCGTCATCGCCACTGAGGGAAAGCTCGTAAAAAACATGCCCTCCACATTCGTCTACCGTTAAAAAGGACGCCGGGATTACGTTGTTTTTTTTTTTAATGTGAAATACACGCAAGTTTTCTGCTAAAATTAACGTCCGGACCCGAACCTTTTGCGGAAAAAAACCCGGAGACCCTGTTCCGAAAGCACTAACGCGACGAGCCGGACGACGGAAGCGTTTCTCTCTAACGAGGTTTGGGAACGATCCGAACGCGGGCTTGAAGAAGTGGGAGGCTCCTGGCCAGCCATGGACCGGTCTAATAGCATGGCACATGGCTGAGGGCTCTGCAAAAACACCGCCTGAACGAGTCACAGCAAGACGACCTCCGGAAAAACAGATTCCGACTCCAGATCTAATGCAATCTAAAAAAATATACAGTGTGCACTTCCAGAATCGCCTCCTGGAGCCAATATTGGACAGAAACAATGAGTGGGTTTTATTTATTTATTTATTTTTGCGGTGAAAACATGGCAGACTTCAGGGAGATCTTCCAAAACAGATCTAATAATGATCTCCAGATCCTTCTCCAGAAACAACCAGCATGAAAAGAGATTCTCCAGTACAGATAACGTTCTCGGCGGACGCTCTGCATATGTAATGTAACAGAGCTGATATTATCCAGAACAACAAGTCCATAAACAACAAACTCCTGAACCAGAACCAGAGATTCTCCAGAGTTAAGCGCTTTCCATGAACTGCAGCCAAACTGATCTAATAATAATAATAATATTATTATTAATTTTGTATTAATTTATATATTTTTTTTTTTCATTTTTTTTATATATTTAAATAAAATGTCTTGCTCACATTATTTATATTTATATCTGGACGGTCGTTAAGAAACATTTCACTGTATGTTGTACATATATATATATATATATATATATATATATATATATATATATATATATATGACAAATAAAATTAATTCTGGATCTGAATAGTGGGGCATGGTGGCGTAGTGGCGTAGTGGTTAGCACGTTCGCCTCACACCACCAGGGTCGGGGTTCGATTCCGACGTCTCGGCCATGTGTGTGTGGAGTTTGTGCATGTTCTCCCCGTGTCTCAGGGGGTTTTTTTCTCCGGGTTCTCCGGTTTCCTCCCCCGGTCCAAAAACATGCACGGTAGGTTGATTGGCACCTTGGAAAAATTGTCCCTAGTGTATGAATGTGTGTGTGTGTGTGTGTGTGTGTGTGTGTGTGTGTGTGTGTGTGTGTTGTGTGTGGGTTGGCATTCCATCCAGGGTGTATCCTGCATTAATGCCCATAGACGCCTGAGATAGACACAGACTCCCCGTGACCCGAGGGAAGATCGGATAAAGCGCTAGAAGATGAATGAATGAATGAATCTGAATAATGATAATAATAATAATAAAACAAGGTTTTTTTGTGGTTATATATATATATATATATATATATATATATATATATATATATGAAGTTAAGACCCTCCATAAACAGAAAGTGTCTCTATATAAACTGCCAAACAAGAGTTTTCTTGCTGAAAATGTTCTCCAGGACAGCCTCTACCCTACTGGAGGAGGTTTCTGGCAGTAATATCTTCTGGAAAGGGACATGCGAGAAGAAAAACCTCCAGACGAAATGTCTCCAAATCCAAAGCCGGGTCTCGGAGCTAAATGGAAGGTTATTCTATCTGAACAAGAACACGTCGAGAAACAGAACCAGGATTCTTGCAAAAAAATAATAAATAAAAAAAATAATAAACGTTGATTTTGAAGCCTGCTCTGAAATCAGCACCTGACTGGAACAACCTGCAGGACCAGACCTCGCTAACAGAGCTGCAGCTGTCCAGAACAACCACTGGCTTTCTTCATTTATATATATATATATATATGTCCTTCAGAAAAAACGCCTGTTTTCCTCAGAGGGGAAATAAAACAGACTTTAGAGTCTAAACATGTGGAGATAACATGCTGAGGGAATTTTTAGCAGGACGTTTTCGTGGAGCACATTCGCGGGGTGTCGTTACAGCTGAAATAAAACGCCATATAACGCTTCACGCACCAAATGACCAGAGCTCATGAAGGTTCTGGACGGAATTAACTCACGGAACGGGTTTGTTCTGGACACTGAGATGATAAAAACACAGGAGGTTTTGTGCTACACAATAAAAATACTACTAATACTACTACTAATAATAATAATCAGTTAATAAGCGCTCCATAAATCCCAACCGGGATTCTCTTGTGCTTCAGACGGACGTCCCACAACGCCGAGACCCGGGGCGGTGACACAACGCCACGCTCGGCTCCGACAACAATAGCGCCATTGTCGCCATCACAACCCGCCGCGTTGTACACAACACACCGACACACTTCAGTCCGTTACAAAACACATCCAGTCCTCGAAGAAAAAAAAAAACCAGCTGTTCCACGAACATACGGAGGAAAAAAAGACCTTAAATAAACCATCAGAAACTCGGCGGATGAAAAAGAAATAAATACACTTTTGCCAGGAGATGTTGAGTCACTATCACGTTTTGTTTTTTTTCTCTCTCTCTCTCTCTCTCTCTCTTTCTCTTGGTTTGTCCATTCCAGTGTCCTGGCGTTCATCTCTAAGGAAGTTTGGGAAAATTGTCTTTTTGTTTGTTTGTTTGTTTGTTTGTTTGTTTGTTTGTTTCTCCTGAGGCAAATTTCTAAGCATTTGCATCTCACAAGGTGTTTTGTTTCTACCGGTTTCTGATTGGTCGTTTTATTCATTCATTCATTCATCTTCTAGCGCTTTATCTGATCTTCCCTCGGGTCACGGGGAGCCTGTGTCTATCTCAGGCGTCTATGGGCATTAACGCAGGATACACCCTGGATGGAATGCCAACCCATCGCAGGGCACACACACACACACACACACACACACACACATTCATACACTAGGGACAATTTTCCAAGGTGCCAATCAACATACCGTGCATGTTTTTGGACCGGGGGAGGAAACCGGAGAACCCGGAGAAAAACCCCCTGAGACACGGGGAGAACATGCACAAACTCCACACACACATGGCCGAGACGGGAATCGAACCCGGACCCTGGCGGTGTGAGGCGAACGTGCTAACCACTAAGCCACCGTACCCCCTGGTCGTTTTATTTATTTATTTATTTATATTTCTGTTTTATATGATCTTTTTGTTGGAAACACACGCCTTTACGGTTACATTTAGCGTTTAAACGCCTGTAAAAACATGTTTAGGGGAATTCTCGCAGATGACGGACAAATGCGGAGATTTATGCAAATGCATTATTGTTTGTGTAAACAAAATCATCTTAGAAGAATGTTGCGAAAGCGATGACGGTGTTTTTAAACGACGGGACTTTTTTTGCGGACACTTTGCGTCACGGCGCATTTTTTTGGCGCGTCAATAAAACAATTGTTTCGTAAGTTAAAAATACGATTTTTGGTGTTTGTTATTTTTTTATATCTGAGCAAAGAAAGAACCGCGTGAGCTCTTTAATTTCACCTCATTTATACTTATGAATAAATATATATAGACGTATATAAATATAGATACATGAATATATAAATATGCGGTATATCGGAAAATGCGATATACCGAGAAAAAAAACCTACAGTAAAAATCCGGTCGCTTTATAAACACTGTAAAGTGCGTAAACTCGACGGTATCCAACGCAATTCGTACAAGTGCTGAAAAAAATATTGCATTCATAACATTTAATAACAATTAACAGTAAAAACAGCGACTAGAGTAAACCAAGAGAATGCCTTTTCTATTTGCTGTGTTCCTATTGGCTAGGCATAGATGAGTCGCTTGATGATTGGCTGAGATTACTTCGGGGAAATCCGTATGTAATCAGTACTCTACTTAAACACTATTTATCACTTAATAACACAATAACATGTTTTACAATTTGTGAGCGAAAAAAATTCTTAGCGTTCGGGAACATCGGCGATATACATGTAATCATTACATTCCATATGAACATTCATTCATTCATTCATCTTCTAGCACTTTATCCGATCTTCCCTCGGGTCACGGGGAGTCTGTGTCTATCTCAGGCGTCTATGGGTATTAATGCAGGATACACCCTGGATGGAATGCCAACCTATCGCACACACACTCACACTTACACACACACACACACACACACAGACACACACACACTAGGGACAATTTTTCCAAGGTGCCAATCAACCTACAGTGCATGTTTTTGGACTGGGGGAGGAAACCGGAGAACCCGGAGAAAAAAAAACCCCCCGAGGTACGGGGAGAACATGAACAAACTCCACACACATGGCCGAGACGGGAATTGAACCCGGATCCTGGCGGTGTGAGGCGAACGTGCTAACCACTAAACCACCGTGCCCCCGGAGGACGCATTTTTTTACATAAACATTTCAGGAAATAATCAAGCGTTTTGTTTTTTTGTTTGTTTGTTTTTTTGTTTTTTTTTTTTTTTTTTTTTTACAAAAATCCTTGTTTTCAAAAAGTGTCCGTATTAGTTTTAGACGCAAACTAAGTAGCGCACAAAATTGAACCCGTGCAAAACACTAATCAAACTACTCTAGCGATGCTGTGGAGACGCCGTCATCGCCACTGAGGGAAAGCTCGCGAATGTGTACCCCTCCATATGAACATGTCGAATGTATATATATATATATATATATATATATATATATATATATATATATATATAGAGAGAGAGAGAGAGAGAGAGAGAGAGAGAGAGAGAGAGAGAGAGAGAGAGATATATATATATATATATATGTAGATATATACACACACAAATATACAACATATTAAATGGTGCACATAACAGCTACGCATCTAGCGTGTGCATAATGTAGCCGCAAACACATGCTCTGTCGTCATCACGACCCAGAGCGTGTTGTGACGTCATAACCCCCCCGCATAATCTAATCGGGGTTTCGGGGTTGCAAGAATGACAAATCGAGCACGCAAACAACACAAAGCGGAAGTTTCGGAGGAGAAAAAGGAATAATAATAACATTTTTAAAAAAGGTAAATTTTAGGAATACCTGGGAGCTGTAACCTGTTGGCTCCGCCCACCGGCAAAGGAAGTTCCTGCGCTCGGGTGTGACGCGCTTTTGCGGTGATGATGATGGTGGTGATGGTGATGATGATGATGATGATGATGGTGGTGGTACTCCGGGGGTAAGGTGTCGTGTTGTGTCGTGCCCTGTGAACGCCTCCTTGTGCACGAGTGACCTCCAAACGCGGAGGAGGCAAAGCGGCTTCAGACGCGGCGCACGCGTGGGACCGACTCCGGCGCTGAGACGGCGAGTGGGGACGGAGCTCCGCGCAAGGCAAGGGAAGCGACAGCGGCCATTTGGAATCACATGCCCGCGCTTGCAAGAGTGTGTGTGTGTGTGTGTGTGTGTGTGTGTGTGTGTGTGTGTGAATGACCCCGCCCCCATCCTCTCCGTTTCCTCTCGCGCAGCGCCGGTCCGTCTGGCAGGGGGAGTGTCCCCGTTAACCCTTGTGTCAGGTTATGGAGGTTACATAACGCGTCCTCACATCTCCAGCCTACAGCGGGTTTCAGTCCCTCTTTTCCCCCCGCTTCTTATAACGCCTCTCCTCCACTCCAGTCCCAGCTCCATCATGATGTCATGTCAAATCCCCTCTGGTTCCCCCATAAAACCTTCTTTCATTCAAAATAATCATAATAATAATAATAACAACAACAATAATAATCATAATAATGTCATGTGATCGCGAACTTCAAATTAACATATTTTGTTGGACATTCATATGTGGAACGAAGTAAACTAATAATAATAATAATAATAATAATAATAATAATAATAAATGCACAAAACCAAGTTTTTTTTTTATCATGTGAAAATGACTAGAATATGTAAATATAACTACGTATAATAAATGCATATTTGAAATAATGATATCATGTATATAATACATATTATAGTACCTTATAATAATTTATTGCATAATATATTATTATAATAAAATAAGAAGTATAAACATTCATTCATTCATCTTCTAGCGCTTTATCCGATCTTCCATCGGGTCACGGGGAGTCTGTGTCTATCTCAGGCGTCTATGGGCATTAAGGCAGGATACACCCTGGATGGAATGCCAACCCATCACACACACACACACACACACACACACACACACACATTCATACACTAGGGACAATTTTCCAAGGTGCCAATCAACCTACCGTGCATGTTTTTGGACCGGGGGAGGAAACCGGAGAACCCGGAGAAAAACCCCCTGAGACACGGGGAGAACATGCACAAACTCCACACACACATGTCCGAGACGGGAATCGAACCCGGACCCTGGTGGTGTGAGGCGAACGTGATAACCACTAAACCACCGTGCCCCCGAAGTATAAACATACAGAACTAATTGTGTTGCAAGAATTAAACAAAAACCAACATTGTGGATAAATAGAATGAAAGAGAATTCTGTGGAAATGACGCGAAATGCAATGAATGAAGGTTTTTGGTTTTAAATCATGTGAAAATTAAACTGAAAAATATAATAAAAAGGAAAATAAACAATATTTCCGAAGGTCATGTAAAGAGATTTTTTTTGTTATTGTGTGTTACAGTGTGTTGGTGTGTGTTTTATGGGGACCAAGTGTTTTACTTTGTCTATTAATGTGGTATATTGTGTTACAGTGTGTTTTATTGTGTTACAGTGTGTTTAATTGTGTTACAGTGTGTTTAATTGTGTTACAGTGTGTTTAATTGTGTTACAGTGTGTTTAATTGTGTTACAGTGTGTTTTATTGTGTTACAGTGTGTTTAATTGTGTTACAGTGTGTTTTGTATGATTTATTGTGTTACAGTGTTTAATTGTGTTACAGTGTGTTTTATTGTGTTACAGTGTGTTTAATTGTGTTACAGTGTGTTTTATTGTGTTACAGTGTGTTTAATTGTGTTACAGTGTGTTTTGTAATTTATTGTGTTACAGTGTGTTAATTGTGTTACAGTGTGTTTTATTGTGTTACAGTGTGTTTTGTATGGTTTATTGTGTTACAGTGTGATTAATTGTGTTACAGTGTGTTTTGTATGGTTTATTGTGTTACAGTGTGTTTAATTGTGTTACAGTGTGTTTTGTATGATTTATTGTGTTATAGTGTTTAATTGTGTTACAGTGTGTTTTATTGTGTTACAGTGTGTTTTGTATGGTTTATTGTGTTACAGTGTGTTTAATTGTGTTACAGTGTGTTTTGTATGATTTATTGTGTTACAGTGTTTAATTGTGTTACAGTGTGTTTTAATTGTGTTACAGTGTGTTTTGTATGGTTTATTGTGTTACAGTGTGTTTAATTGTGTTACAGTGTGTTTTGTATGGTTTATTGTGTTACAGTGTGTTTAATTGTGTTACAGTGTGTTTTATTGTGTTACAGTGTGCTTTATTGTGTTACAGTGTGTTTAATTGTGTTTCAGTGTGTTCTATTATGTTTGATAGTGTTTTTCTATATTTGGTTGTGTTACAGTGACTTGTTTATGTACGTTATTGTGTTGCAGTGTGTTACTGTGTGTTTAATTGTGTTACAGTGTGTTTAATTGTGTTACAGTGTGTTTTATTGTGTTACAGTGTGTTTAATTGTGTTACAGTGTGTTTAATTGTGTTACAGTGTGTTTTATTGTGTTACAGTGTGCTTTATTGTGTTACAGTGTGTTTTATTGTGTTACTGTGTGTTTAATTGTGTTACAGTGTGTTTTTGGCCAAGCCGTGTTTTTTTACTCATCGCTGCCTCACGCCTCGGCCTATTTCAGGAGTAACTTTACACGTGATCACACTGACACTCACAAGCTTCTCGTATTGCTGCATCACCCCATATATCACGGAGGATGGTAAACACACACACACACACACACACACACACACACACACACACAGAGCCCTGCTGAGCAGTGACCCACCCAACACAAACATTTTCGGTATCTGAGCTAACACGCCGGTGCTGAGTGGACAAATAAAGGATCAGAGTTGCAACTGCGTGCTGCCTCCAACTCGTCCTCCTTACCCTCGTTCTTTCCCTCCTGTCCTCCTGCCATCCTCCTTACCCTCGTTCTTTCCCTCCTGCCATCCTCCTTACCCTCGTTCTTTCCCTCCTGTCCTCCTGCCATCCTCCTTACCCTCGTTCTTTCCCTCCTGCCTCCTGCCATCCTCCTTACCCTCGTTCTTTCCCTCCTGTCCTCCTGCCATCCTCCGTACCCTTGTTCTTTCCATCCTGCCATCCTCCTTACCCTTGTTCTTTCCCTCCTGCCATCCTCCTTACCCTTGTTCTTTCCCTCCTGCCATCCTCCTTACCCTCGTTCCTGCCCTCTTGCCCTCCTGCCATCCTCCTTACCCTCATTCTTTCCCTCCTGCCATCCTCCTTACCCTCATTCTTTCCCTCCTGCCATCCTCCTTACCCTCGTTCTGTCCCTCCTGCCCTCCTGCCATCCTCCTTACCCTCCATGTCCTCTTTCTTGCCCTCTTCTATACCCTTGTTCTTGCCATCTTGCCCGCCACCATACCCTCTTTCTTGCCCTCTTCCATGCCCCAATTCTTGCCTTCCTCCTTCTTACCCTCGTTCTTGCCCTCTTGTCCTCGCTATGCCCCATTCTTGCCCTCCTTCACTGTGTGTTTTTGTATGTTGCTTTGTGTTACAGTGTGTTATGGAGTGTGTGTTTTTGTATGCGTTTATTGTGTTGCAGTGCCAGTCCTCCATTCTCCGTCTTTTCCAGCTCTTTTTCCACCGGCGTTGTGTTTTTGTGTTTGGGTTAATAACGGTGCCGAGGTGCGAATCCGGGCGGCGTGAACGACTCGGAAAGGCTTCGAGACGGATCTCGCCACAGAAATCGGCAGAGAGGTGATAATCGCTCGCGTTCGGCGTGAAAATCCCAGAAGTGCCATCCTGTGCACTGGAAACCAATCCTAGACACCACATCCCTCCACATGCCTCGTGCCACACCGCTCCGCCCCGAAAAGCGCGTATTTGTGTAAATTCCTCTTGTGCCAAGTCCTCGTGGTGCATTATCTAATTGGGCTGCAGTAGCCTGCCAGTAATGCTGCTTTACAGCACGAAACAACATGCCGTATGTGTGTGTGTGTGTGTGTGTGTGTGTGTGTGTGTGTGTGTGTGTGTGTGTGTGTGTGTGTGTAGCGCAAGGATAAACACACGTGCTAAACGCATGTTTTGTTTCCAATATTGTAGCACGGCCCAGATTTCAGACCTGGAGATCTTTATCAGTGTGGATAAAGGTTATAGAGGCTTATGACCTGGAAAAAAAAGACGTGCCTGTAAGGAAGAAAAAAAGGGAGATAACATCAATCTTGGTGCACACACACACACACACACACACACACACACACATAAACACGCGTCAACCTGTAAGACAGAGCAACTTTAATACGTCTCAATTTTCCTCCATAGATTCCTTTCTCATAACCCTCATCGGAAAAGGGTGTGTGTGTGTGTGTGTGTGTGTGTGTGTGGGGTGGGGGGGGGGGGGGGGGGGGGGGGGGGGGGGGGGCTGATTTTTCAAACCTCCTGACAGCCGAGCCCTTTCGCGGGATCTGAGCCATCCGAAAACATGTGGTAAGCTTTGTGGAATGTCTCGAATGACTCCCAGATGTGGGCTGCGGGACGGGTTTTAACTCTTTCCTTTCGATTGTGTCTCGAATGACTCCCAGATGTGGGCTGCGGGACGGGTTTTAACTCTTTCCTTTCGATTGTGTCACAGAAAAAAAGGAAGGAAAAAAAGAAAGAAAACGGGAGAAAAACGAGTGTGGCTTCCATCGGCGAGGCGGCGCGGGAGCTGGGAACGTCATTCCCTTTGACTTTTCCTCCATCTGTGCGTCACGTGCTTTACAGATTTATTCTCCGGCTCTGGAGACGAGGCTTTCGCTGTTGTCGGATCAGAACGAGCGTGTGACTCCCATGATGCAGTGCGCAGGCGGGAATTTACTGTCAATTACTGCAAAATGACACATTATTAAATTAGCGATGAACGTCTGTTACAGAATTATTATACACATAGAAATGAACTGGACAGAACTCGTGTTTTGGGCAAGCTTATTTTTTATGGTCTACATTTAGTCAAAACACAGATAGTGTTAAAGTGCAGTGCCTGGTGTTAGTGTGTGGCGTTACATTGTGTTACGGAGTGTTACAGTGTGCAGTGCAGAACATGGTTATTGTGTGCTACAGAGTATTATAGTGAACTGCGTGGTGTTAGTGAGTGTTACAGTGTGCACTGCATGGCATTACAGTGTGGTACAGAGTGTTACAGTGCAGTGCATGGTGTTACAGTGTGTTACAGTGTGCAGTGCATGGCATTATAGGGTGTTACAGTGTGTTACAGTGTGCAGTGCAGAACGTGGTTATTGTGTGATACAGAGTATTATAGTGAACTGCGTGGTGTTAGTGAGTGTTACAGTGTGTTACAGTGTGCAGTGCATGGCATTACAGTGTGGTACAGAGTGTTACAGTGTGCAGTGCATGGCATTATAGTGTGTTACAGAGTGTTACAGTGCATGGTGTGTGTTACAGAGTGTTACAGTGCAGTGCATGGCATTACAGTGTGTTACAGAGTGTTACAGTGCAGTGCATGGTGTTACAGTGTGTTACAGTGTGCAGTGCATGGCATTATAGTGTGCTACAGTGTGTTACAGTGTTGTAGTGCAGAACGTGGTTATTGTGTGCTACAGAGTATTATAGTGAACTGCGTGGTGTTAGTGTGTGTTACAGTGTGCAGTGCATGGCATTATAGTGTGTTACAGAGTGTTACAGTGCAGTGCATGGTGTTACAGTGTGTTACAGAGTGTTACAGTGCCGTGCATGGTGTTATTGTGTGTTACAGTGTACAGTGCATGGCATTACAGTGTGGTACAGAGTGTTACAGTGCAGTGTGTGGTGTTAGTGTGTGGTACAGTGTGTTGCAGTGCAGTGCAAGTGTTAGTGTGCGTTACAGTGTGCAGTGCGTGGCGTTACAGTATGATACAGAGTGTTACAGTGTGCAGTGCACGGTGTTAGTGTGTAGTACAGAGTGTTACAGTGTGCAGTGCACGGTGTTAGTGTGTGTTATAGTGTGTTACAGTGTATTATAGACTGTTACAGTGCAGTGCACCGTGTTAGTGTGTGGTACAGTGCATTGTGTTACAGTGTGGCACAGAATGTTAAAGTGTGCAGTGCACCGTGTTAGTGTGTGTTACAATGTGTTACAGCGCTCAGTGCATGGCGTTACGGTGTGGTACAGTGTGTTACAGTGCGGTGCAGAGTGTTACAGTGTTACAGTGCATAATGTCGCAGTGTGGTTACTCTTACAGTGGACTCTTTGATTACTCTTTGATTGACACTCAGGCTCCGCCCACATTCAGCGAAGCAGCCAGAAAGTTCAGGAAGAGTCATTTTCGGGGTCGACGGGAAAAAGCCTTCGTGTTACCATGACAACCGGCCCATGTGTCTGTACACAACAGGGTGAGGCGAGGACGAGGATGAGACGAGGACGAGACGAGGATGAGACACGCTCTGCGATGTTCCAGATGTCTTCCAGCGACTTGGAATGTGGGAAAGGCTATAAAAAGCGTCCTGTTCCCACACAACACGCAACACGCAAAACACATGTCGGAGCGGCGTTTGGCTCGGCGCGGGACGGAAAAACGAGAAGCCTGATTTCATTCCGATCGCCCGGAATCGTAACTCATGATTTATAATGGAGTCGCTGGGAAAGTGGGTCGAAAGAGAGAAGAAGAATGAGAGAGAGAGAGAGAGAGAGAGAGAGAGAGAGAGAGACGGGTAAACAAATATGGTCAGCAGTCCCGGGGAGGAGACAATGATCTGACTGATATCCTGTGAGGACTGAACTCAAGTGACCCCGCTCTCTCTCTCTCTCTCTCTCTCTCTCTCTCATTCTATCGCTCTATCTTTCTCTCTCTCTCATTCTATTGCTCTCTCTTTCTCTGGCTCAAAGAAACATAGAGCAGTTGTCCAACATGCTAGTCAGCCATCCGGCTTTCTGGACTCGAGCCTGGTATTGTGAGTGGAAAAACACACACACACACATACACACACACACACACACACACACACACACACACACACACACACACACACACATGCGGGTTGGAGGAAGGACGTCATAAAGTGGTGATGGAGGAGACGATGATGACGAAGGAGTGGGAATAGGGGTGGATCCGACTCCAGTGTGTGTGTATGCATGGCCTTGGGTCAAAAAAAGAAAATGGACGACTTGGACACTCTCCCTACACACACACACACACACACACACACACACACACACACACACACACACACACACACACACACACACACACGGTCTATAAAGAAGGACATCAGTGCTCGTTTAAAAGTCGAGTGAAAACAGCCGGTGGTCCAAAAACACTTAAGGCTCATGGAGTGTGCTGGAAAGCGCAAGGCCTCTGCAACAGGCCTGAAAAAGACCCTCGGCTACACACACACACACACACACACACACACACACACACACACACACACACAATTTAGAGCACGAGCACAAACACTCCGCCAGCAAAAACAGCTCGTGTGTGTTCGGGATCTTTCCATGAAGTGCCTTCCAGATTTTACTAAACAGATTAAAGAGCTCTCGTTCTTTCTCTCTCTCACACACACACACACACACACGCACACACACACGCACACACACACACACACACGCACACACACACACACACACACACACAATATTGATGTCTTCTCGTTCTGGACGAGTTCATCATCGACGTCTTCTCGTTCGGTGTCAGATTTGACCTTCAAACTCTCATGCGAGCACCAGCCATTGTTACGCTCGTAAGGTGTTATAAGCAGTCATAGGGACGACATATGGGACCCGAGGTTTCGGAAAGATCTGTAGGGAAGGAAGTTGACATGAATACACACGTCTCTAATTTTATACTCTTCCTCAGCTTGAATATTTCTCTGCTGTGAGTAACTCGCTGTGTGTGTGTGTGTGTGTGTGTGTGTGTGTGTGTGTGTGTGTGTGTGTGTGTGAGAAAGAGTAATGGCACATTAATGGCGTTTCTGCGGGGTGCACTGACGGGATGAAGTCACTAATCAATTTCAACAAATCTAATTAAGTATTAATTAGGCCTCAGGCAGCACGGGGCCTCAGAGAGGGCAGAGAAACGGAAAAAAAGAGAGAGAGAGCGAGGGAGGGGGGGAGGGGGGGGGGGGGGGGGGTCACCGGATAGGAAACGCAGAATTGACTTGAAAACATTCATAAACATGCAATAAGCTGTAAATGTAACTGAAAGCGTGAACGTTAGACCCTGTTTACCCTCCTGTAAACACCCTAATGTACACATAAACACCCTAATGTACACATAAACACCCTAATGTACACATCATAAACAACCTAATGTACATATTGACCCTGTTTACCCTTCTGTAAACACCCTAATGTACACATCCACCCTGTTTACCCTTCTAATGAACACATCCACCCTGTTTACCCTTCTAATGAACACATCCACCCTGTTTACCCTTCTGTAAACACCCTAATGTACACATAAACACCCTAATGTACACATAAACACCCTAATGTACACATAAACACCCTAATGTACACATAAACAACCTAATGTACTAATGTACACATAAATAAACAACCTAATGTACATATTGACCCTGTTTACCCTTCTGTAAACAACCTAATGTACATATTGACCCTGTTTACCCTTCTGTAAACACCCTAATGTACACATAAACACCCTAATGACATATTGATCCTGTTTACCCTTCTGTAAACACCCTAATGTACACATACCCTGTTTACCCTTCTACACCCTGTTTACCCTTCTATGTACACATCCACCCTGTTTACCCTTCTGTAAACACCCTAATGTACACATCGACCCTGTTTACCCTTCTAATGTACACATCGACCCTGTTTACCCTTCTAATGAACACATCGACCCTGTTTACCCTTCTGTAAACACCCTAATGTACACATCCACCCTGTTTACCCTTCTAATGTACACATCCACCCTGTTTACCCTTCTGTAAACACCCTAATGTACACATAAACACCCTAATGTACACATAAACACCCTAATGTACACATCATAAACAACCTAATGTACACATAAACACCCTAATGTACACATCGACCCTGTTTACCCTTCTAATGAACACATCCACCCTGTTTACCCTTCTGTAAACATAATGTAAACAACCACCCTGTAATGTTGGGTGATGCAGAAATGATACTCATTTTATGGCTAGTTTTATTGGCTGATGTGAATTAACACACTCACACACACACACACACACACACACACACATCACACACACACACACACACACACACACACCAAATAACACAGTTGTCTGTTATTCATTTCTAATTGAAGTGAAGATCTCCTCTCGGTGGAATGAGGTTCAAATGCTGTTGCTAAGTTTAGCTTTGGCTCTGAAGTGCTAATTCTTTATACGGGAAAAAAACAGCGGGACAAGCTCGTGAAAAAGAGGAGGGGAAGTAAACAGAGAAGAGAGAGAGAGAGAGAGAGAGAGACCACAATGAGACTGCTCTCTCTCTCTCTCTGTTACACACACACACACACATAACGTGCAATTAAAACCCTGGGCACTAATCGAAAGGAAACGATGGCTTGGTAAAAAAAAAGAAAAAAGACGAATATAAAACAGAGGAAAAAATAGATGGAGGGGAAAAAAGTGATGAAATAAGATTTTTTAAAAATAAACAAATACAATTTCATGAAATTGATTCACGGTTGGAGATGCAAATAAATAAATAAATAAACAATCAAACAAACAAATAAATAAATAAATAAAATCTAAGAGAAACTTAGAAAAATGTTTTTGTCTGAATGTGAATAATTCCAAAAATGATCACAATAATGTATTAATAAAAAAGAAAAAAGAAGATATATATACATAGATATATATATATATATATATATATATATATATAGATATATATATATATATCTATATATATATATATGAGTAGATATATATATATATATATATATATATATATATATATATATTATATACATATATATATATTTAAGATTTACGTATTTAAATCTTCTATGTTTTTTACACAACTCCTTGAAACTGTAAGACTAACATTTGTCACATTCTTTGACTTTTTAACGTTTTTACGCTTGTTTACGCTCGGATTTGAAGTATATTTGTTGAACAGTAAATAACCCTTGCATCAAAAGTGCAGTAACCAAAGTGGCCATAGGTGGTGCTAAAGTACAAGATCTCTGTGTTGGCGTCTGTGATCGCAGTTTGTTTGGAAGGTGGGGTCAGAGCGCAGACGAGTTGTTAAACGGAATAAGTAACAAATAAATAAATACACAAATGAATAAATGAATGAATAAATAAATAAATAGATGGATGGATGGATGGATAGATAAATAAAAACACTTTATAGTTCTACAATCTCCTATGGCTCCTATGGCTAAACGCAAAGTTATTTATGGTATATTATAGATATTGTGGCATTGAATTTGTCTAACAGAATAAATAAATAAATAAACGGACGGACGGACGGACGGATAGATAGATAGATAGATAGATAGATAGATAGATAGATAGATAGATAGATAGATAGATAGATAGATAGATAGATAGATAGAAAGATGAAAACACACTTCAAAGTTCTAACAATCAAATTGATCACAGAAGGGAAACTTCTATAACTTCTCCTATAACAGAATAAATAAATAAATAATAAACAGACAGACAGACAGACAGACACAGACAGACAGACAGACAGACAGACAGACAGACAGACAGACAGACAGACAGACAGATAGATAGATAGATAGATAGATAAAAACACTTCATAGTTCTACAATCAAATTGATCACAGAAGGAACTTCTATAACTTCTCCTATAACAGAATAAATAAATAAATAAATAAACAGACAGATAGATAGATAGATAGAAAGATAGATAGATAGATAGATAGATAGATAGATAGATAGATAGATAGATAGATAGATAGATAGATAGATAGATAGATAGATAGATAGATAGATAAAAGCACTTCATAGTTCTACAATCAATTGATCACAGAAGGAACTTCTATAACTTCTCCTATAACAGAATAAATAGATAGATAGTATAGATGGATAGATAGATAGATATATAGATAGATAGATAGATAGATAGATAGATAAATAAAGACACTTCATAGACACTTCACAATCAATCTGATCACAGAAGGAACTTCTCCTATGGCTTAACTCAAAGTTATTTATGGTATATTATAGATATTGTGGCATTGAATTTGTCTAACAGAATAAATAAATAAATAAATACTAAATAAAATAAATAAATAAATATAAAATAAACGGAACGGTACGGATAGAAGATAGACAGAAGATAGATAGATAGATAGATAAATAAAAACCCTTCATAAGTTATTTATGGTACATGATGTCTATAGATGTTGTGGGATTGAATGTGAAGTAGGAAAAAGTCGTTCCAGGTTTATAATGCCTTCGTGCACAAAGCCATGCTGATCTGCAGTCTGTGGGTTGGAGTGGAAGATCTCCAGGCCTTGGAGATGAATTCATGGTTGGAATCCTCTTGACTTGAAGCTGGGGATGGATTATGACCACGAGCTTTTAGAAGATTCCAGGAGGTATCCCGAGTCCCGATGGGGAAATGTTTGGATATCTCAGGAGGATGACGAGGATCGGTCATGGTGATGATGAACAATGTGTTTTGGTTTTTCCTGCATGGGCTCCTCCAGGCAGGTGTTTGTAGTGGAGACGCTCATGGTTGTATGGGGAGGATCCGGTTGACGTACGAGCGTTGCGTTGTTTCATCGGCACCGCGAGTTTCGCTCTTTAAAGGTGTTACAAAAACAGCCGTGTGTGCGCTTTCAATCCGACGTTCCTTATCTGTGCGATCTCCTGAACTTCCTCCTCGGGCATCAACACTCGCCGGGTTCCCTGAGCGCCGAGTCGCACTGGAGCTATTTCAGTCAAATTCACTTCAGGTCGAGGAAATGAACTCATCATCGCTCGCTCCAGCGAAAATAAACTCAAGGTCCATTTGCACAGGAAGTGTGTGTGTGTGTGTGGGGGGGGGGGGGGGGGGGCAAGGCGGTGTTTCACTTTTTCACGGTAGCTTTGAAATTGGACGGAGATTTAAAAACTAGTTTTTTAAAAAGAAAAAAAAAAACATCCGCCGACTTTTTTTTATTAATAACATTGACATCAAAATAATCTGTCGTATCCGCGATTCTCCTCCACATTGACTTCCAGCCAATGACGGGTCGCCATTTTTACGCCAAATCTTCCACCCGTTACGTCCGTCCTCTCCACACTCTCATGGTCAAAGCCTACTTAGTATCTCCTCCCTGTGTGTGTGTGTGTGTGTTGTGTGGTTACTGAGATCATACACTTCTCACCTCATTCATCTTCTTCTACCGCTATATCCGATCTTCCCTCAGGTCACGGGGAGCCTGTGCATATCTCAGGCATCTATGGGCAGAGGGGGCACGGTGGTTTAGTGGTTAGCACGTTCGCCTCACACCGCCAGGGTCCGGGTTCGATTCCCGTCTCGGCCATGTGTGTGTGGAGTTTGTGCATGTTCTCCCCGTGTCTCAGGGGGTTTTTCTCCGGGTTCTCCGGTTTCCTCCCCCGGTCCAAAAACATGCACGGTAGGTTGATTGGCACCTTGGGAAATTGTCCCTAGTGTAAGAATGTGTGTGTGTGTGTGTGTGTGTGTGTGTGTGTGTGTGATGGGTTGGCATTCCATCCAGGGTGTATCCTGCCTTAATGCCCACAGACTTCTCACCTCGTGATCTTTTAAAGCCGCCCTAATACCTTAACGAGACTTACGCAATTATCCGCCGATCCTAATCAATTTCCGCCTGGTTTCCCATCAAGCCAACTTTCTGCGTTGGGAAAAGGTTGTCAGGTTCAATCCCACCGCTAAATAAACATCCGCATCCAGATCTGCTAAACAGACTTTTTTCTGCATGCAGGTTCAGTTCCAATCTCTTTTAGTTCCCATCGGTTACCACTGGTGTTCCTCAAGGCTCCGTCCTGGTCCCCTTTTATTCATCATTTACTCGTGTTTAGGAAGTACGCCATTCATTTGCACATTTACACTTTGCAGCATTTTGGCAGACGCCCTTATCCAGAGCGACTTAAAGGGTTAAGGGCCTTGCTAAAGGGGCCCACAAGTGGCAGCATGGTGGTGGTGGTGGGGTTTGAACACCTTAACCACCGGGCTACGAACCTCTCACTCGCATGACACTGGTCTCTTCTTTCCTCCTACTAAAAGGCGCCTTTGAATAAAATGCGTCCTTATTATTAGCTTTGCCACTAGATGGCAGCACCGGAGGCTGCACACACAGTCCCAGGGAGCACCAAAAAGCATAAGTCAGTGCGCCGGAGTTAGCCCACCAGCGCCCCCTGTCTACCAAGTTCTGTAAAGTGCAAGTATCTTTCCAGAAACAACACATTTACAAGAAGACAAGGGTTTATTTATTTATTGCGAATTGTTTCTTCCACAGATGTTTTTTTTTGGGGGGGGGGGGGGGGCAGGTGATACGGCGCCCCCTGGAGCACAGACTTGCTCAAGGGTGGCAGCTTGGTGACACCGGGGGCTCGAACCCGCGACCTCCAGATCAGTAGTCAGACAACTGAGCTACCACGGGATTTATCAGACGCCCTTGAGTTAAGGGCCTTGATCATTGTCTCCGTGCCCGATGCCTTACCCACCTCATGCCACCTCCCCACCACCTCATGTGCCCACCGGAGGCGAGAACACGATGACGCAACGCAACGCAATATTTTCAGGTTGGGATTGTTCGCATCCCCGTCCCAAGTCAAGCACTACGTGTATTTATAGACTTTGTTTTCTCGCTCTGGTCTGGGATGGACAGAGCGTGATGTGGGCACAGTGTGGGGGGGGCGGTGGTGGTGTTGGGTGGGGGGGGGTTTGGTGTCGTGGAAGTGCGGCCTGCTGTACGACACTAATCCTTCTACTAAACCCGTGTATCAGCTCCTCCCTGCGCTGCCAGATGGCGTAGCCCGAACTAATCCGCGTTCTGCGACGGAAGAGAAAAAAAAAGACTTAATCGCTGGCGTAGTTTTGAACTGGAGAGACGTCGGGAGGAATTTTGGGCGGGGTGGAGATCGCTCCGCTCTGCTGCTACATCGCAGCCCTTCAACCTCCTCACAAAACCCGCCGCGCTGCCAAGACACGGCAGGAGTGTTTACAACAACAACAAAAGGACGAGCCTCTGGAATTTCTCTCCGCAGGGACAGACGGAGGGAGGGAAGGATGAAATGAGATTTGAAAGATGCGAGGAAGACACTCGAAGACACGGAAGGCATGGGTTTGAGAGAGAGAGAGAGAGGGGGAGAGAGAAAGAGTGGGAGAGAAAGAGAGAGAGAGAGGGAAAGAGGAGATAGATAGGGAGAGAGAGAGAGAGATAGGGAAGAGAAGAGAGAGAGAGAGAGAGAAGGGGGGGGGGGGGGGTAGAGAGGAGAAAAAGAGAGAGAGAAAGAGGGAGAGAGAGAAAGAAGGAAAGAGGGGGGGGAGGGAGGGAGTGGGGTGGGAGAGGGGAGGATGGGTAGGAGGGGAGGAGGGGAGGAGAGGAGAGAGAAGGGGGGGGGAGGGGGGGAGAGGAGATGAAAGAGAGCGAGAGAAAGAAGAGAGAAGACACACAGAGAGAGAGAGATAGGAGAGCAAGGGAGAAATATATATAATTATATCATATATAATACGTTAATTATATATATATCGAGAGATAGAGAGAGAGAGAAGAGATAGAGCAGAGAGAGAGAGAGAGGGAAGAGAGAGACAAGAGAGGGAGGGAGAGACAAGAGAGAGACGAGAGAGAGAGGGAGACAAGAGAGAGAGACAAGAGAGGAGAGAAAAGAGGGAGAGAGATATATAGATAACTCGCTCTGTCGCCTCTCTCTCTACCTCGCTCTATATAGTCTCTCTACCTCTCTCTTGATCGCGACGATATTACTTTATATATCTATATACTATCTCGATCGCTCTCTCCCTCGGGCACCTCGCTCGCGAGATACGAGACTGATGGCTTGTCCATCCTTTCGTCTTTACCATTTCGTACGAGGGATAGAAAAAGGACCGTTTATTTTTTTTTTCATTCTCAGGTTACAGAAAAAAAGACACCTTTAATAAATAAATAAATAAATAAAAACAATAAAAAAATTGTTAATAAAAAAAAAATAATAATAAAAATCCCATTCATGGGGTAAAAAATAAAGTACAAATTTCTAGTTTAAAAGACTCTCTCGGCATTTTAAATGTTTTTATCGGCACGCAAAAAAAAATAAATAAAATAAATAATAATAATAATAATAATAATAATAATAAAACAACTAAAAATAACAAAACAACCCTCTGATTGGACGTCAATAAAATATCTACGAATCGACCGGCGAGTCTGTTGCCATGACGACCAGACATTTGTACACGCAGCAATACATTAGAACGCGTTCTTTTCTACGTTTCATTATAAAACACACACAAACAAAGAAAAACGGTGTTTTTGTCGTTAATTATTTGTTTGTTTACGTCGACTGAAAAATGCAACAACAAAACAAAACATTTTTGAATATCCTAATTTTGCTTTGAAAAACATTTGATTCAAACGATTTTTTTTTATTTAATTCTTTAAAATAAAACTATTAAAAATTGCATATCGTCATTTATTTTTCCAATTCGTTTTTAAATAATTTAATATAATTCTTTACAAATGACTCCAATTAAAACATTATTCATTATATTTTTTTTAAAAATACTTTATTATTAATTCTATTATTACTGATTATTATTTTTAAAAATGGTAATTGAATGGTTTGATTTAATTTTGAGTCAAATTAAAATTTAAAAAATTATATTCAAATATTTTTTTTTTTAGAATTTATTTTTTTTGCAATTTAACCTTGAAAAATATTTTATAATATATAATAATTGGATAAAAGTGAATGAAAGTAATTAAGTGAATTAATTATTCGGGTTAGTGGGCGCACTAGGGTGGTGTAGTGGTTAGCACGTTCTCCTCACACCACCAGGATCCGGGTTCGATTCCCGTCTCGGCCATGTGTGTGTGGAGTTTGTGCATGTTCTCCCCGTGCCTCAGGGGGTTTTTCTCCGGGTTCTCCGGTTTCCTCCCCCAGGAACAAAAATATGCACGGTAGGTTGATTGGCACCTTGGAAAATTGTCCCTAGTGTGTGAATGTGTGTGTGTGTGTGTGTGTGTGTGTGTGATGGTTCGGCATTCCATCCAGGGTGTATCCTGCATTAATACCCATAGACGCCTGAGATAGACACAGACTCCCCGTGACCCGAGGGAAGATCGGATAAAGCGCTAGAAGATGAATGAATGAACGAATGAATTATTCGGGTTTCTTATTTCTGCGTCGGTGGTTTTGATCGTGCAGAGAAGCGAATTCTCCGTCGGCGAGCAGAACGGCGAGTTAATGGCTCCGAGCGCTAATCTCCATCATCACCGCATCGCTGAGAAGTGAATGAGATCAGACGAGAGTAACGTCCCGTCTCTTCCTCCGCATTCGTTTATTTCACTAACAGCGTTCGTTTACGGCGCCGAAGACGAGAAGAACGCTTTCTACACATCCGTTTACTTTATTCGCGTTCACACACCTGAGCCAGCGAGTGGTTAAGAGCCCTGCTCAAGGCCCTCGGGAAAGAGAGAACGGTACCGGATGGAGTGATATGGAGACGAAGGAGACGTCGATTCGCTCTTGGGGGGGGGGGGGACGTCTTCCCTCAATCCGTCCCCCTCCTTCACCTCGTTGACGCGTCCCAAACGCTCACACTCGCACCTCTCACCTCGTCTCCTAAACCTCCTCTGTGTCAGAGAAAGAAGGAAAGAAAGGAAGAATGAAAGAATGAAAGAAGTGCCGGTCTCGGTCTCAGCGTGTAAGAAAAGCGACTCGTTCCTAATGTTGTTAATGACTC
Organism: Kryptopterus vitreolus; assembly: GCA_030449085.1. Taxonomy (NCBI): domain Eukaryota; kingdom Metazoa; phylum Chordata; class Actinopteri; order Siluriformes; family Siluridae; genus Kryptopterus; species Kryptopterus vitreolus. The sequence continues at coordinate 5,391,864 of JACRUU010000015.1, read as the reverse complement.
TAAGGGTGCAATTACTTTTGAGCAAAATGTGTTTCACTGAATAAAGGAAAAAAATAAAGGTTATAGTTGTGGGCGGAGTCAGAGAGAGAGAGAGAGAGAGAGAGAGAGAGAGAGAGAGAGAGAGAGAGAGAGAGAGAGAGAGAGAGAGATGGAGGGAGAGTGGAACTGCAACAGCTTTACAGTCATGCCCTACTTTTACACACGTGTGTGTGTGTGTGTGTGTGTGTGTGTGTGTGTGTGTGTGTGTGTGTGTGTGTGTGTGTGTGTGTGTGTGTGTGTGTTTAAAGTTTAATGTGGAGAGTGGAGCTGCAGTAACGAGTTCTCTTATTCTGTCTACACCATCCATCCATCCATCCATCCATTTATATATCCATCCACCCGTGCCTCAGTCTACACATCCATCCATCTATCCATAAATTCATTCATCCACCCATCCATCCATCCATCTATCAATCCATTAATCTATACATCATTTCCATCAGTCTATACATCCATCACTCCATCCATCCATGCATCAGTCTATACATCCACCCATCCATCCATGCATCAGTCTATACATCCATCACTCCATCCATCCATGCATCAGTCTATACATCCATCACTCCATCCATCCATGCATCAGTCTATACATCCATCACTCCATCCATCCATGCATCAGTCTATACATCCACCCATCCATCCATCCAAATCATTTATACATCCACCCATCCATCCATGCATCAGTCTATACATCCATCACTCCATCCATCCATGCATCAGTCTATACATCCACCCATCCATCCATGCATGAATTCATCCATCCATAAATCTATACACCAATTCATCCACCCATCCACCCATCCATCCAGCTCCATCCATTGCATCATCCACATCCATCCATCCATCCATCCACCCATCCATTCATCTGTCCATCAATTCAACCACCCATCCATTCATCTATCCATCCATCCACCCATCTATCTATCAGCATCAGCATCTATCATCTATCCATCCCGGCAGATATCATCAATTCAACCACCCATCCATTCAACCACCCATCCATTCATCTATCCATCAATCTATACATCCATCATCATCATGGTTGTTGTATTTGGTAGTATTTGTAGTTGGTCCTTGGTTTGTTTGTATTTATACAAACAGCAAAGAGAACAACAAACATCCGGGGATGATGTGGGTGAAAAAGTGAGAGAGAAAGTGTGTGTGTGTGTGTGTGTGTGTGTGTGTGTGTGTGTGTGTGTGTGTGTGTGTGTGGTGTGTGTGTGTAAGTGTGTGTGTGTGTGTTTAGTATGCGGCTCAGATATACATTTCAGAAATTTAAAGTTCAGATGTTCCTCTGCCTGAATGATAACTGGCTCCTGGATTGCTCTCTCTCTCACACACACACACACACACACACACACACACACACACACACACACACACACGACATTGGACTCCAGGGTACACACATCGTTCTGCTTTCAGATTGGTGAGAGTGACTTGTCACTTGAAAGTGTGTGTATATATATATGTGTGTGTGTGTGTGTGTGTGTGTGTGTGTGTGTGTGTGTGTGTGTGTGTGTGTGTATGTGTGTGTGTGTGTGTGGGACTGTTGGAGTTCTCCTCAGCACGTACACAATGTTAGACACCGACATCCCGCTATCCGTAGAGAACAGCGATGGAGAGAAAAGGAACAAGAGACCGGACGAGTGCATGGCATCGAAATGAGAGTGCATGCTTCCAGTATTCATCTGCAGAGAGAGAGAGAGGGAGATAGAGAGGAGAGAGAGAGAGAGAGAGAGAGGAAATGACAGACAAAGCACAAGAGATACAGAAAAACAACGATAGAAAGATAAAGAGATGGATAGATCTTGAGTGAAAGAAGAAAAATACTTTGAACCAAAATGGAGAGAGAACGATATGCAAAATGTAAGAAAGAAAAAAAGAATGAAAGAAAGAAAGAGATCCAAAAAAGAGATCCAAAGGAAGAAAGAGAGAAAGAAAGAAAGCGTTAGAGACAAGAGGAAAAAAAGGAAAAAAGGAAAGAGAAAAGGAGAAGAAAGAAAGAAAGAAAACGAAGAAAAGAAGAAGAAAGAAAGAAAGAAAGAAGACAAAAAAATAGAGAGATCCAAAAGAAAGAGCAAATTAGACAGAAAGAAAGAGTAGAGAAAAAAGGAAGAGATGAAAAAGAAAGAGAGAAGGAGCAAATAAGACAAAGAAAAAAAAAGAAAGAGTAGAGTCGGGAAAAGGGGGGGGGGAAGAGATCCAAAAGAAAGAAGAAACAAAAAGAAAGAAACCAAATATGAGAGAGAGAGAGAGGAACAAAACGATGGGAGTGAGTGAGAGACAGAAAGAAAAGATTAATAGAAGGACCAGAAGGAGAGAGGGATGGAGAGAAAGAAACGGAGAGACGTTGAGAATAAGAGAGCGAGAGAACAAAAGAAAGAAACGGGCAGAAATAAACGGTTTGAGAGGAAAAAGAGAGGTGGAGAAAGAGACCTAAAGAGAGAGAGAGAGAGAGAGAGAGAGAGAGGGAAAGTGATAAACCCGAGGAAGGAGAGAATGAAACCCAAAGCGGTTGCCTTTATGGTAGAAGAACAAAGTCCAACATTCTTCTGTGTGAGCAGAGACCTGACGACACTCGGGCCCACTGCACCTCCTCCTGCCGTCTCTCACACACCTCCCTCCCTAACACAACTCATATTACACTTTAAAGTGTGTGGTGTGTGTGTGTGTGTGTGTGAGAGAGTGTGTGTATGAGATACCAATGGAAGCCTGGATTCCAATCAGGTGGGGTCTGTGTGTGTGTGTGTGTGTGTGTGAGATGCCAATGGAAGCCTGGATTCCAATCAGGTGGAGTGTGTGTGTGTGTGTGTGTGTGTGTGTGTGTGTGTGTGGTGTGTGTGTGTGATATTGTGTAAGATTTATTCGTGTCTGTCAGGAAACTTTGACCCTAAAGTTGTAAATCTGTCAAAGGCGTCTCGCCAACGCAACAGGAAAAGGGGGAGGTGAAGGGGGGGAAATGGGGGGGGGGGGGGGGGGGGGGGGGTGGGGGGTGGGGTGGGGGGGAGGTGGGGGGGCGGCGGGGTTGAAAGGAGGGGGGGGGGGATGGGGGGGCGTCGGTCGAGTCGCAGACATTGTAAAAGACAAAGAGAAAGAGAGAGAGTGGGGTTTAAACCCCACCCTTCATAAATATAAATAAATAAATAAATAAATAAATAAATGTGTGACGCAGTGCATTAAATATTTTGTCGCCTTATAACCAAGCTTCATAAAGGTGACGCCTCATAACCGAGTCACTACTCCGGTGCTTCCTGAGTCACTGCAGTTGAATGCGATTGGATGGAGGTCTGCGAAGGTCTTTCCTAAAGTTTCTCGACCGTTATCTTGTACATCTCCAACTGTACGTCATTTAGGGTCGTTATCCTGATGGAAGGTGAAGCTCCGCCCCCCCTAAACGATGACCCCGCCCCCCGTCCCGGTCTCAAGTCCTTTGACGTTTCTAATAGGTATTTATCTCCGACCATCTTTTCTGAGGAGCTTCCCTGGTCCTCCTAGCATCCCCACAGCATGATGCCGCCACCACCATGTTTCACAGGGGGAAATGGTTGCGTGTAGGTCCAAATGGACAACTTTGGTCTCATCTGACCACAGCACCTTCTTCCACATGTGCGTTATGTCTCCTACATGAACTTCCGGAGAAGTTATAACATTGTGCTTTCTTCTGGTCACTCTTCCATAATAGCCATAATGGTGGACAGACTCCCTCACCCGAGCTGTGGATCTCTGCAGCTCCTCCAGAGTGACCACTGGACTTTCTGGCTGCTCCGTGATTCAACGCCCCGGCCGGTCGGTTGAGGTGGACGTCCATATTTTGGTAGCTTGGCAGACGTGCCTTACTCTTTCCATTTTCGCATGAACTGACCTGTCTGGTGTGTTCTATAGTCGTCGTGATGTTCACCAACGTTCTCGAACAAACCTCCGAGTCCTTCACCGAGGAGTTGTCATTATACTGGGATTTAAATTCAAATTGAGAACAAATTGAACTTGGAATTAAAAAGAAAAATAACGATAAACAGGAAAAAAAAAAACGTACACCAATATTTAACGCCTTACAAACAATAGTATACGACTGCGTGTGGAATGGAAGGACCCGTCGCCTCGAGAAGGTCCTTCTCCGCCGTTTCCTGCCTCGTTCTAAATATGTTCTTGTCGACTTCCCCTTCGTGACTCGGAAGTGCACTGTACATCAAGAGCGGGCTGGAAACACCACCATGTTATGAACTAGAGGTCTTGGGGGTTTGTGGGAGAGGGTGGTGGTGGTGGTGGTCCATGATAAATGAAGAGAGGTTAGCTCTCAGCAGGTGGTCGCTGGAGGACAGGTGACAGTAATGGATGTTCTCTGGTGTTAGAAGGTGTCAGTGTTCATTGTGTCGCAGTATGAAGTTCGCTATATTTATAAGAATTCGATTTGGAGTCCGAAGAGGTGAAAAGCCGGATCTCGACCGGCTGCTCCTGTAACGCCACGGAATCTCGGAACAGATGTTGGACCTCTTGATCTCTTTCTGCTGCCAATCAGAACACGGCTAATAACGGCCGCCTATCAGTCCACCAAGGGTTATTCCACTCCAGACCACCAGAGGGTGGCCCTTCTCACCACCACCACCACCACCACCACCACCACCACGGAGGGCTAAATCCACTCCCAGATCTCCAGATCAAAGCCGTACTTCCTGAAGTGAGGGTCACACGAGTGCGTCAAACTATGCAAAGTTCTCCGTACTGTTCTCGCTCCTTCCGCACTCGGAATACTCGGAGAAAGAGTGAGAGCGGCGACCGAATCCCTGTTGCTATGACAACGAGCCCAGGATGAGCTCTGAAGAGTCACACGATCACGAGCATCATATGGGGGGGAAAGTTCGGAAGTCTCGTCTTGAACCTTCTCTGTGGAGAAATCTCGCTCAACGACAATGCGACCGAGATTATTACGTTGTGCAAGACGTCGATTATAACGATATCTCAAACGTTCCCAAGAATGAATTAGGAATATCAGGGAATATCAATCCTTTCATGGGATTCCGTGTGGGGCACGGTGGCTTAGTGGTTAGCACGTTCGCCTCACACTGCCAGGATCCGGGTTCGATTCCACGTCTCGGCCATGTGTGTGTGGGTTTGCATGTTCTCCCCGTGCCTCATTGGTTTTTCTCCGGGTTCTCCGGTTTCCTCCCCCGGTCCAAAAACATGCACGGTAGGTTGATTGGCACCTTGGAAAATTGTCCCTAGTGTATGAATGTGTGTGTGTGTGTGAGTGTGTGATGGGTTGGCATTCCATCCAGGGGTATCCTGCATTAATACCCATAGACGCTGAGATAGACACAGACTCCCCGTGACCCGAGGGAAGATCGGATAAAGCGGTAGAAAATGAATGAATGATGGGATTCCAGACTGTTGCTATGCAGTCCGGACGGCGTATTCGCGCACTGGCATGTCTCTGGGATTAAACCGGAGAACCTGGAAGAATCCCAGGACAGACACTCTGAGACCATCTGAGATTTATCTCGGTAACTCGAACGGGAAAAAGATTCCCAGCAGTCAAATTTAGCAGCCGGTCCCGAGTCATGAAGTGAAACGAGGTGGAGCAAAGGAAGGTGGAATCAAAGCTGAAGATACGAGCTGTAAGGTGGTAAATCCCAAGTTCTTAAAAGAATTCACCGTTATACTTCTGATGACAACTCCAACAACCCCCCAACCCCCACCACCACCACCACCACCACCAGCACCACCACCCAGGTTTAACATTGGGCGTGGGCCCCTTGGAGGGGGTTTAGCTCAGTAGTTTAAAGCACTGGGCTTCTGATCAGAAGATCCGGGTTCGAGCCCTGGTATTCTCTTCAATTCTGGGAGGGGGTAGCTCAGTGGTCTAAGGCGCTGGGCTGCTGATCGGAAGATCCAGGTTCGAGCCCCGGTATGGCCAAGCTGCCGCCCTTGGGTCCTTGAGCAAGACCGTTAACCCTCTGTGCTCCAGGGGGCGCCGTTTCATGGCCGACCCTGCGCTCTGACCCCAACAACATTAAGCTGGGATACGCGAAGAAAGAATTTCATTGTGCTGTAACGTATATGTGACCAATAAAGGATATTACTATTATTATTATTACGTTGAGACACAATCAAGTTCCTCTACTCATCACTTCCGTGGTGCCCCTGAGGTTATTCTAATCTTTTAAGGCTTCAGCAGCACTTTGTGTGGTGGCGAAGCACAAGAAGTTCTTCATAAGAGGAAGTGGTGAACCGCCACATCTCTAAATGCAGTAACTCCAAGTCCGTCATACAACCAGAAGCCAAAAGGAGCTGCTACTGACGGAAAAACCAAAAATGACCTTTGGCTCCCAAAGCAAGAAAGAAGAAAATGATGTTCCTCGACAGTTTGCCGTGTAGATGTGTGTAAGCTGAGACGGAGAAAGTAGTTTCGGTGCATCGCTGGTCTTTATTCGACGACAGAAACCTGGCGCAGTTTCCGTTAAAAACACCCTCGTTAGTTACAAGAGGCAACAAGGGAAAGGAGTCCAAACATCGTCTCAACCAGAACAATTCTACCATTTGCTTCTTGGGATGACAGACTGTGGGTCGGAGCGATTTCTTGGCTTGGTAGCCGTGTCCAATCCCATCCAGACATCTCCTACAAAGTTTTTGGGCGACGTCCCGATCACCTGCTAATCGGTGAGAGATCCGTATACTACGCTAGCATGTCTTGCTCGCGAGTGCAATCATGTGTAAAAGCGTCCCGCAGGACGGCTGCTAGAATGACGCCTTGGCCTTCTTTCTTCTCCTCCTCCTCCCTTCCGCTCGTGTCACATCAGATTTGGCAGCACTCTGTGGGAAAAAGGGCAACAGATGACGAAGAGCTCCTGTCTGACAGGCAGGTCTCGCTGTAAAGGTTATCCAGGGAGGACGGGGGTTGTGGGCGGCTCTGGCTCTGGGCTCGGCTGTCAAGCTGTGCTCTCCTGCCTCCCCCTGGAGAACCAGCCGTCGCACCGGCGCTCGTCAAGGAGTCACCTGTTCTTGCACCTGAAACGTCTTTGGCACGACCATTCTCCTGCGGACGGGGGATTTACCAGGATGCACCTCCCCAGGTCAGGGTGTTTTAGAGGACAATACATGTGAGGACGGGGGATTTTGGAGGACAATGCTCCCGGGGTGGCCATCTCAGCACAAGACCTTTATGAGGAGGCTTGTATAACTACATCAGTAAGATTTCCTTTCACCAGAGACGGAGAGTGTGGAAAAATCGCATCTCTACTCTAAACAGGTCTTGGTGGTATTGTGTTTTTAATTAATTCAATAATTAGTTTAAAAAGTTCAGGAAGTCCCTGATTTACAATATCAGTTCATGGGGTTAGGGTGGTTTAGTGGTTAGCACATTCGCCTCACACCGCCAGGGTCCGGGTTCGATTCCTGTCTCGGTCATGTGTGTGTGGAGTTTGTGCATGTTCTCCCCGTGCCTCAGGGGGTTTTTCTCCGGGTTCTCCGGTTTCCTCCCCCGGTCCAAAAACATGTACGGTAGGTTGATTGGCACCTTGGAAAATTGTCCCTAGTGTATGAATGTGTGTGTGTGTGTGTGTGTGTGTGTGTGTGCCCTGTGATGGGTTTGATTCCATCCAGGGTGTATCCTGCCTTAATGCCCATAGACGCCTGAGATAGGCACAGACTCCCCGTGACCCGAGGGAAGATCGGATAAAGCGCTAGAAGATGAATGAATGAATGAATGAAGGTCATGGGGTGACAAATAATAATAATAATCAAGGTGGACTTTGAGACGCCGAAAACATCCGAGATCTAATGCAGGTCAACGTAGCTTTGGCGATTACGGGTGACAATAAGGCGTCAGATAAAGTGTGTACATCCTGGCAGCTCCCCAACGATTTGTACCGCGTACATGCTGCAACATTTGCCCTCGACATGAAACGTATTCTCCCCCTGCCTCAGGTGGTTTTTCTCCGGGTTCTCCGGTTTCCTCCCGGTCGAAAAACATGCACGTTAGGTTGATTGGCACCTTGGAAAAGTGTCCCGAGTGCATGTCCTGCAATGGGTTGGGCACCTCATTCAGGGTGCATTCTGCCTTGACGCCCCAAGACCCCCTGAGAGAGGCACCGGCTCCCCGCGACCCGCGGGAAGATCGGATAAAGGGGTAGAAAATGAATGAATGAATGTATTTCTTCATATCGGAAGTAGAGCCACTGTAAAATCAGGGACCCAAAAGCGGTTAAGGTGCCCCAAAAACGGTAGTCTGGTAACACTAGGGCTTGAATCCCTTTGACCACGCCAAGTCCGTTACACCTCTACATTAAACTCTTCTGCCCTTGCGGTCATCGTTTCCTCCACTCACTGAGCAGGACAATTCTCCTGAGACTGGAGGGACGACACTTTTTTTGTAAGACAATGCCATGTGGACACTTCAGGGCCGTTTCACAAGAAGCTTCTGTGGCAGTTTCAGAGGACGTTTCTTCTGAGCTCATGGACGACTTTTCTACTTTAGATGATTCCCTTGCGGCAGAGGTATTTCGGAAAGAAAGACTATCCTCTTGGTGGTTGCAGTAATTTAGACGACCATCCCCACTTGGCAGGGAGGGGATGAGGGGGTACCTTTAGGGGCCAATCTCCCATCTTTGAGGTATTTCAGAAGACCCTATGGAGGGTGGGATATTTTCAGTGAGGTCCCTCGGAGACCGCAACATGCCTGATGGTTCTTCTTTCACTGTTTGATCGGAGGCGATACAGGCGATGAGAAGGGTATTTCGGGTGAAGGATTTCCACCTAGAGCTGTTTTTCTTTAACGATAATGCCGTGTTTGGGGTGTGAATCCATGTGTGGACAGAACTGTAAGTATTTCCATTTGGGGAGACTTTTACTTGCCTACATTTCAAAGTCTTACTTTTTTTCACCACTGCTAAGACTCTTCAGTTACCCTCTCGATGCGGCTTTTTTTGACTTGTTCATTGTTCTCTCTTGGCAAACGGGACGAAGACTGACTGTACACCATCTGGTCCGTAGCTCGGTATCTGTAGCGCAACAAGGCCAAACTGCGCAACCTGTCTATCCTGGAGCAAAGTCATTCTGGACGTCATGCTCTTGTGTGCTAAGGACCGAAACGTACGGGTGGACGTTCGTTACCCAGAGTTTGTAACGGATCGCGTTAAGAGACGCCGTTACAGTACAAACATTCAACAGCGGCCTGCAAAACGCAAACAAGCGCCGAAGTGAGAACGCGTTCCAAAAGCGGTCTGCATTTTCTTCACGTCGACTGGCTGCAGGCAGGATGCAAGGAAGCAAGAATCCACAGAAAGCCTGGAAAGACCCAGGAGAGAGAGAATAAACCCATGGAAGGGTTTTTTTTGGGGGGGGGGGGGGGGGGGGGGATTTGAAAGCACTCCTATCTTCCATGAAGGGAATCGCTCGATGATAGGATGACCTAAATTCTCCCTCCACCAGACTCTGCTACAAGCCCACACGGATACGAGAGCGTGAAGGGAGGGAGGGGAAAAAAAAAGAAAGAAAGAAAAAAAAACTTGAGCTGATAATCTCGGGTAGAAGAACGGTTACATAAAAGCCATCTCTAATTCCTTCCCATGCAGATCAAAAGGAGAACAAGGCCTCCATGTGCCTGTGCACCGCTACCCGCCCTGAGGGACACCAGTATGTGTGTATAGGAGTATCACAGTGTGGAAGTCCCAGTCCCACTTTCTTTTCTTTCTTTCCTTCCTTCCCTCCTCTTTCCATCCATCTTAAGAAGCAAATTAGCCCACATTAAATATAGCCAACCTAAATTTGCGATAAAGCCGGCGGAGAAACAGGAGCGAGCACGGATTCTGGATTCTAATCTAATCAGGTGCTGTTGATTCATTTTATCGCCGCTGCGGAAAGCTCTTTTGCGCTAGTACACGTTGCCATTTTAACCGGGGAAAACGATGCTTTGTGTTTGTTTGTTTGTTTGTTTGTTTTTTGCCATCAAGCACTTGATGTTACTGCATCATATCCATGATCATGCCAGTGAAATCTGAATCAACTCTGCCCCCTAGTGGATATAGTAGCACACTTCAGCTTTGAATTGGTCTCGGGTAGTGAAGACCTTCTGACTAGTATCGCAGCATAGACATCAAGGCATAGTGAAATACTTTCTTCGCACGTCAGGGTCAGGGCTATTGTCAGCCGTGATACAGCGCCCCCTGGTGCACAGAAGGTCTTGCTCAAGGACCCAAGGGTGGTATAATTGGCGATACCAGGGCTCGAACCCCCCCGGCCTTAGAGCACTGAGCTACCCCGGTCCCAGTAATGAGGGGAACCACATTCATCCTGGTAGTTCCCCAACGAATTGTACTGCATACATGCTGCAACGTTTGCCCTCGACATGAAACGTATTCTCCCCGTGCCGCAGGGGGTCTTTCTCCAGGGTTCTCCGGTTTCCTCCCGGTCGAAAAACATGCACATTAGAGGTTGATTGGCACCTTGGAAGTGTCCCTAGTGAAAATGGGATGGGCACCACATTCAGGGTGCATTCTGCCTTGACTCCCCAAGACCCCTTGAGATAGGCACAGGCTCCCCGCGAGCCGATCGGATAAAGGGGTGGAAAATGAATGAATGAATGAATGAATGAATGCATTTCTTCATATCGGAAGTCGAGCCACTGTAAAATCAGGGACCCAAAAGCGGTTAAGGCGTCCCAACAAGGTCCGGATCCACTCTGAGGAACTGCTAAGTGGATTTGGGATAATTACGTCGACTAAATGCGGTAACCCAAGCTTTCATCACATACTCGCTAAAATGTTGACTTACGAACATCTAAGATCTCAGGAATGATGAAAATGTGAAGCTTTTAGTGGGCACTTGGGCAGAGCGGCGGCTTTGCCGTTATCTACACCACACAACGTCCTGCCATTAGCCGCCCCGGTCGAGGCGCTTGTGTAAAAACACAAGCTTTGTTCACACCCTTTGAAAACGCTGATAAGGACATGACCGTTATTTCCTGTCCATTTTACTTCAGTCTCGCTCCAAGTTCTGGAAAGCAAACCGCAAATCAAGCGGTCATACTGCTGGAACGTTCATGAAGTGTCCACTTCTGTCGAGACCCATCTTAAAAACAGGACTCCCCCCCTTTTTGTTGTTGTTGATCAATCCTGAAGACTCCTCTGGAATGGTTAACAGGACCAACGTGGATCCGTCCTCATGAAAGCATGACGGACTGGGGATTTCTGAGCGAACTCTTCGGGTCGTTACAGGCGCACTCGCCCATGCTGGGTCGTGTCTGGCTGCTCCTCATGCTGGTCTTTAGGATGTTGATCCTCGGCACTGTGGCCAGCGACATGTTCGACGACGAGCAAGAGGAGTTCACGTGCAACACCTTGCAGCCGGGATGCAAACAGGTCTGCTATGACGACGCCTTCCCCGTCTCGCAGTATCGCTTCTGGGTCTTCCACATTGTGCTCATCTCCACTCCGGCTCTAGTGTTCTTCATGTATGCCATGCATCACCACAAAAAACACCAGGTCCTCTTACAAGACTCCACCACCAACATCCTGGAAGCAAAGCAGAACCTCCATCTCAAGCGCCTCTACATAGTCAACGTCACCATCCGGATGATGTCCGAGGTGGCTTTCTTGATCGGGCAGTGGAAGCTCTACGGCTTTCGCGTCGAGCCTCGGTTCCCCTGCAGTCGCTTCCCTTGTCCCTACACGGTGGACTGTTTCACCTCCAGACCCATGGAGAAGACCGTCTTCCTGCTCTTTTATTTCGTCATCGGAATCCTTTCGGCCGTGTCCAGCCTGGCTGAGATTATCCACGTCATCTTTAAGTGGTTCATGAAGAGCAGTGATGGGACGGTAAGAGAGGAGCTCGAGTCCGAGAACAAGCATCTGAGCCCGAGCGAGGGAAACCCGGGAGGAACCAGGGACACGGTACAGTCACATGGAAAGACCAAAAGGACCGGTACACCAAGAACCAACAGTGATTCACGGGAAACGAGTATCCGATGCCTGGAGGAAATCCAGGGTCGGAAAAGTGCCGAGCTGATCGTCTAAACAGGTTTATTCCAAAAAAATAACAAAATAAAAAGAAGAAGAAAACTCTAACCTGCAGGAAATAGATTTTGTAACTTCCTGTATTTTCTTTTTGAGCATGTTTTCCTTAAAAATTACAAACCACAATTCTATGAAATATATCATTATACACTACAAGAAATGTTTAAACTCTTACGTCTATGGAAGGAGTCTCCAGGATCAGATCCAACAGACTGCATGTAGATTTGTAAGTAAATTTGCATGGAATTCGTATTAAAGCTGTAAATGGATGAAAATGTGTTGATTAATAAATAAATACATTTTAGTAAAATTAAACATTTGAAATAAATTTGTCTTTTCCGACAACCCCCCCCCCAAAAAAAACAAACAAACAAATAATTTCTTTTTTAAATTAAAAAACAAACAAACAAATAGACCGAAGCAGTTTCCCGCTAGCGGAGGTCAAGACCCAGATACGAATCTCATCAACAAAAGTTTATTTTTGGTAGAAAAAGATAGAAAATATTTACAAACAATGAGAGCAAAACACACAGAAACCTTTCGCACCTGAAATGTGATGCAATGCCGAGTCGTTAAAAAGGAAATAAAACTAAGATTTATTTTGTTTTTATAAAAATTGTTTGTATATAAACAAGGCTAGCTGCGTTCCGGTGGAAACGAGCTAAAAGTCGTCGTCAGAGTCGGAGTCCAGGGCGTACGTAATGGGTTTTGTGCTGCGTGCCGTTTTGGTCCTCGGGGCCACGGCGGACGACGTCACGTCCAAATCAAAGCTGTCGTCGTCTTCCCACTTGCTTTTCTGAACACAACACAGGGTTTTGGACGAGTCGTTTTTAGGGGGGGGGTCAGTAAAAAAACCTTTAGGATAGTTTAACGCAGGGAACCCATCCTACAATTTTAACATCTCTACAAAATGCTAAATAAATCAAATGGATTACAAATTACTTGTAAAACAAATTATTTGAAAGAATTTAAATATTTAATCTAAACAACATTTAAATGATTTGAATAGAACTTTAAATAGCTTTTGCAAATTTTTTTTTATATTAATATAAATTATATATATTAATGTCGGGGAAAAATGTTTTAAACAGAATAAATAAAATGCGTGGAGTTTAACATGACCGTGACGTACCTTTCCTGCTGCGGCTTTTCCTTTGAGACGAGCCATGAGGTTCCCTCCGTCCGAGTCGCTCTCAGACTCATCGCTGCTCAGGACTTTCCTCTTGCGCACCGCCGCGGGTTTTTTGGCTGCTTGTGCGGGGGCGTGACTTTCGGAGTCGCTGGATGTCGATTGTTTGGTAGCCGTGCTCTTTTTAGCGGCCGCGGGTTTGGACAGCGCGTCGAGAATCGATGGCTGCTTCGCATCTAAACAAAACAACCAGCAGGTCAACAACTACTCGCATTCAAACAACAGTCACGTAAATCAAAGTTTACTATGGCAAAAAAAAAAAAAAAAAAAAAAAAAAACATACGTAGGGATGTAGAAATTTTTTTAATGCTAACGATGATTATTAAACATTTATTATAGGTTTCTCCAGTGCAAGAATTTTTTTTATATTAAAACCAAGGTCACCTGACGCGGCGACTTTCTTTCTCGAGACCGCCGTGGTCTTCTTGGCTACGGGGGGTTTCTTTGCAGCGCCGTCGGCAGATTTCTGCACCACTTTTTTCACCGCTTTCTCCTTGGGCTTGGGTGGAGGTTTAGAAGCAGCGCCCCCCGCTGTACACAGATAAAACCATCCAGTCATTTTCATGAAAAATTCATAAAAAAAAAATTTTAATAATAAAAAAATACATTAAAATAATTCATCCGAGTTCGTACATGTGAGCTTGCTCTTCACCACTTCTTTGTCTTCCTTGGTCTTTTTCACAGTTTTCTTCCTGTAAGAGGATGAAGGTATGATATTGGTGAAATCTCCCAGGCACTCAGACACGATAAGCTTTAAAATGTCTAAATTAAAGATAATTAAACTGAAAATGTTGCTTTGATACATAACGAGTGATGAAGATAAAGACTCACGGTGGAGGTGGGGCGGGCGAGTCCTGTTCACTCTCGGAAACGGCGCTGCGTTCGGGGATGAATATGTCCTCGTCATCGTCGATAATCATTGGTGCTTTCTTTTTGCCCAAACTCTCCTCGTTCCCAGACTCGTCCTCACTGTCAGACAGGCAGTACTTCACCATGGCTGAAACACACATTTGATGCAATTTATATGCTTTATACACATCTTGTACATTTTATATACGTCTTCACAATTTTACTGTTTTATACATTTATATACACTTTTATTTACACATTAAATGCAATATCTAGATTAAATATAACAATATCAAATCATTACTATGGAGAAAAAAATTTAATAGCTTTTTTGTTTGTTTTTAAAAAAAAAAAAAAAAAACAAGTAGAAATTCTTAGTTTTATATTTTAGAAAAGTGAAAAGGGCTACAGTATGGAAATCAACATTTTAATAATCAATAATCCAGCCCTTGAAAATTATTCCAATCACATGACCTACTTTTCCAAAATGTGTAGGAACTGTGTATGTACGTCGGATTAGCTGCCTTTAAAAGAGCCAATGATGGGAATGCTTGTGCGCGTTTGTGTGTGAACTGCTCGTACCGTTCTCTCTTCTGCCCAAACGCCCTCTAGAAACCACGTCTCCTGAATTCGTGGGCATGTTTTCCGAATCTTCTCCCGTACTCTCCTCCTCCTCCTCGTCGTCAGATGACCATGGGTTTTTCTTCTTCTCCTTGGTGGGTTTAAACTGCAGTGTGGTCTGCTTCCCTGACTTGGAGACTGAAGGGAAGAAATGGACTATAAGATGCTGCTGAAGTATAAGTGAAGAAATGGCGATACGTTTCCCTGTTCTCCAGCGGTACCTTTCGCTTTGGGTTCCTTCTTAACCTTTTTGGTGAGACGAGCGGCAAGTCCCGTCTCCCGAGAGTCTCCCGCGTCCGCATCCTCGTCACCGAACTCCATCTTCATCACCACGCTGCCGTCGCTCTCGGACTGAAGAGATATGCAGATAAGTTTTTATTTACATGTATTTACACACACAGAGAGAGAGAGAGAGAGAGAGAGAGAGAGAGAGAGAGAGAGAGAGAGAGAGAGAGAGAGAGAGAAAAAGAGAGAAAAACAGTAAATGGACGATATTACACACCTTAAGTTTGCCCTTCTTGGCTCCGCCCTTTTTGATTGCCTGGTCCTTCATGGCACTGGTGACGCGTGGGATGACGCGACGTCCCTGTGGTGTGGGCATGGTCTCGTCTTTCATCTTCACCACCTTCGATCGTCCTCCTTTGACCTTGACCTGAGTGACAGAAGCCTGGGAGGCTCGCTCGGCCTGCTCCACACGCTGTGACAAGACAATAGCTTTTCTTACATTTTTCATCTTAATAAAAAGATTCCTAAACTGCACAAATATAAATATTTACTCCTTATTTACTGTATTGAATTTCGTGTTAATGAAACATGAGGCAGGAATCTTTGTAAATTAAAAAAATTACAATTAGATTAGTTTAAACCATTTCAAATTAGTTTCAAAAGAGAACAAATATTGGGTGTTTATTAATACATTAAAACATTAGGACACTGTGACTTTTATCATTATGGTTTTCTGCAGGGCGCTCACCTCCAGCTCTTCAGTGAAGGCAGCGAGGTCCTCCTTCCACAGGTCTGAGGGAGACTTCCTCTTCAAAACGTTCAGCTCGGTCATCTATAACCAAACAATATAAATATAAATAAACACACACACACACACACACACACATATACATACAAACACACACACATATAAAAACATCAATGTTCAGAGCAGGCACACATGCTTGAGTACGTATTAGAGATACCTTGGCGTCTCTTTGCTTGCACAGTTCTTCTTTCTTTTCTTTAGTGAGGAACCACATGGGCATGCTCAGGAGGTAATTATAGTCCGGCCCGGCGGAGTCTTCCTCCTTTTCCTTCTCTTCGTCTTCATCACTGCCTTCTTCTACTTCCTGGAAAATGAAACGCACATGCGTTTAGGACTGACTGAGATGCCACCGATGCAGAGAAGGGAATTTGATAAAGTACCTTGTCCTGAGATGCTTTCCATGCTTTGATAGGATCGGAGTCGTAGCCCATCTCCTGCAGCATGCGGATCAGCTCCTTCTTCGGCTTGTTCTCTGAAAGAAAGGTTATAAGTACTAACTCCTGTTAAAACAAAAAGGACAGTTTTGTGGCTCCAACGTTTTACCGATGACTAGGGTGCCCTGGATCTTCTCCAGAATGAAGCGCGCCTGGTTGGAGAGCTTGGCGCTCTCGGCTCCCAGCATGCCCAGGAGCCAGTCCTTCCTCAGCAGATAGTACCTCAGGCGCAGGTCGTAGAAGTCCTTCATGATCTCCTGCACCGTGTCGTACTTCTTCAAACCGCCCACATGGTCGAACAGAACCTGCACACGAGGACGTACAAGTTAAACATCACAGAGAAAAGAATCGCTTACACGCATCAGCTGGAAGTGTGGCTCGTATTCACCATGGAGTTACAGGTGAGTGGGTTCTGGAGCTTGAAGACTTTGTGCAGGCCCGCGGCCTCGGCCTCACGCAGCCTCTCCTCGGTCATTTTGACGACGAAGCGCACGGTGGTGTCCGTGTGGTACTCTTTATAGTCCGTGATCAGAGACGGTGCCTTCTCGGAGCCATTCAGCATCGCCTCCAGCACGTTCTCCTTGTACGTCTACGAGGAACACGGTACGTGCTTGTTATTCAGGATGAATCCGTAGAGCGGAGGGTGTGTGTGTGTGTGTGCACGTGGTTTACTGACCTGAGTCCAGGTTTTCACAGGCAACTCTGAGATCTCAATGGTGGTGGAGTCAATGATGGCCACCTCACCGCTGTTCATGTACTGGTTGGTGGTCACCTCCTCAATGGTTCCTTTAAAGCCCTTATAACTTGGCAACTGAACAGAGCGCAATGAAACGAGAACGATGTACATCAGGATGACGCCATGTTAGTTAATAACTAGCGCTCGACCATTACATTGGTTTTGCCGACTGATTATTGCTCAGACTATTGGAAAAAAGCCGTACAAATTGAGTTTGAGTGGTCCAGAAGGTTCACCATCAGCACAAGAGCGGCCTCTAGAGGCGGACCACTGATGCCACATGCCGTTTTGACTGTGTGCTATATTAAATTTAATTAGCTTTCAACGTCCCGCTTCATGGATATTGGAAAAATAAGACGGACGTGTTAAAAAAAGATTCAAGACCTGCAAATGGACAAATGCTTATTTTATCATTTTTACTTTTTTAGAAATCAGCGGAAAAGCCTGATAGAAATTATATTTGTTAATTAGCATATTTACATTTATTTCATGTTGTAATAATGCTATTCTACATGGAGTAATTTCTTAAATGCATTATCTATTTAATGAAAAAACAAACACTATTGGTCGAGCAACCATTAGTGTGTAACCGGTGACCCGCTCACCATGCGCTGGGGCTCAAGGCCGTCGAGCATGCGGTAGATATTGTTGACGATCTCGCGCACGTCGTAGTTGGGCAGGCGGCTGGCCCAGCCCGTACCGATACCGTCGGTGCCGTTGGCCAGAACGAGCGGGATGATGGGAACGTACCACTCGGGTTCTACGCGCATATTGTCGTCGTAGTTGTACTTCAGCAGGTTGTCGTCCACTGCGGGGAAAAGCAGCCGAGCCAGAGAACTACAGGGAGAGAAAGTGAGAGAATATAAATGTAAAAAAAAAAAAAAGAGATATAATAATTAGAACCGGAACCGCGTTTGTACCTAAGCATGGTGAAGATGTATCTGGGGCTGGCCGAGTCTTTGCCTCCGTGAAGGCGTGTACCGAACTGCCCCAGAGGCTGCAGAAGGTTCAGATTGTTGCTTCCCACAAAGTTCTGCGCCAGACCCACGATGGTCATCATCAGAGACGTCTAAAACACACAGAATCGCAATGCGGCTCAAATCTAGACACTATTTTAAGCACAGGACGAGTGTTTTAATAAAAAAAAAATCAATATGAAGGAAAAGAATTTCACCTCTCCGTGGTGATACGCGGACATCTCTGCGACAGAACCGGCGAGCTGCGCGACTTTTACCTCACGCTTATCGTTTCGCTTAAAACAGCAGAACACCACCTTTCTCTGACCCGGCTTCAGGCCTAGCACACGCAGATTACAAAAATTATTTCTTTAAATATAATTTAATTTAAATATAAATATCATCGTATTGCCCCCCACCCCCTGTAGTGACGTCACTTAACACCACAATAAATTTACAGGCATATACTCTCTAAAAGAGAACCCTAACACACATAAAATCATTTATTATATACATCTAATGAAGGGGTGGGAATCTCACCATCTACGAGACAGGGAATCGATCGCTCGTTGTCCGAGTTTGAGAAAAGCACCAGCTCCTTGTTCACGAAGTCGTGGTAGGTGAGGGATGAAGTCTCTTTTCCATACAAATACTCCTGTTTACCACACACACACACACACACACATCAGAATGACAAAATGAGAACCGATACCCAATTAAACCAAATGTTTAGGTAAGATCTTTACACCGTGCTGACCTCGGGGAGGTTATGTTCCCGACGCTGTCGCCTGTTCACCATGAAGCTGGTGAGCCACTCCTTTCTCTCCTCCACTTTCTTCTTACTAAAGGCCTAAAATAAATACAAATGTATTAAATCAGCAAAAAAAAAAGAGAGTCATAATAGCCATTTCTAAGGGAGGATATATATATATATATATATATATGATATATATATATAGATATATATATATATATATATATATATATATATATATAATATAATATATATAAATATATAAAAAAGTGGGCGCGATTACAAGGGTGATCGCCTCGTCATCGGCAGGTCCTGAGTATTTAAACGGGATGCGATGTCTCGTCATGTCCGAGAAATACTCTTTTGCCTCCTGGGATGTGCTGGTACCCAAACCTGGAGAGGGGGGGTGGAGAACCGAAAAGGTCAGATCTACTTGATTCATTCTAATGTATGCATGAATAGCTGCCCGATGCCCGTTTAGTTCCTTTGTTCATATTTCCCCCACTTTTGTGCCTCGTCCTTTCAATATAAATCATGGACAATTACAACTAAAACTGTGCACTTCTATCAAAAAAATATATATATAAAAAAACGTTTTATTAATTTGTCACAAAAAATAGGAATTACATATTAACCATTGTTCACGCATTTGATATTTTGTCAAACACCATACACCGAATTCACGCAGCCCACAATTCGGCCCCGCCACCGTGATTAGATCGCGACCCGTCACCTCAGCACGTGTGTAATAGACCGGGAGAAAGATGTCTGCTTACATTTAGCTCTGGACTACCACAGGTCGTTTAAGACAAACCTTTGTAGTACTTGATCTTCCATGATTTCAGGTTGCTCTGCTTCTCTTTCCACTCGGTGAATTCCGGGATGCTGTAAAAGGAAATCGACTGTTTCTTGTGTGATGCCTGAGGGAGAGACGAGAGTACATAGAACACAGTTAGTTGTGTCAGGAAGGTCTGCATATGGGGACACACACACACACACACACACCTTGATAATGGGTGTGATGAACTCCTCAAGGAAGTTGTGGCGCAGCAGCGAGGGCCAGTTGTGGTGGATGAAGTTGATTAGAAGCCCTTTGATGTGCGAGCCGTCCTGATCCTGAACCAGAAGAAACATACTGCGCTTAACATGTATGATAAATAAAAATAATAATAATTAAATGAGTCTCGATGCCGTGAGCGCAGACGGCCGAACCTGATCTGTCATGATCATGAGCTTCCCGTAGCGCAGCGATTTGAGGGACTCGGGATCGCTGTAGTTCTTCTTGTACTGCAGACCCAGGATCTTGATGATGTTATTGATCTCGACGTTCTCCATGATCTAACACATACAATAGACTGTATGATCAAAGAACTATTCCATTACTCCTAAACCACTATCCCGTTCCTTCTTACGAGGGTTCAGACCTGTTTGTGCGACGCCTCCCGAACGTTGAGCATTTTACCGCGCAGGGGGAAAACACCATAGCGATCGCGGCCCACCACACCCAGTCCAGACACGGCCAGGGTTTTGGCCGAGTCTCCTTCAGTGAGGATCAGCGTGCAGCCGGACGAGTTTTTACCACCTGAGAACGCAAATATATTTTATCCTCCCATATCGCCCAGCTCTGCCCCCAGAACAATGCTACGAGGAGTGTATTAATAAAATCACATCCTCTCATCCCTGACCAACGTCCTGTACCTGCATCGTTGGCGTCGTCCAGTTTGGGAACGCCCTTGATCTTAGTGTGTTTGACAGCCGAGCACTTCTTGTTCAGCTGAGTCTGCGCCTTAAACTTCACCCAGTTCATCACGCTCTCCACAACCCCACAGCTGTTCGCCTGAAAACATATACATACATGTTTTTATACACACACACACACACACACACGTATCTATATATATATATATACACATACATACACACACACATAATTTTATATAAAAACAAAAAGAAGTTTATTTAATGTAATTAGTTCTGACATTGACCAGGAAGTGGTCCAATACACAGGTGTGTGAGGGACAGAGACCTGTTTGATGAACTTCTCGCTCAGTGTACAGGTAGAGCCGAAGCTCTTCTGCTGCAAAGTCATGTTCTCTTTGGTCTGCGAGTCGAAGCTTGGGTTCTCGATCAGGCAGTTCACAAACAGCCACATGTGGTTCTTCACCTAACACACACACACACACACACACACACACGTAAAGCTAAGCATTCCAGAAAAAGCACATGGTCTCAACTCATAAGTGCATCCGATTACCTGGAAGGGCTTGACCGCCACACCACCTTTGTTCTTCTTCTTCACCACCTCAATCATCTTGGACACGATCTGGTCGGCCACGTAATCCGTGTGTCTTCCACCCTGAAACCAGAGCACGTCGTTTTAGCAACAGGAGAGGCGGCTAGGCTAGTTTTTTCTAGCTACTAGAAAAAAACATTTGCAAGGTGTGTGTGTGTGTGTGTGTACCTTTGTGGTAGCGATGCTGTTGACAAAGCTGACTTGCTGGAAGCCCTTCTCGCTCATGGTGAGACAGACCTCCCAGCGTGGGTTCACCATCTCGTGCACGACCGTGAGAGGGGAACCCGTTTCATCCGTTTTGTCCATCAGGTACAAGTCCACGTAGCTGCGGAACCCGCTCACCTGAAACGAACGATTGAATTGAAGTGCATTGCTCTTCAGAACTTTCACTAAAAGAGGCAGTGCATGCAGTCTAGAAACATCATGAACCGAAAAATACAACAAAGGACACTGGGAACTGCTTAGCAGCTACAGTCCCATATCGGACACAACATTCAGAATGGGATGAAGAGAACTTACAGGCAGTTTGGTGCCGTTCAGAAACACCTTGACGCCCCGTGAAGACCCGGCGACGTCGTACGCGCGCCTCGTAAGCAACGCCACCGTGTCGCGGTCCAGAGACACCATCTTGAACTTGGACAAGTCGGGCTGGAAGGTGATGCAGGTGTAGTCGTTGCTGCTGAACGGCTTGATTTTAGCCTCGCCTGCGCGGCCCATGTTATCGTACCACGTCTGAACGACACGGTTCGAACGGTTTAGAAGAACAGCGTGCAGGTACCAATATAATCACACGGTCACAAGCACTGATTTATACCTGCTTGAAGCACTGCTTGGACTCGGCGCACGCCGTCTCCACGGTGAACTTGGTGCTGAAGATGTTGCACAGCTTGGCGCCGTAGCCATTACGACCACCTGGTGATACACATAGGCAAAACGACGAGCGCTTATAAGCATTAACCGAATAGTACACATGCACTTCCTAAGAAGCGTATCGGGGTCGTACCCGTGACCTTCTTCTGGTCGTCATCGTAGTTGCTGGAGGTCAGCAGCTGGCCGAAGATCAGCGCTGGGACGTACACCTTCTCAACTTTGTGCATCACCACAGGAATGCCTTTCCCGTTGTTCCACACACTGATTGAATTGTTTTCTCTGGTTTGGATTTAAAAATAAATAAATCAATCACACAACTGTACACACACACAAAAAAAAAACAATTGCTAATGCTAGCATTCTTTCTTCTTCTGTGCAGGAACGAATAAATGATGACGCTCACGGATCGATGGTGATCTTGATGCAGTTCATGCTGGCGTCCCTCTGCTTATTATCTGCAGCATTGACTGTTAAACACAAATGGACATAATGATATACATACATAAAAATAATTAGGTGTAAAATATGTAATAAAAAGCTTACTTTACTGCAATAAATACTGCATTTTATATATAATTATATAATATATATATATATATATAGGAATTTCTGATTAAAATAAATTAAAAGGGTGTTAGAAAGCGCCACTAAACAAGACGTCACAGATACAGAATTTGTTCATATTTAGAAGTTCACTGTGACTGACATTTAGGGATGAAGTAATTTCTTGAGTAACTAACAAAACAAAGACAAACAAAAACGTTGAGAGGCAAATGATCATTTAGTCCATTTAACCCCACAGAGAGCAGCGCGTTTCCCCACGGACCAGTTTTACTGACGCACTACTAGCCAAATTCTTTATCACTCTGCACGGGTAAATATAAAAGATGCTGCAGAAGGGAAAAAAGGAGGAAGGGGGTCCTATTTCTATATAAAATATACGATAAAAATTGTTCGGCGGACGCACCGAGGATCTCGTCGAAAATCTTGTAGAGGCCGGGGACGTACGTGATGTCCCTGCAGTTCATCCCTACCACTTCGTCGAACACCCACATTTGCTGAAAAACAGGCAGATGTGTGCATGTCAGTATACAGACGAATAATGCAGATGTGTTATGCATGTGTGCACTATATGAACAAAAGCACAGACGATACATGACTTTCTTCATTCCCATTTTAAAATGTATTTTGTTCTATGGCGATTGCCAGATGACACGAAGAAAGGAAACAAAATGGTGCTGAATATTAAGCTAACAATAACAATACAACACATGATAAGAAAAATCACATTCTGATAAACGGAAAGTACAATTTAAAGCGATTTTAAACAACAACCCCTGATATTCCCTGTCGGGAACAGACCTTTGAAAATTACATAATATTCCAGAAATTCCATGTCTGGTCAGAATTCTGGCTCCAACATGACAATAAGAGCGTTTACATTGCAAATTTGCGCAAAACTTTTGTCGATTTAAAAAAAAAAAACAACACACTTGTGAAATGACGGCGTTTCCATTAACCATATCATGCGACTAAAACTCGTCCTCTTGCGATGTCGATAAAAA